>CM056597.1:6974493-7452505 GCA_029721355.1 Tegillarca granosa | reverse complement strand
TTGCGTGGAACGAATTGCGGGGAACGAAATACTTTTGAGCTGGGAACGAAATATTATTGCGTGCGAACGCAAAAACATTGCGTGGGAACGAAATACTATTGCGTGGGAACGAAATACTTTTGCGTGGGAACGAAATATTATTGCGTGCGAACCGAAATACTATTGCGTGCGAACGCAAAAACATTGCGTGGGAAACGAAATACTTTTGCGTGGGACCGAAATATTACTGCGTTGGGAACGACAAACTTTTGCGTGGGAACGAATATTATAGCGTGCGGAACGCAAAAACATTGCGTGGGAACGGAAATACTTTTGCCGTGCGAACCGAAATCATATTGCATGGGAACGAAATTCTTTTGCGTGGGAACGAAATACAATTGCATGCAAACGAAATTTCCATTGCGTGTGAACGCAAACAACTATTTATTTCAATGTCCCTTCGCGGGCTCCGTATTTATCGGTTTTAAAACGGGTATTTTTCTTTCCAAGGTTGTACGCCCGTACTTTATTTAAATCAGAGTTTGGAATTGTGTTCATTTTAGGTATTTAAAGTTTGTTGCAAAATAAAGCAGTAAAATCGGAGTTTTTTCCCCGCCAAAACCGTTATCCTAACTATCCTTACCTTTATTCTAGACCGTTACTCCACATAAATTCCAATACCAGTGTCATGTGCTATTTTTGAATTTTTAGGAAATAATAAATTTAAAAATAGTTATAGTTATGTACCAAAGCGTGTTAGTGCCATTTTATACACTAGAAAAAAAATTACTATCTCCTTTAAACGAGATACTAACTCGTTTAAACAAGATAATTATCTCGTTTAAACAAGATAATTATTGTTTAAACAAGATACTTACTCGTTTAAACAAGATACTATATCGTTTAAACAAGAAAATTATCTGGGGTTCGAATCCACGACCTCCCACTTACGGAGCGAGTACTCTACCAACTGAGCTACCAAGAGAGAGAGAGAGAGAGAGGAGAGAGAGAGAGAGAGAGAGAGAGAGAGAGAGAGAGAGAGAGAGAGAGAGAGAGAGAGAGAGAGAGAGAGAATAAAAAAAAACGAAATAAAAACTATCATGATTCCCTGATTATAGAAACTCTTTATATGAATACCGGTAGTCACTGCATTTAATAACAAATGGTTAAATGCTGTAAAACTAAACTAATGATTATCGTCCATACTGTTTTCTGTGAAGATAAATCTAGTAGACAAATGGCCAAGGTCTTGGAATGCTTATATGACAAAATCTTGTTATTATTTTAGTTCAAACTCTAACATTATAGATATATATCCAAGGGGTATTGAACAACAAGACACAGTTTAACAACAATTCCGTAATTAATTTTTTTGGAAGTGAAACAAAATTTAAATACCATTGTTTTCTTCTGCCCTGGAAATATTTTATTCTGTTCAAGAAGTTTTATTTTATTTATTTGGTTGCTAAACTTAACATTGTGTTGTTCTTATCTAGTTAAATAACAGAACATTTTCTTGACATGGACATTTACATAAGATAAGATTAGTTATAATAGGAATGTTGGTCACGTTGTATGTAATGCTGTACAAAGGTTTCGTGATTCTTGAAATCACTTAGGTAACAGACTGATCATATATCTGACTTAAACTCATTGAGATACCGTAAACCGTTTAAATAGCTTAAAGGTTAGTATATCATTTCTAATATGATTATTTAAAATCTAAAATAGTTGTACGTGTCAGCTCAACAAACGCAGGAATGTCTGATCACATTTTAGGACTTGATATTATAAATATGTTCTAAACTTTACTGCAAAGTAAATCTTATTTCAATTCATATAATTTAGAAATTTAGAAATACGTTTAACCAGCTATGGTGATCACTTGTGAGCTTTGGTGACCACTTTAAAAGCTTTAGTGACCGCTATATTGACCACTTTATGAGCTTTAGTGACCACTTTATACGGTATAATGACCACTTTATAAGCTATAGTGACCACATTATGAGCTAAACGGACCTTTATAGTGACCACTTTATAAGATAAAGTGACCACTATATTAGCTTTAGTGACCATTTAATGAGCTTTGATGACTACTTTATGAACTTTTGGACCATTTAAGCTATAGTGACCACTGTATAAGCAATAGTGACCACTTTATAAGCAATAGTGACCACTTTATAAGCTATAGTGACCACTTTATAAGCAATAGTGACCACTTTATGAGCTTTTGGGACCTTTTAAGCTATAGTGGCCACTTTAAAGTCTTTGGGACCACTTTCTGAGCTTAATTGACCACTTTATGGGTTTAAGTCCGTAATTTATAAGCTTTTGGGACTACTTTATGGGCTTTAGTGACCACTTTATAAGCATTTGAGACCTTTTTAAGCTATAGTTACCACTTAATAAGCTATAATGACCACTTTATGAGCTAAAGTGACCACTTAATGTTAAAGCGTTTTTGTCATGCTTGTAGTTTCTTGAAAAAGAAAAAAAAAACTTCATGGCAATTAAAAGTTGTATATCATTTTTAATGCATTTTTTGCAATGCTAGAGAGCATCTAGTAGATTTGTATGGATTTTGAAGATTGCAAAGTCTATTATTCTATAGATTAGACAAATGAACATAACCAAGCAAACCGAATACGATAGCTTAAACATTTTACATTATCAGATCTTGTTCCGGTCTATTAAATTTTTGAAAACTTCTAACTTAATTATTAACATTCAAAAAATAATGTAATTCTGGAATAAATGTTTTACCAGGGATAACTTATTTAGGACGACATTCATCGTTTTTCGTGTACAATCAATTTTTAAATACTTTAAAATCATAATTTGTTTCTGTTTCAGAATTTACTATTGCCAAGATGTTAATTTTATACATTTCTCTTTTTGGATTTGTTCTCCACACAAGTAGTGGATATAAGTGTGTTTGTGCCAAAAGTGAAATTTCTATACATATGTATGCTAATATATCGTCTCCAAAAGTTGGACAGTTTAGTAAAGGTGAATGTGTCTCATTTGATCGTGCGAGGGAGATAGGTCATTGGATGGAAGTAGCTGAAGATAAACACGTAAGTTTAAATGTTTAAATCCCATAAATTTGTCTAAATACAAAGTTTTCAATGTTTCATCATGATTATCCCAGTCAATTTCAAAGAGAATAAACTAGCTATTACTATATATTTTGTCATTATATGAACCAAGTACAAAAAGACGTCAAACTCTTACTGTATTTAAAAAAAACCTTGTTATGGACAATTCGCGGTGTGTCTTTGTATTTCAAAATCGAACAGCACAGGTCTATTAGGTTTTTGTGTAATTTCAATAATGTAATTTCAATATATATATTTAGATGTTTCATATACACAAAGCGCTCCGTAAGATATGCAGTTCTGTTTTGCATGTTAACCCCGAAACGCACTCAGTGTTAGTATAATTGCATTAAACGAGATCCTTGGGGTCCGGTTGTTCAAAGCTGCATTAGATTAAACCAAATGGTTGGTGAAATTAAAAAGGTTGTTAAAAGTAATACAATACATTTATTATGGGCATAGGATTTTAACTTTAATTGTCTGTGTTTAGTAATGGCAGTTGTATGTGTTAACTTCTGAAATGACATTTCAAAATATTGACTATTACACAAGATAGAGGTATTTGCTTACCAATTGGTTAAGCTCACGTGATCTTTGTTTAAATCAAACTGTTTGTGGCGACACATTTGCCACAGTTGAGTTTAAGGGATTTATAGGTATCACTATAGATGTCTATCTGTCTCTTCGTGTTAATTTTTCTAGAAACTTCACACAAAAAACTTCCATTCTTGTGTCATGTGTCGTGATTATCAAAGGTCAAAAGAGAAGTGGAGACAGGGTTTACAAAATGAGTTATATACATTAAAGAAATAGCTAAACCAACGAACGTTTTCAAATACAAACTGATTATATCATTTTCAAACATCACATGATAACAATTAACGTTAGATTGTATACAGCTGACAACAAACGGACAGCATTAAGTGTTTTGTAAGTTTTCCTGTTTCGTTTTTTTAAATTGTAAATAAATTCATTCTGATAACAAATTTCAGTTTGGATACGTTCCTGTTGATGACATGTCAATTCAAAATTGTCAAGAGTACAAAGAAAACAGTTCAAGTAAGCATATCATTAATAAAATACCGTGACAAAAGTCACGCTACGCAATTTTCACAATGGAAATCGCCAGCGTACCACGTGATCAATACCTCTTAACATTTGTGTGGAATAAAATGGACAACGTTTACGCCAAATATTCCCAAAAAACGTCGTTATTAATGGAATACTTTACTTTATGCGATTCCATTGCCAATAGAGATATTCGTCCCGCACAAACGCTATGAGGTATCACGTTGGGACTCTGGGGTATTCCATTGCTTTCATTGTCCTGAATATGTTCCTGGGCGGAGTCCAATGGATTTTATTGTAAGACTGAAAACAATTGCTTGTTTTCCTCTTGTAATTTAATTTTTTGTCCGATTTGTAATTCAAATGTACTACTTAAGTAGAACACAGAACGTTCACTGGTACATTTTTTGAATTATCATAACGGAAATTTATAAATCTTTACGTGTATAAATAATGATTTTTTCTGAAATCATAAAAACGTAAAAATTAGATCAAAAATTACGAGAAGATATTTTTTGGTTAGACTTCCTTTTTCACCCCCCCCCCCCCCATCTTTTAAATTCTAAGTAAAATTTTGAATTTTTTTTTTTACAGAAATGTTTAAAGTAGATAATTTTATCATTTTAGACTATTTCAGTTGAAATTGAAATTTAAGTGGAGGGTACAAAAGAAAGTCTTTCCGATTTTTCTTTTATAAATAACAGCTACATAAAAACCAATCCAAAAATAAGTTCAGGATACTATCAATTTTTAACAATAAAATTTTTGTAACCTGAAGTTTTTGGCACTGTTATTTATCGCTTTTGAATCTTATGAAATAATATATTCCAAAATGTTACATGACAGCACTGTTCTGTATACTTTTCATCTTTTTGTAAGTAGTAAAGATACCTGTATAACAAGCAGGGGCAGGGTCTTTTATTTTGTTATTTGTTTTGATGAATATTTGAGTTTAACGAAGATTTAATCTGATTAGTTTTATGTGATTAAGTCAAACAGAGTAACCAGAGAAAACAGACAATCTTCGACAAGTGAACTGAAAGAGTCTGATAGAATTAGGTTCGAATCTAAATCAGAGGTGCTGTTAGCAGTTAGTCAGCCGCTGGAAAATCCTATATATGACAATATATTATTTCATGTACAATATGGCATTGATTCGCTATCTTAGTCAAAATGTCTGTGTTACGGTAACAGCTGGTCACTGTTATAATTCATTAAATTTGCAATGATCATAGTTACACTTCTTTAATATAAAATTTTAATTTGTGACTACTCGTCATTGGTGAAATAAATATCACGTGATCGAACTTCAATATAAATTCTTAATCTTTCTTTTGTTTTTAGAATTTAAATTTAATTATTCTAATTTTTTACAGACAGAATAAAGAGGTTTATATTAGGACTTTCATGCGATAATTACGACACGTGTAAAGTATGTATTTGCGGTATGTATGATATAAAATTAAAAAAGGGACCAATAGGCCTTAACGCATTGGTAAAGAAACGTTCCATATCCTCAGCAGAAATTCAAGACATGACCTGAACGTGACCTTGACCTCGCATTTTAAATGCTCTTTTTTTAGTAATGTTAATTTTGAAAATCCGGTTTGTCAAATTGTTTATGTATTTACATGTAGTTAACATATTATTATTAAGCTATTTCTTAAATAAGGTCGTGTTCTTGGCATACATGTATTTTTGAGACTGTCATTCCATGTCACACAATAATCTAATATATGGGCTTTATAAAAAGTTTTTTTCGGACAATTTGCAAATAATTATTTAATATTTGACATTAGCCTTTGAACCCATGACCTTCATCTATATATCAAAATGTCTGTAATACCAATTCCTACACGATTCTTAAAATATGAAAATTGTAGTTTTAAAGTTGATAAACATTTATGTGTACCTAAGCATTTGTGACCTTCATCCTTGAATGTGTTACCTTGAACTATATAATAAACTTATTTTTATATCAGTATTTACAAAATCCAAAATACATGTATTTATAAAGCAGTTATATATATATTTTTTCAAACATATTACCCCCTTTTGGTATCTTGCCTTTTCCTAATTTTTATCTCACGTCTAAGATTTTGGGAAATTGACTAAAGCTGACATAAGAATGTCATACATGAAATATCATATGTAAAACTAATGAAGGTTTATAGGAGAAGATTTTCTTCCTCCCTTAAATTGAATGTAACCCTTTTTTTTCTTAAAGTGTATCTTTCTATATAGACTTAATATAATTTTCAATTTTATTTCTAAAAAGTACTCTATAGATGAGGAAAAGTACTTACTAATCGCTAATGCAAACAGTCAATAACTCGAAACAGCAAACGAAAGGACATAATATGAAATAAAAAAGAACACATAGATAGATACTCACTTCTTTCAAATATTTCAAGGTTGAGAGGAATAAATTAATCGTTATTACAAGTAAATTAAAGTTAAGTAGAGGAAACCAGAGTACCCGGGAAACAAATTAAATTAGGAAGAAAATTGACAAACTTTTTACACTAAGAACTATCCGATTAAATCTAGGTATTGCGATTCTGGACCAGAGGACAACCACAGCTCAACAGTTCTGTAATGGATATATCTGAACAATTTTCATTTCTGCTGTAACAAATTTGTAAATCAACGATGACAATCACTTTTTACTTCTAAGATGCATATCATTTGGTAAATTTTGTGTTTTTAATTTATGTGTATGCTTGTGTGAGCCTACATACTTTTATGCAGTTTTTCGAAATTTTTCAGTATATCAATCCCCACAGTTCCAATAAAATGTTATTTTTAGCTTTAAACCAATGCTTTAGGATAGTTAGTGTTTTGTAGACACAGTAATACTTATATAAAACCACCTATTACAAAGAGCGTTCCTGCAAAGGATTACCAAAATGAAATCAAAGTTCCCTTTTTACAGAACACCCAGGAGACTGGCATTATGCAAATGAGCACAAAGAATGTTATTCTTGCTGGGGATGCTTAGGAAAAGTAAAATGTGATAACCAACACGAACACCATATGCACCAAACGACAAAACCGGAAACTCCAAAACCTATAGTTACAACTACTAACATAAAACCAATACCAACGACGACTGCAATTTTAGCTGGTGAATATTGAAATAAATAATTAGTTATCATGCTGTAAAAACAATAATTTTTCTTTGAAACAGTTGCGGATGTTTATGTTATGTTGCATTTACTACCCGAATATCAAAAAATTAATAAATACTTAATAAATAAATAAATAAATAAATAAATAAAAACATCCCGCTTAATTTCGTTTTTTTTCGGTCTTGAAATTTACGTGAATGGTCCTTTTTTGGTTACTTCGTATGTTTTCCTACTTCTCGTTTCTTCATAAATGATCTTCCAGAGGTTAAAACTAAAATTAAATGTTATTATGCAACTATGATTATGATGTCCCTTTATCATCGTAAACGAACTGATAATACAGTTTACCAGTATGTTCTTTTCGGTCTGTTCAAAGTACAGAAATATTGGTTATGCCGTTTCAGTTAAGGTTGGTCTACCTTTTATTATTTTATCGTTATCATTGTTATCATCACTTCTATTATTTCTCTTCATTTCATACGGCACTAAACAAAGATTTTTTGGCTAATGCCAACAACGATATTTTGAATTCCTTTTAAATGGACAATAGTTAAGCAAAAACATACTCTACTCTATTAATTTTAATGATGTTGTAGAAGGTAACATTTAGTTGTATTACAGCAAAGCCTTCGTGTTGTTTTTAACTACTATTATTCGATAATTTTAACATTTCTCATTCATTTCTTATATATTTACAATTTCTTTAACCATTTCAGTTCAATTTCAGATGATATATCCCTAAAATGACCTTTTTAATAAGTCAGTTAACTGCCAACCTCAACGTCGTCAAAATGGAATACCCCAACGTCTTGACGTCAGAAAGTTCAGAAAGGTCATTAGCGTTCTACCATATGACCGCAAAGAAGAGTAATAGAGTCATAGAAAGAAAGATAATAGCAATTGTAAATATTGTGTTTTATCACAAAAGTTTAAGTAGGCATACATTTAATTTTTCAGCTGAACACAAATGTGATAAACTTAGCGTGTTGCAAGTATTAGCAGAGGAAACGTATCTTCGTAATAAAACGTGTACTAAAAGTTCTGATGCAGACTCTCACAACTTTCTAATGGAACAATGTAACGCTCTTCCACATCGCCATCAGTGGATTCAAAAGAGAAAGGTAAGATGTACCTTTTATGAATATCTCAAATGGCTTATTTCTCCAGTTTGATTTGAGATGTTCATTTACTAAATTTCTTTGGAGTGTTCAATACGTCTTAACGTATTCTTTATAGCAATTTATCTTGAAAAAAAATTTCAATTACTCTATTATTTTATTATATTTATCGGTGTATTAGATTTATTTGTGTATAAAATAGTTTAAACAATAATTTATTTAGCAAATACAAACAAAGTAAAATATATAAATAAACATATACAAACATAGGGAAAAGGATTCGGGAACATGCCAAGTACTTATATCAATCCGTCTCCATATCTTTAAATTACAATTTTGGGCCGATAAAGAAAAAAAAATAGAAAAACAAAAAAAGTAAATAAATAAATAAATCAGTGTCCTGTAAAAAGTAATAAATGAAAAAGATAGAAAGAAAAAATTAAAAGTAATAATTATATGGAAAATAGAAAAAAAACAAGAAAATCATTTTATAAATAAGAAAGTAAGAAAAGTGTAGAACTGGGCCAGAGAGAAAATAATTTACAGATAATCATGATAACAAATGGTGAATATATGATTATTATACATAATGAAAATTAAAATGAAACCAACATACATGTAAGATAGAAATTATATAGCTAATGCATTAGATCGGTAAAGTTAGCTACTAGTAACTGACTACTAGTAGCTAGCTACTTGTAGAAGAAAAGTTAGCTACTAGTAGTAAGTTACTGTGGAGGAAAAGTTAGCTTCTAGTAAACAGTTACTTGAACAATTAAAGATAAATACTAGTAATTATTTCTAGTTAATTTTATTTACTTATTTACTGTTAAAAACAAATAAATGTTTTCCGTGTGTAATTTCGTCTTAATCACAGCTTTCGCAGATATTTCTTCCGCATAAGTTTTCTTGTACCACAAATATAGTACACACATATTGGAAAAATAATTGTTTTACATAACAATTAAAAAATCTGCATCTAATGATACCAAATATTTAGACATTACAGCCTTCATACGCACGCATACGCATTCGCAATCCGACTGGGGGTAGTTTTTGGTGTAGATTTCTACGATTTTTCACATTCAGTGCGAGTAGCTGGCTATTTATTTCAAAGATATTCAAAATTTATTCACATCATCATCAAGGATATTCAATTCTGCATCTAATGATACCAAATATTTAGACATTACAGCCTTCATACGCACGCATACGCTTTCGCAATCCGACTGGGGGGTAGTTTTTGGTGTAGATTTCTACGATTTTTCACATTCAGTGCGAGTAGCTGGCTATTTATTTCAAAGATATTCAATATTTATTCACATCATCATGAAGGATATTCAATTCTGCATCTAATGATACCAAATATTTAGACATTACAGCCTTCATACGCAAGCATAAGCTTTCGCAATCCGACTGGGGGGTAGTTTTTTGGTGTAGATTTCTACGATTTTTCACATTCAGTGCGAGTAGCTGGCTATTTATTTCAAAGATATTCAATATTTATTCATCATCATCAAGGATATTCAATTCTTCATCTAATGATACCAAATATTTAGACATTACAGCCTTCATACGCACGCATACGCTTTCGCAATCCGACTGGGGGATAGTTTTTGGTGTAGATTTCTACGATTTTTCACATTCAGTGCGAGTAGCTGGCTATTTATTTCAAAGATATTCAATATTTATTCACATCATCATCAAGGATATTCAATTCTGCATCTAATGATACCAAATATTTAGACATTACAGCCTTCATACGCAAGCATACGCTTTCGCAATTCGACTGGGGGTAGTTTTTGGTGTAGATTTCTACGATTTTTCACATTAAGTGCGAGTAGCTGGCTATTTATTTCAAAGATATTCAATATTTTAATCACAACATCATGAAGGATATCCAATTCTGCATCTAATGATAGCAAATATTTAGACATAACAGCCTTTATACGAACGCATACGCTTTCGCAATCCGACTGGGGGGGGAAGTTTTTGGTGTAGATTTCTACGATTTTTCACATTCAGTGCGAGTAGCTAGCTGGCCATTATTTCAAAGATATTCAATATTTATTCACATCATCATCAAGGATATTCAATTCTGCATCTAATGATACCAAATATTTAGATATTACAGCTTTCATACGCACGCATACGCTTTCGCAATCCGACCTGGGGGTAGTTTTTGGTGTAGATTTCTACGATTTTTCACATTCAGTGCGAGTCGCTGGCTATTTATTTCAAAGATATTCAATATTTATTCACATCATCATGAAAGATATTCAATTCTGCATCTAATGATACCAAATATTTAGACATTACAGCCTTCATACGCACGCATACGCTTTCGCAATCCGACTGTGTGGTAGTTTTTGGTGTAGATTTCTACGATTTTTCACATTCAGTGCGAGTAGCTGGCTATTTATTTCAAAGATATTCAATATTTATTCAATCATCATCAAGGATATTCAATTCTGCATCTAATGATACCAAATATTTAGACATTACAGCCTTCATACGCACGCATACGCTTTCGCAATCCGACTGTGGGGTAGTTTTTGGTGTAGATTTCTGCGATTTTTTCACATTCAGTGCGAGTAGCTGGCTATTTATTTCAAAGATATTCAATATTTATTCACATCGTCATGAAGGATATTCAATTCTGCATCTAATGATACCAAATATTTAGACATTAAAGCCTTCATACGCAAGCATACGCTTTCGCAATCCGACTGGGGGTAGTTTTTGGTGTAGATTTCTACGATTTTTCACATTCAGTGCGAGTAGCTGGCTATTTATTTCAAAGATATTCAATATTTATTCACATCATCATCAAGGATATTCAATTCTGCATCTAATGATACCAAATATTTAGACATTACAGCCTTCATACGCACGCATACGCTTTCACAATCCGACTGGGGGGTAGTTTTTGGTGTAGATTTCTACGATTTTTCACATTCAGTGCGAGTAGCTGGCTATTTATTTCAAAGATATTCAATATTTATTCACATCATCATCAAGGATATTCAATTCTGCATCTAATGATACCAAATATTTAGACATTACAGCCTTCATACGCACGCATACGCTTTCGCAATCCGACTGGGGGTAGTTTTTGGTGTAGATTTCTACGATTTTTCACATTCAGTGCGAGTAGCTGGCTATTTATTTCAAAGATATTCAATATTTATTCACATCATCATGAAGGATATTCAATTCTGCATCTAATGATACCAAATATTTAGACATTACAGCCTTCATACGCAAGCATACGCTTTCGCAATCCGACTGTGGGGTAGTTTTTTGGTGTAGATTTCTACGATTTTTCACATTCAGTGCGAGTAGCTGGCTATTTATTTCAAAGATATTCAATATTTATTCATCATCATCAAGGATATTCAATTCTGCATCTAATGATACCAAATATTTAGACATTACAGCCTTCATACGCAAGCATACGCTTTCGCAATTCGACTGGGGGGTAGTTTTTGGTGTAGATTTCTACGATTTTTCACATTAAGTGCGAGTAGCTGGCTATTTATTTCAAAGATATTCAATATTTTAATCACAACATCATGAAGGATATCCAATTCTGCATCTAATGATAGCAAATATTTAGACATAACAGCCTTTATACGAACGCATACGCTTTCGCAATCCGACTGGGGGGGAAGTTTTTGGTGTAGATTTCTACGATTTTTCACATTCAGTGCGAGTAGCTAGCTGGCCATTATTTCAAAGATATTCAATATTTATTCACAACATCATCAAGGATATTCAATTCTGCATCTAATGATACCAAATATTTAGATATTACAGCTTTCATACGCACGCATACGCTTTCGCAATCCGACCTGGGGGTAGTTTTTGGTGTAGATTTCTACGATTTTTCACATTAAGTGCGAGTCGCTGGCTATTTATTTCAAAGATATTCAATATTTATTCACAACATCATGAAAGATATTCAATTCTGCATCTAATGATACCAAATATTTAGACATTACAGCCTTCATACGCACGCATACGCTTTCGCAATCCGACTGTGTGGTAGTTTTTGGTGTTTTTCACATTCAGTGCGAGTAGCTGGCTATTTATTTCAAAGACATTCAATATTTATTGAATCATCAACAAGGATATTCAATTCTGCATCTAATGATACCAAATATTTAGACATTACAGTCTTCATACGCACGCATACGCTTTCGCAATCCGACTGGGGGGGGGAAGTTTTTGGTGTAGATTTCTACGATTTTTCACATTCAGTGCGAGAAGCTGGCTATTTATTTCAAAGATATTCAATATTTATTCACATCATCATGAAGGATATTCAATTCTGCATCTAATGATACCAAATGTTTAGGCACTAAAGCCTTCATACGCACGCATACGCTTACGCAATATTCCGACTGGGGGGATAGTTTTTGGTGTAGATTTCTGCGATTTTTTCACATTCAGTGCGAGAAGTTGCCTATTTATTTCAAAGATATTCAATATTCATTCACATCATCATCAAGGATATTCAATTCTACATCTAATGATACCAAATGTTTAGACATTAAAGCCTTCATACGCACGCATACGCTTACGCAATCCGACTTGGGGGGTAGTTTTTGGTGTAGATTTCTACGATTTTTCACATTCAGTGCGAGAAGCTGGCTATTTATTTCAAAGATATTCAATATTTATTCACATCATCATCAAGGATATTCAATTCTGCACCAAAAAATATCCCCCCAGTCGGAATATTGCGTAAGCGTGTGCGTGCGTATGAAGGCTTTAATGCCTAAACATTTGGTATCATTAGATGCAGAATTGAATATCCTTGATGATAATTTGAATAAATATTGAATATCTTTGAATTACATAGCCAGCTACTCGCACTGAATGTGAAAAATCGTAGAAATCTACACCAAAAACTACCACCCCCAGTCGGATTGCGTAAGCGTATGCGTTCGTATGAATGCTTTAATGTCTAAACATTTGGTATCATTAGATTCAGAATTAAATATCCTTGATGATGATGTGAATAAATATTGAATATCTTTGAAATAAATAGCCAGCTACTCGCACTGAATGTGAAAAATCGTAGAAATCTACACCAAAAACTACCACCCCCAGTCGGATTGCGTAAGCGTATGCGTGCGTATGAATGCTTTAATGTCTAAACATTTGGTATCATTAGATGCAGAATTGAATATCCTTGATGATGATGTGAATAAATATTGAATATCTTTGAAATAAATAGCCAGCTACTCGCACTGAATGTGAAAAATCGTAGAAATCTACACCAAAAACTACCACCCCCAGTCGGATTGCGTAAGCGTATGCGTGCGTATGAATGCTTTAATGTCTAAACATTTGGTATCATTAGATGCAGAATTGAATATCCTTGATGATGATGTGAATAAATATTGAATATCTTTGAAATAAATAGCCAGCTACTCGCACTGAATGTGAAAAATCGTAGAAATCTACACCAAAAACTACTACCCCCAGTCGGATTGCGTAAGCGTATGCGTGCGTATGAATGCTTTAATGTCTTAACATTTGGTATCATTAGATGCAGAATTGAATATCCTTGATGATGATGTGAATAAATATTGAATATCTTTGAAATAAATAGCCAGCTACTCGCACTGAATGTGAAAAATCGTAGAAATCTACACCAAAAACTACCACCCCCAGTCGGATTGCGTAAGCGTATGCGTGCGTATGAATGCTTTAATGTCTAAACATTTGGTATCATTAGATGCAGAATTAAATATCCTTGATGATGATGTGAATAAATATTGAATATCTTTGAAATAAATAGCCAGCTACTCGCACTGAATGTGAAAAATCGTAGAAATCTACACCAAAAACTACCCCCCAGTCGGATTGCGAAAGCGTATGCGTGCGTATGAAGGCTGTAATGTCTAAATATTTGGTATCATTAGATGCAGAATTGAATATCCTTGATGATGATGTGAATAAATATTGAATATCTTTGAAATAAATAGCCAGCTACTCGCACTGAATGTGAAAAATCGTAGAAATCTACACCAAAAACTACCACCCCCAGTCGGATTGCGTAAGCGTATGCGTGCGTATGAATGCTTTAATGTCTAAACATTTGGTATCATTAGATGCAGATTTTTTTTTATTGTTATGTAAAACAATTATTTTTCCAATATCTGTGTACTACATTCGTGGTACAATAAAACTTATGCGGAAGGAATATCCGCGAAAGTTGTGATTAAGACGATATTCAAACGGAAAACATTGATTTATTTTTATAATTAAATAAGCAAATAAAAGCTAACTAGAAATAATTGCTAGTACATTGTATTTATCTTTAATCGTTCAAGTAATTGGTTATTAGTAGCTGGCTACTAGTAGCTTACTTTTCTTCTACAAGTAGCCAGCTACTAGTAGCCAGTTACTAGTAGCTAACTTTACCGATCTTAATGCATTAAGGTCGTCCACGATCCGGTTCCAGAGTGTTTCAAAGTTGTATAAATTCTACTGTAGGAGATTATACTTTCAATGTTAAATAATTGGTGTATTAAATAATGCATCTAGCTTATAATCAACATATCCATGCAGAACATCCAGAAAAAAATTCTACGCCCGTAACAAAGATAACAAAATTACAACTAAAGAAAATTTGTAAACTGTTATATGAGTTAATGTTTTGCTTTAATTATGATAACATTAGAATTCAAAATTAACACACAGCAATGTTAAAGTATTATGAATATTATATTATTGTTTTGGCAAGAGTTATTCGATGTATTCTAATTTTTTGTGGTTTCTTATGTTGCAAAATAGATTTATGATCTTATTCGTGAAAAACAAAAGTTGCCGAAAAATAAGGAGGATTAATAATATTTTAATGATGACAGTTTAACAATCTTGATAACTTTTCTTCGTTTTACTTTCATTTCTTGTAGATCATCGATCACTGTGATAAGATATTACCATATACAGCTGTTGGCAGTAAAACCTATGGTATTTACGGTTCCTTCGTTGGCTGTCATGTAAACGATAATGGAGCACATGAACTGAAGGTACGTTATTATATATATATATATATATATATATATATATATATATATATATATATATATATATATATATATATATATATATCGGAAAAACCAAACCTCTTTTAAATTATCTTATTAAATAAGTTTATAAGATAACATAAGAAATTACGTAACTCTCTCTGGGTGTTATTCATGAAATAACAATAAAATAAAATAAAAATAAGTTAAGAAAAATAAATAAATAAATAAGACCGGTTTCATAAATGTCTATAACATGACAGATTTTAACCGATTTTACCTTGATATTGATTGTATTTGACCAAATAAAAAGCACCTAATTTTCACGGTACGCCATGCAGTTTTCTGTGACATACAGATTTAGATGGTTGATTTGGACGTGGATATTTTATTTCAGATTGCGACTCAGTTTTGTAACAAACCAGCAGAAGTAATACATATTCCAGATACTACAAACCAGCATGGTTATGGAATTCCAAGCAGTTATTATACGATAGCGTGGTGATTATTGGCGACTTTTATATCATAACTCATTATGTACATAATGTATCATAAGAATTATTTCATTAAATATATTCGTTTTATCTTTTCTATCGTTGCATATAACGTAAGTGACCCTTCGTCATTAAAAAGACTATTGCCGAATAAGACCAATGTTATATTCGTTTGCGGAAACACGTTGTCTCTTGTCGCCTAACTTCAATTCTTACAGGGACAGCGGAAGGAGGTTGTCCGGAGGTCTGTTTATATCCCCGGGTATTCAGGTTCCCGTTACACTTCCTGAACTAATCGTCTCGATAAAAGGGGTATATACGTGAGATTTTGTACTTGGACGTAAAACAAATAACTCCATTCACGCTAAAGACGTTGTCTCAATTTGTAAAGGACAAGTCGAGTTAACCGGTATGGATAATAAAAAGTTAATATGGACTACCTCCCTACATTTTAACTAAGTAAAATTAGTTTGAATAAAATGATAAACATTAATGTTTAATGATTTAGAAAACATAAGTTGTATTTTCTTTTAGATAGCTTTTCAGTCTACCCTTTTATAACAACTACAGAAAATGTGACAACATTTTACTGCGAAAGCAAAAGATACGAAGACCGATATCTTAGTCAACTTTGACTAACTTTTTTTTTTATCAATGTCAGTGTTGAATATGAGAATTTATCTTGACTTCCAACAGCAAAAAACTAGAGTTTGAACCAGGAAGATTAGATATGAAGATAGAGGGAAAAGTCGTTTTCAAAAGTATCATTCATGTAGCAAACGTTCGGGAAAAAAGGAAGATTTTTGTTTAAAGAATAACTTTTCTCATTTACAGCTTTTAATAGGACCAACTAGAATTAGTCCGTGATCTGTCTCTAAAAAGACGTTTCCTTTCAAAACACAGTAACTTGCGTTGCCATTGGAGTCATTCTATATCTAGGTTGTGGATGCAAACGATTTACGATTTCTTTCACATTTTTACTTCTTCGTAAACCGCTAACAAGAGGAAGCTGTTCCCTGATTTTGACCTCGTCAAGTTGTGCTGGACTTTTTGTGCATATCTTCTGTGTTCCAGTACTCACGCATGTCGATTGAAGCATTCTTTCAGTCACAAATTGCATTTCTTCTTCCGGTAGCGTTTTATCGTCTGCGTATTCATAATCAAAAACGTCTAAGGGTTCATCTTTACCCTTATTCTGATGATCGTAGCACAGATGGCACGAAATCGCTGATTTTGCTCGGGATGCTGTAGTTGGTCTGCTTAGCCGAGAAACTGATTTTGCTGTTTTTTCATCAAGCTCTGACGTCGATCTCACAATCCTTCCTAACTTTATATCTTTGTCCCTGTCGTCAACATCATGTTGTGCATTGAGAATACTTTCAGTCGGTTTCATGAGCCGGCGTAGTAGCCTCTGCATCTCCCTGTCGGATAATCTTGATGCACTTCGACATCTTGTTGATTGTACGGAAGTTCGTCTCGCACATGCCGATGGTGTCCGTTGCCATATTACTTGGTCATGGATGTTTTCGTAATTATGTACTCGTTTTTGTTCTTCCGATGTTGATAAGTGTCTGTTATACGTTTTTCTTGCTAGTCTTACAGTTATTTCATGAATTTCACTAGCAGATACTTTCTTAAATCCATAAAGTGTAGCATGGTTTTTTTGTGGATTCACTTTGTAGTACATAGAACTCATCTTGATAATCTGCTGAAAATAAAGAACAAATATTGTATAAACAAGAAAACAACTTCATCAAGTAGTTTAACAAATTACCGACGTCGAATTAATGCACATGAAGCTGGTTATTGGCATCGTCTGGTTGCTAAAGACTGTGGAAAAGCCTGAGGCATTAACACATTAAGGTCCAGGGGCTATGTATAACATTTAGAGTGTAAAGTCGTTTTATCGATCTATTGAGAAGTGGTTTTACATATGGATGAAGGCATTTACTTCAAATTTCGAATCTTATTGATTTTTAAATGTAAAAAAGTAACACTGAACTCAAAATACTGATGAAAAACGCTTCTTATTACATCAGGTTTGATGGTGTTTATGATATCAATTGCTTTTCAGACTTTACAACCTGTGATAACTATCACAAATCAATAGATTTGAACATTCATCATGTTATGACCATTTACACCTGTTTGTCCAGATATACATGTATATATGTTAAAATGAATCTAGGACTATAAAACCTGTAGTCAAGCCAAAACGAAGCTAAAAGCGGGGATTGTTTAACATGGATTTGATTATTCAATTTAATTCTTTATCAAACGAATCCATTTAGGGTATTTTTTTTAATTAGTTGACTTTACAAGAAATAAATATATAAAACCCAAACAATTCTATGTGAGATTTTAATAAGTGTTATAAAACTTAATTAATTAGTTCATTATGTTATATTTACACGTCATGTAACACAGCACAGCTAGACTTACAGAGATTTTAGTTCAACTGAAGTTTACACAGATCTTCACAAATGAAAATCGATAATCTTCACACGGATTAAAACGTCATACTTAAACTGAAATTCAAATAAGAAGTTAACATCTGAACTCATCATCACCGCCTGTTTACCCCTATTTGTAATGTTTTTAGTTTTGTGTATAGATCTTCAGCAGATTGTTGTCGTGTATGAAATACAAAACTGTATAGACATTAAGGGTTAAATTTTCTTGTAAAGGCTGGCGCTCTTACTTTGTGTAAAACAATTCAAACTGAGACTCAATTAGTAATTTACAATAATATATCTTAACTTATAACCAAATGAGTATTTTTGTTGGTTTTTTTTATTATTATTATTTATATTTTCCTTTTTTACTTTATTTATTCTTATTTTATTTTTTTCTTTTGTATTTACATTCTGTTATTCTTAACAACAACAACAACCATAAAAAATTTAAAAAAAAAAAAAAAATAAAAATAAAAAAAAAAAAAAAAAAAACAAGAAGAAGAAGGAGAGGAAACAGTTAAACCCCAAAATTCAATGACAATTCTTAAAACGACTTAAAGAAACCAACGGCACCTAAGGTGAATGGTGAAATTGAGATTTACTTTACCGCCACTAATGTTGAGACGGTCAGGTCTGGGACGGTGGAGGAGACCGGAGTCCAAGAAGAAACCAAAAGTACCAAAAAGCTGAGTGGAGAAATGGAGTTTTACTTCCCCGCCACTAATGTTGAGACGGTCAGGTCTGGGACGGTGGAGGAAACCGGAGTACCCGGAGAAACCAACCAACCTCCCGGGCAAGCAGACAAACTTTCTCACGCACGGGTTTACCCAAACAGGATATTGAAATGTAAAGTGGAAGATTATGTACTTTTTAAAGGTTGTAAAGATAAGGAATAATCGCATATGATTTACAACAGCATAAATAAAAACATAACTAATATTGTGACAGACCACTCGGTCATACAGTCTTCTAACTATACCTAATAATAATAATAATAATAATAATAATAATAATAATGACGATGATGTAGCACATGATATAAAATCGATCACGGGAACATTTTCAGTAGCATCGACGATTTTAGAAAATTAACCTACCCATGTTACAAACGTATTTCCATTTTTCTACAGTAATACACATGTTGCGTGACATTTAACTAAACCGTATTCATTATGTATGTACAATCAGAGCTTATAATTTTACGTGATATATTACTACGTATAACGGACTTAAATAATACTCACCTATTTTGTTAGTGTTTCTCCCAATCGTCTATAATTACGTCATAACTATTAATTATTACGCTTGAACCTTTCACTAAAATAAAATTATCAAAAACTATGTATTTCAATGAATTTTTCACACGCACGAGATCTCCAATAAGGCCTTACTCTAATTAGCACCTAAAATAATCCCAGTCTGTCAACTTCAAGTCGATGTCACTATAACAAACTATCTCCAATAAAGCGAAACGGATATCATCTGATCATGTTAAAATATCTTAATATATCAATTTTCATTTCTTTTGACCTATAAACTATATAAAAGCGACCTTAATATATAAACAAATTCCATAGATGTATAAAATCAGTGTTGTTTATTACTGAAGATTAAAATCACGACTATTCTTAAATTAATCCATCCGCTTAAAAAGTATAATAACTCATCGAAAGCGTCCTTAGTTACCGCTAGTGATCGCTATCATTTTTATAGCAGTCTTTTTAAAGATTAACTTTTAGAATATATAGGACGAGATTTAACAAGAAGACTACTTGCAATTTTAAATCTCCATTCATATATATATATATATATATATATATATATATATATATATATATATATATATATATATATATATATATATATAAACTCGGAGAGCGAAATCGAATTTTAATTAATGTTGTGTATGCTTAATGGTATATTTTCTTTCTTTATTTCTGTCGATTTCAATACATGCACATTTGTATTGATGTATTGTTAATGATTTTTATTGTTAATTTATTGAGATATTAATTCACCAATCGACAAGTTTCAACCACCACTAAATGTCAAAAGCTAAATATTTAATTTCAACTAGAGAAAATTTTTTTCAGCTTTTTAAAATGTTAAAGTCTTCTTTAAATGAATTAAAAGAAGGTTCACTTTTTTAGTGTGTGGTCCGGTTTCATTGACAGAGAGTACAATACGTCAGTCCAAAGTCGGTACTCTTCATTTGGAAGCTGAATGGACTGGAAATTATGAATACGAAAGTAAATGTTTTTGCAAGAACACACTAGGACTCGAACCTACGACCCTTAAATGATGACTTAACCACTTGGCTTTGTAGCCCGTCTGTACAATTCAACCTACAATTATTATTGACTACATTTATATGTACTTTTGTATAGGTTTGCAGAGAGTGACATAAGTATTTGTATATATATACTTTTTTTTTCTTGCAACGACGGGAAAAATCTGTGATAATAAGACCGTCAGCTTTAGCAGTGTGTTGTAATTTTCGTATATGACACTCTGATTTGTAGTTTGTAGGGCTTGCTAGAGAGCAATCGGCCACCGAAGCCCTTGTTCATTTACGGGTTTTGAGTAATTTATTTAAAAAGATATATGAAGAATAAAAATTTTAAAACTTATTATAGATGTGAAAAATTGATAAAGAATAAATATGTTCAAAGAATACGTTTGTAATAATAGAACCTCAAGATGAAGTAACTACCATACTACTCTGTTACTGGTTAAAACTCTTAATGTTGTAGTCATCCGTATTGTCAAAGGAATAACTCCGGTATTTAAATTTTCATCTTTATTTTTACCCTTTCCATGAATTTGAAGCATGAACACCACAGACCTGCACACGTTTTTATTGAGGTACCTATCTATGTCCTCAGTAATGACGTCTATCTGTTTAACTAGCATGCAACCATTCCAAAACCTTGTGCAACCGAAAAAAAGGTCAAAAAACGACTGAAATCATTTTCCTACTTTGGACGAACAGTTAAAATTGTATTCCTTGGTGTGGTTTAAACACTTGTGACTTACTTCAAACGTCATTTAATCTCGGCCATTTAAAGTGAGCATTTATTTCTTTTTATTTTAGAAAAGGTATTTGGTCTTTAAAAAGCATACTGTATATTTTTATATGCTTGGTTGTTAGTTGTATATTTCTCCCAGTTACCATTTCCTTTATATTAAAGCGTTCTTAGCGGGGATTCTAAATTGGAAATGAATTAATGTAGCAATAAAAAAAACATGGAGTTGACCATGTTTTAAATTTTTTAAGCCTGGGCCAATGCGCAAAAGAAAAAAAAAAACGGACGTAACTACCGCTACTTGAAGATCAGGGCTGGTGGTCCATGACAGTCATGAGAATTTTTAATCGTACTGTCCAAAAATAATAACTGCATGCTGTTTTGTTGAAAAGTTCTCATTCATGTGGATGTCAGTTGGACGACATAATTATTTGCTCAAAACCTTAACCATTCCATTGACAAATCCCCATTTGATCTACTACAATAAAACCTGTATATAAGGACAACAGAGGGATAACGAAGTACAGATTTTACCGACGTATAATCTTATTCTAAAGATTCTTTTTGCTTAAAATTTAAAGCAAAGGGATCATAAAGCACTTAATATATAGATGTAAAGCATAAATAGATGTGGTTGCCCCATCTTGATATCTGTTTCTTTCAACAATTTTATTAAAGCAAAACTTAATTCAGGGCAAAATTTTTCTGAACTTGCATTGCTTTGTGTCACTAAATCCAAGAAATACCGGTATAAGCATTTGCCTGATGAGACATCTGCTTCCTAATATTTATCTTTGACAAAAAACTGCTAGGACATGGCCATATTATGTTTTTCTGTTCACTTTAAAGTAATCTCTTTTTGAAGCAGTTTATTTAAAACAAAAGAAAGAATACTGCAGGATACTCAGGAATCAGAAATAATTGCTTAGTAACATTTTAAATAAGAAGAATGAAAAAATAAATAAATAAATAAATAAATAAATAAATAAATAAATAAAATAAATAAAAATAATAAATAAAATATCAATAATAAAATTATATAATTTTTTAGTGTACATAATTGATATTTTTATAAATCTGTTTATAACTAATCTATTTAAAAAGGAAAATCAATTCAAAAAAAATTAAAATGCTGTCCAGTTTAGAGAGTGGAGTAATGGTGTTTAACGCCCCAGTCAAGATTCTCTCACTTATATGGAGGCGGTCAGTTCTGGGTTGGTGGAGGAAACTGCAGTGCCTGGAGAAAACCACCGACCTTTGGCATGCAAACTGACAAACTTTCTCACACTAGGATCTGTTCCAAGTGGGATTTGAACCCAGGCGGAGTGAGATGCTGTGATTCCTAAGTGTTCACTTTAGACCACTTGGCCACTGAGGCCCATCTTATAGACTGGGATTCCTTCCTTTAAAATAAAAGAAGGTTTTAGCAGACAAATTTTGTTGTTCTAACAAGGGAGATAATTAATGTTAAAATTATAATGTTAAAATAACAAAACAAAAAGCATATATAATTTTAAAATAAAAACACAATATATTTACTTAATTGTGTTATATTTACATCTTAAATAAATGATCCCTCGTATAACCAATCAAAGACATACATTCATAAATACATCATCCTTACTTCACAAATGTTGCATCAGTTTTTACATCAATATAGATTATCAAAACATCTTAACTTCATTAACAAGTTTTGCTGTGTACAATTAACTTCAACCATCTATTTTTAGAAATGCATGATAAACACTGGCTTTTTGTATGCAAGAAGTCAGAGCTAAGCACTGGTGTTTTATGCAACAGTAAATATTCTTTCATATATATGATGGCATTAAGTTCTTAAATGTTGGTAGAATGTAAGTACCAGAAAAAAAAAACAACCATTTGGCAAACTGACACTGTAAGAAATTACAATAAAATCTGCCCACCTGGGATTCAAACCCTGGTTGTAAGTGATGTTTTGATCTGCATGTGTGCACTAAGCCATGTAGTCACAACTTTGAATTTTGCTCATTAAAACTGATTATTTGGTTGTTAAACTTTCAAAACTTGACTCTTACCTAAGAATGTTTCTCAAGACTTGACTCTTAACTAAGAATGTTTAAGACACCAAACCTAAACAAAAATAATAACATCTAAAAATACAATAGTGAGGAACTTTCCTTTAGATAGAGATGATGTTTTAAACATTTTGATCCTAATGAAGTACACAGATTTGAATTAATATCAATTTACTTTTACACAAAGTCTGGAACTTGTGTCCTATTTACATCATCATCTAGCATTTTTCACCACACAAAATATTACCATTTGATACATTTTTTTCACATAAAGTCTAACATTTAATATAAATGACTGTAAATTTATCATGAATTATTAAAGTAAAGCTCTCTGGATTAAACACAGTCTATATCATAATATTAAGACAGTCGTTGGAAAATGAATACTATGGTTACTATGGCAATAAAAATTCATTCCTCTTTCATGCACTTTAATGAACTTAAAGAGTAATTACCAAAATATATTGCATTGATTCATTTAACAAATCAAGATCTTTTCATAAATAAAAAAAAAAAATTATAACTAAGTGTCCAGCTAACAATCAGAATATCAGATCTAAGTTGCAGTGGTGGCTTCTGAAGTGACAGGAGCCACATTCTGTCCACCAACAACTGGAGAAGCTACTGGTGTTGACGAGGCTGCTACACTATTTGTTACATTCACAACGTTGCTAACTGATGTTGAATCTAAAGATGAGGCACTTGTTCCCATTGGCATTCCGACCTGCAGATTAGATATTGGAGTTGGAGTAGGTAAAGACATAGGTAAAACTTGAGGCATTCCTTGACTGAACCTGCCACACCTGTTGTACCTGTAAAAAGCAAGAGAAAATTCAGGATTTAACTCATACAGTACAGAAAGAATCAAATAACAGTACAAAATTCCAAAGTAACATGTTCTCCAATACTCTAAAGCTGCTAATAAGAAGAAGAGCACAGATTTCCAATGTCAAAGGTCAAAAGTTCATCCAATGTCTATTGATATTACAGTCAAACCTGTCTATAGTGGTCAGCTGTCGGACCAGGCCAAAGTGGCCACTATAGACAGGGGACCACTATGGACAGGTTTGCAATATTTTGGCAAATTATCTCTCCTTGCATAAAGATTGACCGATTGATTTAAAAACAAGTGTGTGTGTATAATTGAAATTTAGAGGTAGAAATAATTGCAATTGCATTAAAAAAAAAAATTATAAGTGAAAAAATGAGAAAAATGAGAGAGAGAGAGAGAGATTTTATTCTATATATTTTATTCTATATATATCACTGCCAAATTAAAATAAAAACTTCAATTTGATCGACTCATAAATTGACGAATTTCGGATATTGTTAACACGTTTATTTTCTTATCTAATGACCTCTACCCTGTTTTTCAAAGTTAATGCTTTTCTCTTTGGCGCTGACATGATGAAAGTAATAAAATCTACCATCGTTAGTCTTATTTTAAAAGACTTTACTACTCCAATGTGACTCCCACGTGTCATGGATAATTACCAGCAATTAACTAGCGGTAATGTTTAATGTGGAGAATTTGACTTATACTCCTTTGTCGGTACCGTTGACAAGCCGTCCACCATTGTTTTGATTAAATTAATCAACGGATTAAACCTGTCACAGAGAAGCCATGCCTTGGCTTAAATATATCACATGTAAACAATTTTTCATGACCAGGAAGTGAAATAACACATTTCCAAGGGAAATAACTCGACTTCCGGTTTTACGTTGTTGGCCGTTATAGACAGAAATTGAGTTTAAACGGGACAGAAAATAGTGGCCGTTAACCACATTAGACAGGTGACCGCTATGGAAAGGTGTTTTATGTAATAAAATGACACGGGACCGGCGAAAACTGGCCGCTATACGGAGGTAACTGTTATGGACAGGTGACTGTTAACACAGGTTAGACTGTATACTAGTAAAATGGATACTAACATACATACTAGACTTCTGACTAGTAGCAATATAACACACAAACATCAACATGTGTTACCTACCATTAATGTTGTCTTTCATAACAAAACATACTAAGATATGCACAAGTGGGATTCAAACCTAGGTGGTTAGAGGGGGCTGTGATCTACATGTGCAAGCTTGAGACCACTCTGTCACCAAGACCTCCCTCTTAAAAGAGAACATTCTTGTACCTAATAATTTCATTCAGACTTACCAGGAAGGGTTGCAGATAGTGGTATTCCTCCTGGTAATGTTGATAAGGGTGGTAATGATACAGGTGGCATCCCTGGTATTGATAAAGGTGTTGTAAGTGGGGGTAATGTTGATAAAGGATTTGGTAAAGGCATACCTCCAGGAGGAGGAAGAGCTGTAAATAAATAAATGAAATATGTTAATTTTGTTTTACAATGTTACATAAAAATTGTACTACATTTGAAGCAATTTTACAAAATTTTCATCTAACTGCTAAAAGAATGACCCAATTTATCATCAAATTCCATAAAATGAATAAACTTAGGTCAAACTGTTTTAAGACCCCCCCCCCCCCCCCAAAAAAAAAAAAAAAAAAAAAACCAAATAAAACATCCGTTTTTTCTCTCTTATCATTGGTTTGGAAAATTGCTTTCCAAAGATTTATTAGGTCACTTTAACCTTAAGTTTTAAAAGCCATAGCAACAACACAAATAAATCTACATTGCATTGGACAAGAAAAAATACACTTCTGAATATGTTTTATTGAAATCTGTTCAACAGGTTCAGAAGAGAAGCTGAAAATATGTTAACCAACAAAGATGTAAACATGCACATACACACATTGTGATATGCCATAAGCTTACATGACCTTTGGTCAGGTGAGCTAAACATCAACAATAAATCACTTGTTAGACAATTTTGAGGTTAACATTTATTAATACTTTACTAACTTGATGCCATAGAGACATTTGCTGATGGCATATTAGGTAATGGGAAATTCTGTCCAGGACTTACAGCTGCTGTATCATTTTGTTTCATAACTGGAATGGTTGGAGTACCTGTTTATAAATTTAGGAGACATAATGAAGTGATCTATATGTTACAGGTGGCAGTGCCATAAACAATAAGAACAAATCTGAATTGTAAAGATCATTCTAATGTTTTAGCAAAAGTTGGAATAAAATATTTTGGTAAAATATTTAACCTTTGTTTTTATTGTATACTACACAGTACTCCTGTTAAATAAGAGTCCAAGATGCTGGCAAGATGTTTTTTGATATTGTGCCGACGACGGCGTCTCGGACTCTTTATTTAATAGGAGTAACTACAAAGTAGCATTAATACATGCAAATTCTTTCTGATAGGTATATCAGTTGGTAAATAACAACATACAATTCCCAATATTGAAATTAACATTTACAAATTTTTTTTTCTGATTTGAGTGATGAATCAATTTATTTTGGTAACTGACATACATGTATATATAAAGTATCCAATAATGTTACAAATTCTATATAGAGCTTTAACTTCTCAATGAACTACTTACCAGTTTATGGTCAAGTGACCACAATAAGAAATAGAGTAGTCAGCATAAAAAAGTCTGACCGGATAAATATTTTTATGACTTTTATTTTTGCTACTTTAATATGACCAAGAAAATACACCTGAATTTAAAAGTAATAAAAATAACTTGCTTCACTATGTACATATTCTATATTTACCTGTATTAAATGACATATTTGCCATTCCTTGTGTAATACCACCTGGTGAATTACTTAATGGGACCTTCAATAAAAAATACAAACATGGGTTTTGTAAAAACTACAAATAAAATTGTGCTAAGAATCATGCTTCATATGGTGTACTTAAACAATCATGGAAAGTTTTAAAAAAATCCTTTAATTAACAGTTTTCAAGGTACCACCTGGAACGTACCAGAGGCTCATTCAAAATAGACTACCTAAGCTTTTGCATTGTCTTCAAGCTATTCAGGAACAACTATTCGCGCAAACACACGCAAGCGACCACTATCACTACTGTAAGGTTGTTCGCCTTAGATTCAAGATGGCATCACTGGGACAATGTTTATAAAAAATGGTTTAAATTAATTCTGAAAACACCATGCATTTCAATTTATATTTCAGTGCAAGTGTACAGTATCTTTAGAAGGGATTTGAATGGTAGGATTAGTGT
Source organism: Tegillarca granosa (assembly GCA_029721355.1). Taxonomy (NCBI): domain Eukaryota; kingdom Metazoa; phylum Mollusca; class Bivalvia; order Arcoida; family Arcidae; genus Tegillarca; species Tegillarca granosa. The sequence goes on along the minus strand of CM056597.1, from coordinate 7,424,913 downwards.
CCAAATCTAAAGGAGATTATTTTTAAAGCATCTGGATGATTATGATGACTTTTATTCAACCCGAATACTCGTGTCTGTTCAATAGACATAAAATTGTATTCATGAGTGCAGTGGAAAGTGATCAGTATCTTGAACACGCTTAATATAAACAGAAGGTATCTTCACATAATATCAGGCCACTATCAGCAACAAGGCTGAAAATACTTGGAAAACCTATATTCAAGGAAATCAATGTTCACTTATGTAATATCTCTCTTTTTCATAAATTCTTAATATGGTACATACAAAAATGTAGAGTTAGATGTCATAAAAACAAACCAAGTATAAAAAAAATATGAAACAATTTATTCTGTCCCAGACATAAGTCAACCCTTGTCCAACTTGATTTAAATTTATTTCCATCAGACATGAAAGGGTAAAAGACTGTAAATACAGAAAATTAACCCATTGTTTACAAATAAACCAATAAATAATAATTCTTACAAAATAAGCTTCAAACCAAAATAATCAGTTACCAAATAATAATATGCACAAAAATACAAAATTCAGACAAATAAATTGCTTATAAATAGCTTAGTACATTAATTATATTGTAAACAAAGCTTGAAATGTAAACCATTACAGGTGAGCAAAAATGGTCAGAGCAGGTGAGCAATTATGTCCTAAGTATATATGCGTAATTTAAAACATGTATTTAGCACTAAATTTCACTTATGATATTTATCTATGTTTAGTGCAAAAGCAAAAATTAACTTTCAAGATTGAAACAGAAAAGGTTGCAAACCTGTGTTACAATATGCCACGTGCTTAAAACTATTCAATATACCACGTGTTAACAACTTATCAGAATAAACAACAATGCTAGTTTATGTTATAAATGTCCCATAAAGACATAATATTCCCATAAAAAAAAATATAAAAAAGGGAAAAACTTACATCATGTGGACTCAAAAATAGCATATAAAATTTGACTTCCTAATAAGAAACATTGTCTGTTTACGTCTGTGAACCAAAAGTATTTTCAAAACGAAAAACGGATACCAAGTTCCGGCGTGTAACGTGACACAATTAAAACAGCAATTCTTCAAGCTGTTTGCAATAAAGACACAATGTTTCACAGTAAAGTTATTGTCTCAACTTGCCAGATAGCATAGACATACAATGAATAGAAATCTGATATTTTAATCTATTTGACTATATTTCATGCCTATCTTGTCCATGTCTTATTCAGAAAGTACTTCTTCTTAAGCAAGTTCTGTACAGTCTAGAAAAAAGTTTTGTGCCACAATTTTTTAATTTGTGTTATGCCCCCTATCTGGCAAGATATGACAGAAACTTCGAGTATCATTTCATACAATTATGTTATAAACACAAACCTCAGCAAAACCATCTATAGTTTTTTGTGGTGCACTGGGTATCGTAGTTGCTGACGTGTTAGTGTCTACTTTTGTTGATGGAAACTGACGTTTTGGTATTCTGTGTAAATATCCATAACCAATGCCACAACCTAAACTGTAAAATAAACCAAAATCTCATTTTTAGACAATGGAGTAATTGTCTTTTAAATAAGCAGTTGAAATTTTCTTTCATTTATATCTTGGTGGCTAGCTCAAGGAGAGTGGTGAAAATGAAAGCCTCAAGACTAAAAACCCACCTTTGGCAAGGAAGCATACACATTTTCCACAGATACATTAACATCATTGTTGGAGAGTTACTAGGAACAATCAAAGGGAGGGAACCTTTCCTACCTTGTGCCACAGCAATATGCTGAGACAAATTGTTCGATTACTGTCCTTTGCTTAGTACATGTTAAGTGATAAACCGAACAAGTAACATACACTTTGCTGTTATGTTAATAAACAAGAGGACCATGAAGGCCCTGGGTGCTTACCTGAAAAGGATGTACACTCAGCTTGATTTTGGCCAATTACACCTTCTTATTAAAATAGATTTTGGTCCATATATGAACTTAGCTAGCTTTTGTCAAAAGGATCATCCTGAGCAAGTCTGATGAAGATAGGACTAAAATTGGGGCCTCAGGAGTATTACCAAGATTTTCTATAATTTCATCTAATTAACTATTGACTAAACAATAATGTTAGACATCATAAATTCATACTGACATTCACACTTGGGTTACAAATTTTTTTCACACACAAAGACATAAAAGCTCATCTGAGCTGTATACAAGCCAGCCAAAAACCAACTTTAAATTCAATATTTTAAGAAATTTTTCAACAACAATTAGATTTAAAAAACCAGTTTCCCACCTACCTGCCATCACCACCCCATGCTCCATTAGGGGTTATTGTGACTTCCCTACAGGAATCACTATCTGTATTGTATACATATAATCTCAATGGTTTTCCTTCATGTGACTCTATCAGAGTAAACAAATCTTCTGACTGAAAAATTAATACAAACAAATTCAAATCTAACTGGAATAAATCAGTGAAGAATAAATTCAATCATATTCAGGCATACTTAGAGTTAATGTCACAGAAAACACAAGGCTAATCAGGGTATTCAGACTTTGATTTCTTCATTTCTAATCAGTTTGTTTATCATTTGTTTACAAATGTCTAGTTATCTTTCTGTTTCTGAATTTCACAAATTAAATTTCCATTGTTTAAAGGAACTAAAATATACCTTGAAACTGGAGTTTAGAAAGTAGTAAAAATTCTGAGAGAGAGAGAGAGAGAGAGAGAGAGAGAGAGAGAGAGAGAGAGAGAGAGAGAGAGAGAGAGACTTACCTCATGTAATACAGAATCTGCTCCAATAATATAATCAGTGTTGGATTTAAGTCCTGCCAAATCAGCTGGAGAATTAGGATTAACTTCCTGTAAAGAATTATAAGCTAAAATTATATTAAATTTTTTAGACTTTCAAAAAAGAATATGTAATTCAAAATTTGCTAACCTAATTGGAAGAAATAATTTCAAAAATTCTGAATAAATAATGAAATTATGATGGAGTGGAGTAAAGCATCAAGCCTGGATTCTTTCAATATTATTGAATTAATCAGTTAATGACTGTTGAGGAAACAAGAGCACCCAGAGAAGACAATAACACTTGGCAAAGCTAACTGACAAACTTTTACACAATAGGATGTGCCAGATTGTAACCTTGGTAGTGAGAGGCACTATGATCTGAAACAAGGTCCATGCTACACTGAAAATCTTTATATACAATAAAGCAACTTGTTATGTTACAATTTTAATAGCTATTTTTCCCTCTTAGGATTGGAAAAATTTCATTTTTTTTAAAATTGAGAAAATTGTCTTAAAAGCAAACTATATTATGAAATCCTTGCAATAGGTAGGGTCCTGAATGCAAAAATGTTACATTATGCTATCAATACATCACATGATAAAATTTTGTTTTCTAGATGGATGACTACAGGTATGTGCCTGCTGTACATGGATAGTGTGAGATTTTTGCTTGTCAGAGTTCTTTCCCCTCCAATGTAATTACACTTGTTGTGCTAAAACATGACAAATTGGGACTGTTTGACATTTCTAGAACTTTAATATTTAACTTATCACAAATGTTGAGTATGTTACTAAAGATGGAAAAATTTCCAATTTTAAATTTTCTATATTCCTTTGAGCATCAGCATGAAAGGTTGTATGAAACATTCAGTGATACTAATGCTAAGGCAGTTTCTACTTGCAGCATCACTATGAGAGAAAAGTCACCTCAAAAGGCAATAGGCAATATATTGGTCAGGGTAGTATTGGTCAATAAGAGTGAAACAATATATACCACAGTACTAGTTAAACAGGCAGTTCTTGTTGTCACAACTTGGTTTTCACTTTTTGTTGTAAGAGTAACTTCCCTTGTTTTGTGAGGTGTACCAAATCTGATTAGTTGGTGTTTATTTCTGAATTTTTTCTTTTATTCTTTGCCAATTGATGACAGTAACATAAGCAAGTACTCTGATTTGTACTGCATGCAGGTACAAACAGCAGCATATTAAAGAATTTGCATATTAAAGAATTTTACTTATTGATTTCATTTAGACTTTCCTCCATATTCCTAATTCAGATTACTGTAACCCAACTGAACAGTTTCTAATACACCACAATATGTACTGAACTGTTACATGTGTATTGTTTCACCCTAATTGGACAGCTGTATTATCATTATTATTATTTTGGGATTGTGATATGGACAAGGACTGGTATGTTTGTTTTATTTATTATTATTATTTTTTATTTTGTGAATTTCATGTATAGTGGTCAAAATGGTAAATTTAGACATTTTCTCTAAGTGGTATTATTTTAAGGCAAACAAGATCATTGTCAGAACGGTTGTTTTGAAACTTACCAAAACATGCCAGACATTTTCATTTGCACCTTCAAATGAACAAAATCTGAAATAAATCCATAAGAATTCATGAGACTGATAAAAAAAATCATTCTTCACAGACAGTGTACATATGTTATCAAGTGTTATTTGCATAGATCTTTTATGCACCAATCATCCATACCATGCAGATAAAAGGTGTTAAATCTTCATTCAAAACCCATTGTCCAATTATTACTTGGGGTGGCCAAACTGTTAAAGCATTATGCTGCAAACCCAAGGCATCTCACTGCTGAAGGTCCATCCTGGTTGGCTTTAAGTGGTAAATGATTCTTCCTTGTACGTCTCTACTGGTTTACATGGTACGAGTATAATGGACTGAATAATCTATATGTGTATCTTGCCAGTAAATGTTCTAGCATTCTTAATGGTGCCATTTATAAGCACATGTATAAACAAGATCGTTAAAACTTGCACAAAATACATCACACTGGCTTACACAAAGAATTTCATGGTTAGGAAATAACTGTAAAATTGCTGATTCGATGTAGAACAAATTCAACCAACCATCCATTAATCACTCCAACATCTAGTGACTTAATATGATGACAGACCACATCTTGTATGTTTCAGATCAAAAGCTTTTATACAGCAGACCTTTTGTATATAAATAGAAGATAATCTTTGTAACAGATTTTTAAATTTGCTGTCAAGACAATATGCTGTAACAGATTGATCAAGCCTCTTCATTAGTATTTATGACAGTCAAATCTGTGTACTGTGACTTATGACTCAGCATTATGCTGACTTCCCTCACATTCTTTGTTGTACTTACCTAATACTAACACCTAGAAGGCCCTGTCCTCCCCAGTTATGACTTGGCATTATGCTGACTTCCCTCACATTCTGTGTTTTACTACTATATACTGCCATTTTTACAGGTTTTTCAATGTTTGCCTTTAGTAAATCTTTCAAAGTGTCATTGTCTTGATTCTTGAAAAGAAAACAAAAACTTTTTTAAGATTTTAGGATTTATCTCTTAAATATTTAACTGCAAATTCTGCTGATGACTTTGGAAAAAAAGGTTATTGATATTCAACAAGCAACAGTATTAAAGTTAAATTTATATATCTTATCAGCTTTTAAAGCCAGGTCCATAGTTTCAATTTTCATTCAATATGTAACAGATGTTGCTCACCTTACATTGAACCATTTTATGCAGAAAATATAACAAATATATATCTATTGTTATGCACCATCAAAAAGGAACTTGATCACATCATTTGATTAAATTTAAATGATTTCTAAAGCGTTCAAGTCGGCCTGATATTCTGAAAGTTAAGACACTGTAACATACACCCCATATACATGCACTTGTATTTGTCTTGAAAATATAATCACAATAAAATATTAAATTCCTAATGAATACCTGTAGGAACAAGGGTTGCTCTGCCATTTCGAAAATTTAGCCAATTGCTAAATTTTATGATTTTTAGCTAATATTATTCTCCAAAATTTTCATCAATTCTTATTAAGAGCTTTTAGTTTCTTAGGTTCAGTGGAACTGTTTCATATAAACTGGCTCCAAATTTTGACAGTTGGTTAATTTTTTAGTCCTACTTTCTACGACTAACTGTTACTCCTCTCTTACTACCCATTTAATCAGCAAACATACCAAAAATAAACACTGGATTAACTTCAACCATTTATTTTGGTCAGATTTTTAAGTTGTTCACTGATAAATTGAGAGAGACTAATAGAGAAAAACATGAAAAAGATAGACTATGGAACTTCAAAATACTAAGCTATAACATCATCAATGTTCAACAATGTCAAAATTATCGAGGGATATCATATTATATTACACGGTTATATTGTACAAAAACTACAGGCTAACCAAAAAACTGGACAACAGTATCAAAGGATTAAACGTACCAGCCGTGTGTGTCCTATTGCAACAATGAAGTCAAAGAATGCTTCCAAACCAGCTTTGTGTCCTGGTGATCCTTCCTGTACCTAAAAATATAGAAAATAAAATGTTTTGTTTCGGCCTATTAAGCTGCAGCTTTGGAGTTAGAATGGCAATATAGTTTTTGGAGTACAATGGGTTGAATAAATTGACAGAGGAGGAGTCAATTACTGTTTTTGCTAGTAAGAAGTTCTATTATAGAATCAGTGCCTTTGCACAAACTTTATAGAGTCTGAATAATGGTAGACCACATGTGACTATTAAGTAAGTTCATGAATCATACTATTTTTTTTAAAATTCATAATTATTATTGGCACAGTCATCTTGTGTCGCAGAGAGTTAAGAGCTAAGGTTTGAATCTGCTAAGAAAAAAATATTGTGCTTAAAGCAAGTCACTTTATTGTATAGTGTTACTGAATTTGCTATTTACAATGTAAATTAGTGAATAAGTGGAGTAAGCCCAGGTAACAACCTGCTTAATTAGAAAGCATGTATAAGATAGAGCAATCTCAAGACTGGTAAAAATCAGTTTACATCTGGACAACTCAAACCTAGTCATAAACATGTGTATTGGCAGGGATTTTTCTGGCCACTCACAGGGTCCGGTAAAGGGACCCATTTCCAATGCCAAAAAGCAAACATTTTTCCCAATTTTGTAGGTAAAAATTCCCAAATGATCCTGCTTTGAGAAACTTGTGAAAAAGTGAAAAAACTCTATATTTTTGGTGTAGCTTGTATATTTTTTATCATAACCTGTATTTATGCACATTTTGATTTATACTCAATGAGGATCTGGTAGAATGGGAGCAACTCATTAAACAACTTTCTCAGATGTTTGTATTGAAGCCAGTCTATGAAGATATTGTGTTAATGTCTGAGTGATTTTGTACAAATGAGTGACTACCAGCATGTATCAAAATAGTAAATATTCCAAGCAAAATATTTGATGTGCTGACAATGTGAAAATTTTTAAAGTTTAATGAAAAATTTTCCCAAAATGTCGATTTTGTCAATGATTTTCCCGATTTCATCCCAAGGTCCCTTTCCCAAAATGGCCAGAAAAATCCCTGATTAGGATTATTAATGATCTTAACTACTCTACCAGTACCTTCACTGTAGAACACACACAAGTTGATAGAGTTTGAAGTCTACATTTGGCCTTTCGGTCATTTTTCGGCCATTGTGCAGACTATTTCACTGTAGAAGACCTATAATTTCGTACACAAGTGCTCTAAAAATAAATCTGTGTTTCACAATAACGTTAATATTTGAGTTTATTTTGTAAATTGGACAAATATCCCCATCAACGAATTATTTATCGACGACATGAGAACAAAATATGGTAAACGTTTCGATAATTAAATCTGGTCAATATAAATTAAAATCTGCAATCTGTTTTGACCAGCAAAATAATTTTTACGTTTTAGGATTTTTGTTTTCAGAGATCGTGTCGCTTCAATTTAAAATTTACCCTCAAGACGTGGTATCCCTCAGTACCACCACCGGGAACTTCCGAACTGTACGATCCACCCATTTCTGCAGTGGCGTACGTTTACACAAATTTTGACAAGTTGTTTTTCTTCGCTTGGTGATCCAAAATGGCCTCAACGTGGCAAAAATTTGCCGTGTGGGATTACTTCCGGTATTGGTATTTCCGGCGTGTTGGTTGTATTTCCCTTTTTCCATTAAGCGCACCTTTTCGCTCTCCATTTACATTTTTATGTGGACAAACTGAGAATATTGAAAACTGTTTCAGATACGCATTTCTTAGATTAAAATCCGCACCGGTATCAACAGGATGTTAATTACCCGTGTTAATATAAAACATATCACAAGGTTAGGAGTGATTACGTTACAGCAGAATGAATAATCGAAATAGAATGATTCTTTTTGTTCTACTTTCATGACATTACTGTCCCATTCATTGGTTCAATCAACTTGAACGTTCACGCATTTAAATATTAGATATTAATTAAAGTTTTTTGGTCTATAAAATCACAACATCCTTTCAAGTTTTAATAGTATATAGATTCATTTCACAACCATCCTTATGGAATGTAAGTTCTTAAACACACACACACACACACACACACACACACACACACACACACACACACACTGGCTAAAACATCTGACTTATCCGAATTAAGCATTCTTTTGATCAAACTATTTGATGAGGTGGAATTTACATCCTAACTTACCACTAGTTAGTTAAGTGATTATTAATCTATTTGTTTATTTCTCAGAAGTTGAGACCCCATACCTGTAATCAACAGGATGTAACTTACAATTTGCAAAATTGATTTAAAGGTGTTGATAGAGTTATCCGGTGGTCATTGGGAGTACACAGCAGGTTTAATTCACGCGTTGAGTAAACGTTATCATAAATCAGTATTTAAAATAAAATTTAGAGTTGAATGAGGATATAATGAATGGACTAATAAAAAAGTATGGTTTAAATAAAGTGGTTTTTTTTTATTCATCTAGGCGTTATACGTGATTTTTAATAATAATAATAATAATAATAATAATAATAATAATAATAATAATAATAATAATAACCTAGCAATAATAATAATATCTTTTAGGACAAACTCAAATTTCGGAACATTGACGGCCATAATGGTCTAGAAAAAGTATGCATAAATTGATTTTTATTATGATTCCCCACCCAAAGGTGGGGAATCATATTGTTTTCGTTCTGTTTCTTCTTCTTCTTCTTCTTCTTATTATTATTATTATTTTTATAATTTTTTTTCTTCCTTAAAATTGTCCGGTGCAGAACTCGGAAACGGTATGATGGGTTTTGATGAAATTTGGTACCAACAATCTGCTATCCTGGTAGATATGGATAAATGATCAAATTTTTTTCTATCTCGACGTCTCAGCGGTCGGTGCGTGTAAATTGCGTAATTTAATTCCAAACATCTTTCTGTCTAATATGTACAAAGAGAGATAACTCTTACAGAATCTTCTTCTTTCTTATTCAGTTTCTCAGATATATGAGCGCCCGATAAAAATGGGTAATCTGAATTAATGTATACAGTTAAGCACTAAACAAAAATGATTGAATGTTTATGAACTAAATGTTAATTAAGTGACTAACCTCTCTCACATACATAATTTGTTCTTAATAAATTCTCAGTTACTATGTATTAAATTGTTAAAAATATATCAAATTTTTATCAGCACTACCAAACAAGTTAAACGCATCATTCAATCTCGTTCAAAATTTTAGGATAGGTTCATGCACCATTAAAGTTTTACATTCATGGGTATTTATTGGGTGAGGGACGGAAGATGGGGTCTTAAAAACAAAAATCACCAATTTTTCCTTAAACACATTGCAGTGTGCTATAAAACCATATATAGGGCTTTGTCATAACTCATAAACTAATGAGATCCCCATCCCTAAAGTATATATTTTCTGGTTCCTAATGATAAAATGAAAAGAATGACACTAATCAAAGACACCTAAGGTCCTTTCCCACTGAAGGGTAGGGCTGGGTGGTGCTAAGTTAATTTTAAACTATTGAAATCCCCACCCCTAATTTATGTATTTTCTGGTTCCTTATGAAAAGTTGAATAGAGTGATATTAATAAAGGGCACCTAAGGTCATTTCCCACTGTGGGTGGTGCTATGTACATGTATAGCTTTTAAATAGTTAAAATCCTTTCCACTCATCTGTATATTTTCTTGTTCATTATGGACTTTCAAAAAGAGTGATAAAAACCTCCTGGAAATCCTTTTCAAGAGAGGGTAGGGGTGGGAAGCCAGAATTCTTAACACCCACCCTCAGTCAAGAAACACTATCTTATGGCATACTTGATTTCATTTCTTAAGGCAAGTTTACAGGATTAAATTCCTATTCAAAGAATTGTAAACAAATTCAATAGCATTATTACATGTTTTGATATGGATAATTGCTTTAATCTATTTGTCAATTATCCATTAATATGTAGGTTATGGCTACTTCACAGTCATGACACACGTCAATCAAATTTGTTGGTTAAACACCTCACAGTTCGTGAAATAGATTTGCTATCAATCAAAGTTGAATACCTGTCCAATCAAAATACACCAGCTAATAGAATTGCCAATTTAATGGATAGGACCTTTGTCAGAAGACAGAACGCATGATTCTGATCTATTAAACTTGTATAATTTACATACATTTCGAATTATAAATAGATTTATACATGCAGATTCGGACTCCCGTGATCAATTGGTTTCTTTTAACAAAAAACATTGTTACAACAATGGGGTATGAGAGAATGAAAATATATATTAAAATGAATACTGCTCGAATTATAATTGTACAATTCGATGTTAACTTTAAATTTACTTGTCTTCCGCCCTTTCTCTTAGACAGCTTTCGATTACTAGTAATGGATACTATCAATCCATCTCGAGATCAGTCCATCAGCAGGTGTATATTTTAGACAATATATAGATTATGGATGGTGGGGAATCATACGTAACTGGTATCCCAGTTACAATCTCTAGTTAAATTTGTTTCTTGGTCACATATTTAATCTGTAATGCCTCCAAAAATACATACTTCAACTGGAAAAAAAATATCATTATGATGATGATGACGACGACGACGATGACGATGATGATGCTTATTATTATGATTCCCCACCCAAAGGTGGGGAATCATATTGTTTTCGTTCTGTTTCTTCTTCTTCTTCTTCTTCTTCTTCTTCTTCTTCTTCTTATTATTATTATTATTATTATTATTATTATTATTATTATTATTATTATTATTTTTATAATTTTTTTTTCTTCCTTAAAATTGTCCGGTGCAGAACTCGGAAACGGTATGATGGGTTTCGATGAAATTTGGTACCAACAATCTGCTATCTTGGTAGATATGGTTAAATGATCAAATTTTTTTCTATCTCGACGGCTCAGCGGTCGGTGCGTGTAAATTGCGTAATTTAATTCCAAACATCTTTCTGTCCAATACGTACAAAGAGAGATAACTCTTATAGAATCTTCTTCTTTCTTATTCAGTTTCTCAGATATATGAGCGCCCGATAAAAATGGGTAATCTGAATTAATGTATACAGTTAAGCACTAAACAAAAATGATTGAATGTTAATGTTAATTAAGTGACTAACCTCTTTCTCACATACATAATTTGTTCTTAATAAATTCTCAGTTACTATGTATTAAATTGTTAAAAATATATCAAATTTTTATCAGCACTGCCAAACAAGTTAAACGCATCATTCATTCTCGTTCAAAATTTTAGGATAGGTTCCTGCACCATTAAAGTTTTACATCCATGGGTATTTATTTGGTGAGGGACAGGAAGATGGGGTCTTAAAAACAAAAATCACCAATTTTTCCTTAAACACTTTGCGGTGTGCTATAAAACCATATATAGGGCTTTGTCATAACTCATAAACTAATGAGATCCCCATCCCTAAAGTATATATTTTCTGGTTCCTAATGATAAAATAAAAAGAATGACACTAATCAAAGACACCTAAGGTACTTTCCCACTGAAGGGTAGGGCTGGGTGGTGCTAAGTTAATTTTAAACTATTGAAATCCCCACCCCTAATTTATGTATTTTCTGGTTCCTTATGAAAAGTTGAATAGAGTGATATTAATAAAGGGCACCTAAGGTCATTTCCCACTGTGGGTGGTGCTATGTACATGTATAGCTTTTAAATAGTTAAAATCCTTTCCACTCATCTGTATATTTTCTTGTTCATTATGGACTTTTAAAAAGAGTGATAAAAACCTCCAGGAAATCCTTTTCAAGAGAGGGTAGGGGTGGGAAGCCAGAATTCTTAACACCCACCCTCAGTCAAGAAACACTATCTTATGGCATACTTGATTTCATTTCTTAAGGCAAGTTTACAGGATTAAATTCCTATTCAAAGAATTGTAAACAAATTCAATAGCATTATTACATGTTTTGATATGGATAATTGCTTTAATCTATTTGTCAATTATCCATTAATATGTAGGTTATGGCTACTTCACAGTCATGACACATGTCAATCAAATTTGTTGGTTAAACACCTCACAGTTCGTGAAATAGATTTGCTATCAATCAAAGTTGAATACCTGTCCAATCAAAATACACCAGCTAATAGAATTGCCAATTTAATGGATAGGACCTTTGTCAGAAGACAGAACGCATGATTCTGATCTATTAAACTTGTATAATTTACATACATTTCGAATTATAAATAGATTTATACATGCAGATTCGGACTCCCGTGATCAATTGGTTTCTTTTAACAAAAAACATTGTTGCAACAATGGGGTATGAGGGAATGAAAATATATATTAAAATGAATACTACTCGAATTATAATTGTACAATTCGATGTTAACTTTAAATTTACTTGTCTTCCGCCCTTTCTCTTAGTCAGCTTTCGATTACTAGTAATGGATACTATCAATCCATCTCGAGATCAGTCCATCAGCAGGTGTATATTTTAGACAATATATAGATTATGGATGGTGGGGAATCATACGTAACTGGTATCCCAGTTACAATCTCTAGTTATTATTATTATTATTATTATTATTATTATTATTATCTAGAACTTTTAAATGTGGTTTAACTTTGAAATGATGTCATTACAATTTCAACCATGATAATAAATTTATTGTGTAAAATGATGAGAAAACTCAACTGACGATAGAACACAAACATTCAGGGTATGTCACGTGGTACACTGTCATCGCAGACACTTGTTATATATATATATATATATATATATATATATATATATATATATATATATATATATATATATATATATATATATATGTATGTATGTATGTATGTATGTATGTATGTATCAAACAAAATGGAGAAAAAACATCAAAACGGCACTACAAGTTATTATAATTCTTTTTCGAAATCTTAAAAGCTACAGGGACGACAGAGTGGATTGACTTATTTGTATTTGTAAAGATTTTTCTCAGTGACTTTTTAAGGCCGTCGGACCTCACCAATCTTTGTCAAACGAACTGACAAAATTTCTTACATCTTTGATTTGTCTCGAGTCCCGGGGATTCCAACATAGCCATTGAAAGTGCCGTGACCTGTATGTAGACGCTTTAGACCATTTGGACAGCTAAAGCCCTTTCTGTCCGAATCTTTTTAATCGTTGTGCAGCATTTACAGGTCAAAACATTCATAGAAATTATTATCCGAAATAAGGAAAAATAATAAGGAATTGTCGAATTTTCATTCTGGTTATTGATAAATTGCCTGGAAACCAAAATTAAAATTTTAGTTATTATCCGTTAGACGCCTACTCGGAATATGATGTGTGTTGCACGTCGATTATAATGGCATGTGCAAAATTTTGGATATTTCTTTCTGTAAAAATTCTAAATTTTGCACATGACAATAAGATTTACCGTAAGGCAATAACTAGAAAATGATTATCATGTTTCTTTAAGCTTGTGTTTTATATTATTTAACAAACAAAACTGTAATACGTATTAATAGTTAAAATAAATTTTAAAAAAATGCAACGTGATTGTATGAACATGTAATTTAGAAAATGGAACCATGGTATTAATAAAATGGATGTCGACCAATGAAATGTGTAATGATTCACACGCATGCATATACACATGCTCATGGAAATAATATGGAGACTTTTACTTTAATGAACAAAGAATGTTATAATAATATTACGCCAGTAACTGACCAAGTAAATGTCTTGTCAGCATCACCTTATAGTCATCAATTACCAAGGAACTAATATAACCGTCATTAAATAGGACTAGCAAGATTTGTCGTTGCTATGGGAACTAATTTAATCATGACTGCAGAAGTTTAACAAATTTGTATGAAAAAGGAATATGGCAAGACAGACGTTTAGCTGTATTATTTATTATATTGATTGAAGGAAATATTATTAACCAACTAAGGCAAAAGACGGATGTACTTCAAGCAGACGACATGAAAAGGTATGTGTTAAATTTGTAATCCTTACTGGTGTATTTACTTAAGACATATTATTTACTCTTTTTTAAAATTTGTTTTTTTCCCTCGGGTTTTGTATAATACAACATTGATGGTTTTTAATGTTTTAATAAAAATAGTACCAACAAGGGCGGATAAACCTAAATCAGACGAAATTAGAGTTGTGGAGGAGTTGAGTTATGGTGTTTAACGCCTAAGTTAAGATTATTTCACTTACAATGAAACGATCGGTTCTGTGGTTGTGAAAGAAACTGAATAACTTGGAGAGACAGTGACTCTAAGCAAGCAAACTGACAGACTTCTCACACTAAGATCTTCCAGAATTAAGATTCGAACCTAGGCGGTAAAAGGTGAATGAACCTTAGCACATGTTTTAAACCACTCAGCCACCGAAGTCCCTAGCATGAGTATGTTTTGAATCAATGGCTTGTTTAAAACGACATGTATCAATAAGTTTTATATTTTGTTTTTTATTTTGCGCCATGATATATAACGTGACAACTGTGTTTATATGCTATTAATGTGGTCAGCCTGAACTTGGGATGAACATATGGTTGCAGACAATATTAAGGAAAGATATTCTTTAAAAAAAATACACCAATTAGAATGTTTACCAAGTCAGTAATGATGGGGTTTTCCATATTACACACAAGTGACAAAACGCCTCTATTTACGTCAGTTTAAGATGTATTACAATGGTTAAACTGAAATAAAGTTAACATGTGTTTCTGAGGCCCACAAAATATAAGGTTTTGCGCGTTTCACGGTTAATAAGTACTGATGTCTATATATTCTCAAAGTATCGCAAAGTTTTTTTCGTGGTTTAAAGTTGTCCTTAAAATACACCTTCTTTTCCGAGAAAAGCTTTTGTTTCCTTCAGATAAGATTCTGTCATATTTCATTTTTTAATTTAATTATAAAATATAGTCAAAAATGATATATGACAATTCTATTAACAGATTATTATGCTTGATAATTTTAAATTGATACTGAAAGACACAGACATTATACGTAGTTTGGAGATGGTTGTAACACCTGATTAACGGAAGAAATCCCTCTTACTTGAAACAAAGTTTTTTATATTGTAAAGAATTAAATTTTGGATTAAAAAAACTAACAATTTTTTGCAATATTAAATTCCGAACTAATTCACAAAAAAGGATTATGTGTAATATAATTATAAACTTAGACTCACATGTTTTATTGAAGGAAATAATACTATAAAATTATCATCTCACTTTAGCACATGGCACAGTGAGCAATAGACGCCTTTTCTTTTTTTTTTTATCTTTTACAAAAATCTGATATAAAACATGATAAAATAATTGAACCAATAAAAACTTTATTGTACTTCCAGAACATTATTGCAATAACTATATTTGCAGTAATAGTCCGTCAAACTGTTAATTGCTAAACAACACATTGTCAGTATAACAATAATCAATACCACTAAAGTATCGCGTCTATCCTCCGTGCACAGAAATGGATTCTTTACGCTGGAACTGAATGGTATCTTTTTTAAATGAAAATATATCATCTGTAGCCTAGAGAATTATGTTTCTGACCTTAACTTTGAACTAAATAGACTTAAATAATTGATGAATTTCTCTAATTAAGCTTAAACTCACAAGTAACTTTTTTTTTGCATATTGCAAAGTTGTGACATGACAATAATGATTGTTTCAAATTAGTTTTAATAAAGCGGCTATACAAAATCAAACTCATTGTCAGAATTACTTTTTCCATTAGTTAAGAATTTATCTGGTGATGACACGATTCTTACAATTTCCTCAATACATAAAGCTGAATATTTCTTTATTTCCCAAAACTCTGGAATTACTAATTCAATGTCCTGGTCTTTTCCGCTTTGGAAAACTTTATAAATAGCTTTCGACAAAATATCCATTCTTTTTAACACTGGATATATCTCGTCATATTGGTGTATTCTATCTTGTAAATACACTGCTGTGTATTCAGCGATATAGTTCAACTCCAAATAAAGATCTACTATGTCGCTTAAGAAGGTCGGAATCTTTTCTATTGTTTCTTGAACAGTTTTGGTTTCTAAGTATTGATCGAATTTGGAAGTACAACCCGTTTTTCTAAAGTTTTGGATAATGAAGCGTTTCAGCTTGGTGAATATAATCCATTTGTTTGATTTCATAATTTGAGTTTTCCACGAATTTTGACATGCACGATGACGCACTGCAGTTTTATGCAATTCTGAATTATTGCCATATTTCAATACATAATCATGCATAAATGTTCTGATTTTAATTTTAATAGTGTTTGCCCTATCGTTTGTTTCTTCGCAATATGGCAAGGAATGTCTAGCTTTAGGGGTAAGACAAGCCCAGCAAAATTTGATGCCACAGCAGCACACCATGGTGTTGCAGCCGCCATACTTTTCTATGAATCTGAAGCATTTTGGACAATGTTTTCCATAAACCGTAAATTGCGATGAAAAATCTGACTGTGACACATTACTGACTCCAGATTGCAGTAACTTTGTCGCATAGAGTTTGGCAATTTCACACGAAGCTGGCCAATGTGCTTGTTCCAAACAGTCAAAACACACATAAAAACCGCAAACACATTTGATATTCATTGATTTTCGAGGAATATCTTCAACTGTAATGACCCGGCCACATATTGGGTTTGGACACCATTTTGTTAATTTGTTTGTGTATACTTCGGAATCGTGTTCTCTTGATTCTAGTTCTAGAACAAAATCAACATTAACCAGTGACATCAAAGTTGCACGGTCGACCGAAATATCACATTGATACTGAGGGCATGTCAAATTATTGTACCCCGTATCAGCCCTTCCAATAATATGTCCCATCCAACATTCATTACAAAACCAATGCCCACAAGATTGAAGAGCGGTTACAGATTTCTCTCCATATAAAATGGATTCAAAACACACAGGGCAGTTCTCTGGCGGAACACAATCAAAATCAAATTCACTCTGCGTGTCTTTCTCCGAAGAATCCTCTCCACGAGATACTAGTATTTCTTTACGGACAATTTCAGATGGGCAATAAGCATGAAATTGGTTTCCAAGACAAGCCTCCAAAGATCGGAATTTTATTTTTTTACTCAGTCCCCTTTTTCTCTTTTTGAGCATGCGCGAATAACAATATTCCAGTGGAATTGTTTCCACAAAAAACAAAGTACGCTGGATAACTTTATCAACATTCATTTGCTGAAAGTCTTGAATGGTGTTTATATGTACCGTTTTCAATTTGGACTTTAAATTCAAATAGACTTTATAAATATTCATATCGGTTTTGGTTAATACATTCATCGAAGTGGTCATGTCATACTCAAACACAACAAATGCCGAGAAATCAAGTAATTTGGACGTATCACTGGAAACTTTGTCAGTAATATCGATGATAAATTTACGCGGGAAACACAAGCATTCAATGTATGAACCACCATACAGCTTTCGCAAGAAAGATGGACTTACATCAGCAGACGATATAATGATGTAAACTGGCAACATTTCAGGATACATTTTCTTGTTGTCACTTTTTGTTTGATGAATACAAACTTTCCTGTTTCTTTGTTGTTTTGTATTTTCGGCACTGTTGCCAAATTTTAAAATCATCTGCCCCGATTCCAATTTTGTCTCAATCTTTTTAAAAAGTACTTCGCTTAATGGTTCTCCCGTCGTCTCACAAAAACATTTTGTTATATTTGAACATTCGTCTTCATATTCAATATCGTATTTATCACGGCAGACATATCTGAGTTCATAATCTTCAATGCACTGGTCTGTGAACTTTGAAAACTTATTCCTGGAAACGTTACCTCGACCACGCTGGCGCTTTTCGGCTTTCTTTTCTTGAAGGAATTCTTTCCAATTTTCTCTTGTGTATTTCTGGTTGTGCATTAAAGAGCTTGTCATCGGACAGGGGTATACAATTTCAAATTTTACATTAGGATAAAAACTTTCTGTGTTATCGTTATCAACGGACACTTTTGATTTAAATCTTTTGTTTTTGTCTTTCTCAATACTTTTAACATTAAAATATGTTTTTTTATTTGGCAAAACAAGGCAATTCCCCCTCTGCGTTGAACAGAACTCGACACACTTTGCGTGACGATTGATGTTATGTGATTCAACTACAGTTTTGCTGATTCCAGTGTAAACATTGTCCTTGTTTTTAAAAATTTGATCTTTCAAGAGTCTTGGAATTACCCACCTACCTTTTCTGTTCAATGAGAATTTTATCCCATCGCAATTTATCCGCCAGTCTTTCGATATTGCCTCAGTAACAGGATCCACATTCTGTGTGGTCTTAACGATATAACCCTGACGTTTATATACCCTGTTAAATTTGCTGTTGTAAGCCCTTAAAGTATTTCCTGATCGAACACCCCCTTTTCCATATTTTCGTACCATCTTGATGGGATAAAATACAGAATATAATTCACATGAATTAGTCCATGAATTACTACATGAATTAGTACAGAAAACATATTTCTTCTATGTGGTGCAATCATAGATTTATAAATATCAGTGTGTTATTGATTGGTTTATTTAAACGTTCTATTTATAAATATAGTAAATATAGTATTCACTTATTTACATATGACCTATATAATTCGTACTATGTCTTAACGGCCCAGATAGTAATAAAGAAATTGGGTTTCCTCCCTTAATTGTTCTTTTGTTTTGCCATGTGCTATTTTTGAATTGTATCATTTCATAAAAATCCATTTATAGCACGCGAACGCTTATGATATACAGATGTTAATTTTGACATATTTTATTCTTCATACTGATGGCGAACTTTTTAAATTGTTTTATCGTAAGATAATCTGTAAACTCAACTCTCCCAAATTGTTTTCGCGTATAGGGTATACATTATTTTTATGCAGAAGACATCGACAAGTATTTGTGAAACTATTGGTCTGTTAATAAATTATAAAACTACTCTATTTATTCTCTCTTTATGGCTTATAATTATTAATTAAGATGAATGTGTATTAAATTTACAGTAATAAGCAAACATCCGAAACATATGATTGCTACAGAACATGCGATACACCTATCCGTATCTGTAAGTCTGGTGCCACGTTTTAAAAAGACCGAGTTCTTCACGCAGCTTTACAAGAAAACGCTATATACATGTGTGGTGCGAAAGGATGTGTTAGTGCCTCTAATCTGAATGACAAACTGGATATCTTAATAATTAAGAATGGAGGTCCTAATTTTTTTTATTACACACAGCCAAAACTAATGACCACAAACCAAATAGTTGAATATTATGTGATCAAGCAAGCATATGCACGCCTTTGGACTTACATTTGGAGCTACATGGTTAGCGAAAATAAAAGCTTTACCATGTTTACCCAACGCTTATGTTATACAGGTGTTAATATTGTCTCGTTAAAATGTACCTGTATTTTGACGTATTTTATTCTTCATACTGAAATATGGTTTTACTTAAAACAGCGACACTAAAAGCATTTTAAATGTCGCTGCCTAAAATTTCATCAAAATACATCGCGAAATAAGGAAAATATCTGCGATTTTCTAATACATCTTAGAAAAGGTCGATATAGAGGCTTCTATTTAGTGACGCCAGTAACTTACCCCACAGAATATTATTTACCAACTACTAAAATAAGACAAATCTGAACTCGCAGTTGCAAATTTATACTTGTATGGATGACGAAATAAAAGGTAGGACATTCCTTGACGTATGAGCAGGCATTTTATTTAAGAAATTTCGATAGATTTTTGTGTTTTCTTTACAGGGTAGACACTTTAAAATCTACGAGTCCTGTGATGTAGAACTCTACAACTAATGAATCCAGAGAATGTAACAAATTGTGACATTTCTACGAATAAATCATCCATATCTAGAAATGACTTGATATGGCTTCCATACTTTTTATTAGTGTTACTTATTATCGCATTTCTAGCAATAAACTTTTGGTGTTATCACCGAAGACGAAAAGAAATTTGGAGGAACAACACTCAACACGCCGAGGCACGCGCTCAAATGAAACTTTATTCGGCAATAAAATTGGCAGTTCCTGATGGCGGATATGGCTGTAGCTTAAAACCGGAAAGTGTTGTCATGGAGAAGCTATCATCTGAAAGCTACTGTCAGTTTAATCATGGGGAAAATACATCGATGGTTTAAAAGAGTGAGATGTTTTGTTAAGGCATATAAGCGGTAAATTGTATTTTAAATGTCAGATCTAAGCCATTATAGCATGGCTCTTTATCCCCAAGAGAAATAAAAGTAATTGGCAATTTTTATATTCATTTACTGTTCTTAATTACTATGGTGTCATAAAAGAAAATCGAACATATTTTTGTTTAAACAAAATAATAAATCACCACTTGCTAACAACAAACCTATTGACCGCTAGAATAACTGTCTTCTGACGGATGAATCCGGGCAAGGTGATGGGTGCTGTGCTGGATACGCATTATTTACGCTTTGTTAATATTTACAGTCCCCAATCCTAAGTAGGTCCGCTGTATTTTCTATCAATGACTGAGATCACCTACTCGCATAAGTTTTAATTAATATAAATCATTTATACGTACAAGTGCAACTTAAAACCAACACAAAGTCGAAGTAGTATATGCAGTTGAAAGTATGACAGCATATTTTACGTCACATCATCAACTTTATTAAATATATCTTAAGTCTAAAATGAAATATATCAACGTGCTGTTTTGTTCTGTTTAGAATTTCTAATTACCTAAGAATATTGCATGTCTTGGTATTGATAAGCATAAGTAAAGATCCAATTCACAATAAGCAAGGCTACAGGTGTAACGTGTAAACGTAATTTTTCGGGTTTCGGTAAAATATTACCAGGTTTATTTAAAATTAGACTAATGCTAAAACAATAAATTATGTATAGAATAGTTTTTTCCTTGTTTTTGTAAATTAGAACTCGTATTTATTTTAGAGCGCATGTGCAAAAATATAACAACGAATGTTCGAATTAACTTAGAAAAAGTAAATAGAGAGAATGAATTTAGGAAAAATTATTATACAAACAATAATATTTACTTACATCTTGAACAATTAACTGTGAATGAAAAATTAAGGTCAATCCCTCAGAGCTTTACCTAAGAGAGCGAAAACAGTTTTCTTGGCTGCGCACGATATGTAGCATAAAAAATCTACAGTACTAAAGCTACAAACAAAGTGTTATTCTGTAACTCTAGAATATTTTAATAACCATGATTTTATTTCAAATAAAATGCTTAAATTGTATTTTATTTATTTATTTATTTATTTATTTATTTATTTATTTATTTATTTTTTATGTATTGTTTCACAATTATCGGGCATTTTTAAGAATTTTATTTCCACATTTTCTGAAAGCAAATTTCTTAATGAAAATAATTTGTTCTTGGTTTGATAAAATAGTTTTTCAAATGTGAATACCTAGAACTAATGGTTTTTAAACAAAATGTTGTTGTAATTGTTGTATGTTGTTCAACGTCAGCAATTTTTAAAATTTATCTTGTGTTTTAAAAGTCTTGTATATGACCCGGCCGTTGATCGAACCCACGCCTTCCCGCTCTCGAGGCGGACAATGAAGAAAGAATTGAGATGTCATACCTTTTTTTAATTTTATCATAAAATACATTAAAACTGGTATATGACAGAGGTAATAAAAAAGTTTTTGAATCACTTCATTGTACATAATTTTGCTACAATGTGCGGTGCCCGTCCAAAGTAGGAAGCTCTTAAATCAATGGTCTCAACAGATATTCTAATGTCTTGTTTGCGACAGACTCGTGCTGTATTTAGATAATGATAATAATTCTTTGTTAAAAAAGAAGACTGTGTTACTGATCAATAGAATATAGATCTAATTGGTTAAATTGGTATCAAATTCAACCTCTTGGGTACATTTTATCTTCCCATAAATATCATGCTGTGTCTGAATTATGATTACCATCTGGATATCCAAACGCATATATCTCATTTTTATGCAGTTATCTCATATTATAGCTTCAAATAAAATCAAAGAAAATAGCCAACTGAGACATACGTGTTGATTAATTCGATATTCATGTCTATTGGGATATGATTTTGTAGAGCTAAATAACATCATTTGTCAAATGTATTAACCTAAATTAAACTGGGGAACAATTTACATGTATAGTGAATAAAGACTAGATAAAATGAACACTAAGTAAAATCCTTTTGACTGCAGTAACGGATTATAGAGAGACAACGGACTCGTTTTAAGCAGAATTTATTAGCATGGTAAAATTCATTTGAGGTAATTCTGAAGTTGAATTTTTATCACTTTTTCATGTCATATGTGAATCAAATACATTATGTTTTATACCATATTCCTTTATTTCATATATTTTCACGATGTGTTGGTATAGGATCTAGTTTTTGCCGAGAACATCTTTTTTTCACTTGTAATTTTAGCTTTACAATTATGTTTGCCTTGTCACAAATGTTGTACGGTAACTTTAATGTTCCATTCATAAAAAATTGTAATAAACAAGTAAATAAACAAAGTAACAATCAAACAAACAAACACAATAAATAAATAAATGATATTAAGAGGAATACTACTACTACACTACTACTACTACTACTACTACTACTCATAATAATAATAATGATAATGATAATGATAATAATAATGTATACTCATCTTACCATAAGTATCCCCATTTGCACACCTTTCAGGAAAAAAAAAACATGGAATATGGTTCAGAATGATCCTCGGTGAATTTTATTTACGTTGACGTTTAATGCATGGTTTATGTTTTTTGTTGCTGATAAGTTCACTAGTTACACGCGTTGATTGACAATTGGGTACCTCTTAATGTGGCATTACATATCTCAAGGGATAAACCCATAATCCTACATGGATGAAGTTTTCAATTTTGCTGCTTTGAATTAGTATATAAAAATGTTTGTGTCAACAAAAGATCCGATACTTCATCTGAAATCTGTAAAGGTAATCTCTCTCTCTCTCTCTCTCTCTCTCTCTCTCTCTCTCTCTCTCTCTCTCTCTCTCTCTCTCTCTCTCTCAAATTCCAATATTTTCACAATGCAGTATATATTATTATACACGTATACATGTACAGTTTCACAAATTTTGTTTCTTAGTTGTTATTTTTTTAATTCAATAAATTTCTTCCGAACAATAGTCTTAAATCAAATTATATGACCAATATTTATTTTCAAATAACATTTAACAAGTGTCTTCTTCTAATTAGTGATTTCTGTTGAGTTCATTAATACCATTATACCAATTGTATTGATGATGTTGAGACAATAGTTATGTCTTTGGTAAAAAAGAGAAGATTTTATCAAATATTAATGCATATAGCACCATTATTTGGTCTGCATAAACATTCGGTAAAAGTTGACAGAAAAACGAGGAGACTCAAATAAACATGTTTATAGGCTTACTTATTAACAGTTGAACTATTTGAAAATGATGTTCATTGTCAATATGAATGCAAAAACTTAGCAAGCAAACTGAATAACGCACGTAATGATTGATGACTTAAACCAACCCTCAAATGACACGTATACTGGAAACATATTTCACTGTTAATTAAGTTAGCTACCACAAATAATACCAGCATTTTTAAGACAATTTAATTGTAATGCTTTTAATTCTTATGTAAAATTAAAACAAAAATCCTCGCCATTCGTCTCTGGTAAACTTGGACAAATTACTTTGATAGTATCAACATATCAACTTTGATCAAAGCGTTATTTATCAATATTCTTTTATCAAAGATTTTGATCAAAGCTTTAACAGTATAAACCTGTCTTTTACACGCATCAAACTTTTAAATGTGAAAAAATTACTTTCAAAAATATTTTAGAAGTGTCATTTTGTGATAATATTTTGATTGTAATATTTATTTTCATTTCACGACATCGACTTATTATAAAACCGTTCTATTAGCAGGCATAATGGATTCATGTTTAGTTTGAAAGATAAGACTATCAGCGTTATTCTGTTTTATTATTCAAATGTGATCGGAACAAAACATAAATATGTCATCTATTGTCTGACCAAGATTGTCATCCGCTGTGTAGGTTGTGTAGGTTTATAAATAGAGATCGATATAGTCTTTCTTGGAGTGGTAAAATGTATTAGCATCGTGTAAAAAATCTCAAAATCTGATATTCTAACGTCGTACATATTTCATAAAGCAAAAATGTTGACTACATAAATAAGAAAACAACGTAAAACTTAATTTCTTAGTTTTTATAAATAATAAAAGTCGAAATATGGGTTGTTTTTTTTTTTTTTTTTTTTACATTTATTGACCCATTTGGAATTTTTACAATTTTTTATGATTGTAAGACACTTACATAAGCATTTGAATTATCGAGCGCCATATGCCATAATTGTACGCCATATTAATGTCATTATACAATGGCCAGAACTAATCCCGGAACTGAGAAGTTCCATATTTTGTTTCGTATTTTGATTATTTTGTTTTTGGTTGCAGTGTTCTATTTGAGCAAACATACGATTAATGGGATATAAAAAGTAACTTACCATCATAAAGGCGATTAGTTCGGCAATTTTCAACCTTGAACAGTTTTGATAATCTGTTACTCAGAGATAGTACCTTGCGGATTTATATAGAGCCAACCTTTGCTAATTTTGAAGAAATAGAAAGAAAGAAAGAAAGAGTTCTGATACTTATCCGTTTTTATATATAATGCTGCGTGGTAGGTATTTCTGACGGAAACAATGTTAATTGTGTTTAAAATTTAGAATTTAGTATTTTAGAAATTAGAATATAGATATTTTGCTAATTATTAACTGGATTTTGTTAAATAAGCTTTCGATCAAAGATGTTAAAGAATGTAGTATAACTTTATCCATCGCCACTTATCAATGAGACTGATTTTCGATTTATATAGATTTTGGCTTGATGTAAA
Organism: Tegillarca granosa; assembly: GCA_029721355.1. Classification (NCBI taxonomy): domain Eukaryota; kingdom Metazoa; phylum Mollusca; class Bivalvia; order Arcoida; family Arcidae; genus Tegillarca; species Tegillarca granosa. The sequence continues at coordinate 7,399,722 of CM056597.1, read as the reverse complement.
ACGGTTCAGTGTTGGCTTGATATACCACGGTTCAGATTCTGGCTTAATATACAACGGTCTAGATTTTGGCTTAATATACAGTTCATTTCAGATTTCAGTTTTATATGCAAGGTTTCAGATTTCGGCTTTATATACAATGGTTCATATTTCAGTCTAATAAACAAACGTTCAGATTTTGGTTTAATATATAACGGTTTATATCTTGGTTTTTTATACAACAGTTCAGATTTTGTGATATGAGTTACTACAAAATACGATTTACAAATTCCTCTTCGTTTAAAATCTTCGTATTACATGTACTAAATTCACTAAAATGATCAATTTTTAATTTTTTTCATTATTTTTTAGTATTGGATCATGATGGCATTTAGAAGTGCAAATATTGATAAAAAGCAATGTAAACAATGCCAAAAAGAATTTCTTCAGCAGATGAAAATGCAAAACGGAACTTCTCTGGTAGATGACAATGTCGCTACTGTGTTCTTATTATGGTTACCTCATCTAATGATTGCAGTCGTCTTCCTTACATTTCTCGGACTTCATTTCTGGTTATACCACAAAAGTATAAACAAGAAAAATAGGATAAAAAATTCTGACAGAGAAATTAAATTAGCAATGGAAGAACATAGAAGATTTATAAACTTTATGAAAAATAAAAATAAAATTTGTCCACAAAAACTTCAGAATCCGGTAGAACGTCGGAGTAATGATAAAATACAGGAATTGAATCTTGACATTTTTAGATATTTAGATGCAGTTTAAAATTACTTTATGAATATCAAACCTCAAAAATGCATGCATATTTATTGTTCTCGTATAATAAATCATTAGACACAATTAAAATGTATAATGCTCTCTCTCTCTCTCTCTCTCTCTCTCTCTCTCTCTCTCTCTCTCTCTCTGTAAACTTATAAAAAATCTTTTAGAAGGAAAATATAAATCCTTTACCCGGAGATGCGTAAAACACCGGATCGGATCTTTGTGTCTGTGACCATTACATGGATTTTTTATTTATTTATTTATTTATTTATTTATTTATTTATTTATTTGTAGATTGTTCATCAAGAGTCCATTATCCTTTGCACTTTCTCATTCACCTACAACCAATTCTGTTCACTTGTTCATTTCACCACAACTGATGACCCTGTTCAATCGCTTACCCACTTACAACTGCTCCTGTTCGGTGGCTTACCGATTTTCAGCCCAGACCAAGTTTCTTATTACCCTAACAGACCTTTTATGTCTCATGGCTCTGTATAGGGTCAGAGCAATTTCTAAATAAAAACACCGGGATTTGCCGATATCAACAGGTGTCGGAAGTGCGACTTTTTTTTTGTCTCAGACTATAAATATAAGTAGAACTGTAGAAAAATTACTAACCTCGATCAATTGATGAATGGTTTGTCCTCCGAAATATTTGAATGTGTAAGTTTTGCGAGGTCACGTAGCATTCTTTAAAAAATGGAAAAAGAGATCGACAGACTTCAACACCGAAAATCTCAAACAAACTACGGTGACATCATGAAATATTTTGGAAAACAATCATTCCCCAATCGATCGAGGTTAGTAATTTTCTATAGTTCCACTAATATTGCAAGTTAAATATTGATTGTCTGAAACGATACTGAGGCGTTTTGTTGAGTTTTGCCCTACAACAATGGAATGTCTGTTTTATGCAGTAGAGACATACCTTTAAAGCAAATATATTAACAAAAGATCTTATCGGCTTGTTCTGAGTCGCCCTGGCTATCTCTTTGAGCATTAATTAATTCAAAGTTATAAGAGGGACATGGTGTCCGAGGAGTTTAAAGAATGCATATGGATCACAACGTCTCTAAGCGGCTAAAGATTCCAGCCTAGTGTTATAAAATTTGTTGGTCCGCTTGACGAAAGCTGGTGGGTTTCTATGGTACTACAAAACTAAAGTGATAGAATCTTGATTAGAGCGTAAAACTATAAATGTACTCTTCTAAAAGCTGTAGATCAGGTCCCAGTTTCACAATCATTCACTCAACTGAGTGTACACTCAACTCAAATATTCCCATTTTTCTCTCATCCATATTTTGAAAATTTTAAATTTTATGAGATAATGTTTTGTCTTGTTCAACAAACCTACACTAAACAATTTAAATATTACATTAGATATTCAATTATAACTGTGTAATGTCTTAGAAATTAGCATTGAAATATTTCCGAATTTGAGTTGAGTGTACACTCAGCTGAGTGAATGATTGTGAAACTGGGGCCAGATCTAAAAAAAAAACCACTCACGTTACAACGCAAATCCAATTAAATATTTTCCGTTGCCAAAGCAATGTCTAATAAAAGAAAAGTCATTATTACAGTGTCAAATATTTATTTCAGTTTTAAATGTTTTTGATGAAAATTAAAATTTTCATGATATAATGAATATAGAAATAATTTTGGTTACATTAATTAAACTTTCCAACAAAGATAGCATTTAATAGCAAACATATACATTATCAAAACTGATAGCATAATGTCAAGATATATTTACATTTCTATAATTAGAAACTCTTGATATTTATGGTATACACAGCATTTTTACTATTAAATATGTATGAGAGTGAAAGAAAAATTATTTACAAGAATAAAAATAAATACACTACGGTATTATGATAAAAAGCATTGTACATATATGCTCATTTGTTTTAAAGCAAACACGTTTTCACTAATTTTTTCCTTAGCATATTAAAATAAACAGAAAAAAAATATTAGTTATTACCTAGAAATTTTAAAGCAGCGCAAGAGTCTATGAACTCAAAAGAAAAGCTAGGATAAAATTTAGCTAGTAGTTATATATATGGTTGTCAATTCTCCATATCCAAGCTTTATTGTATAGTAACTGTTGATTGACCATTAGTGTCAATCTTAGCTTAACGCTTCGGAAACTGCTGAAACCAACGTCAACTTAACGGTATAAAAACTGTTGGATGACAAACGTCAGTTTAACATATAGCAACTGTTAAATGGTCATTTTTTTGTTTAACAGTCACGTTATTTTTAAACGACCATTCAATCTGGTTCCTATGTCAGCTGAAATATATAGTAACTAGGAGAATTACTTGTTTCAACCCAAATCTGCATGATGTTTTATATCCTCCATCTTCAACTAAATCATGTTATCAGAAAAGACCGAGGTAATTAAATAGCTTTAACAATTAGTTTTTAATAGGTGCAAAAAAGATTAACCATTTCGCATTTGTTCTTCCCTATACTGATCTTGGTTCAGCTGAGCTTAAGGATTAATTCTAATATTACTTTTGACTTTATAAAGTTCTGAAAATAAACTTAATTCAAAAGATCGTGACGTTGGCTTTTTTGGCATTTTTCTTGTTTTATAATCGACTATCACGTGAAATGGTAAAAGCGTCAGGTAATACAATACTAAAATTTACGTTTATATAAAGGCAATGCTAAAACCCTAGCAACTAATATTAAAATGTCATGGCCTAAGATACCGAGTATTGAGGGTAATAATACTCGTGGTACCGCAAAACAGAATTTAATAAAAGATGTTGAACATTACATATTAAAATGAGAAAACTAACATGTTTGTAAAACGTAAAAAGGGTATTTTAGTGAAACATGTATGAAATGAAAACATGTTCAAACGTGTTATAGTAAATACGGATTTTAAACAAACTTTACAAAACTGACAATTTCTAAATGCTCAAATAATCGCAATATCAGCTTGAACTTATTAACAATAATTTCTAATCTCATTTGGTAACTTACTGTGTGAATATATATAACTACACCGGGTTTGATTTTTTTCTAAAGTTATATAACTCCATTCTACATAGTAGAATCAGGCACATTGACAACTGACAATGACATACAGGCATTCTTACACCGTACAGGCATTCGTACACCAGTCATAAGTCATGGAAATCATATGAACACTTTATCTACTTCATTTAATCTTTTACTGTATTGTGTGTTCCATATATTGTATACCAAATAACTGAAAAAAATTTTCAGAATTTTTCACGAAATTATTTTTATTTTAAAAAGCCTGCTAGGTCAAACTTAACCCGACTTAAATAATTTGAAAGATGATTTTTCAGCATATGCATGTACAAAATTAAACGGCCAGACGTTGAAAAAAAAAACAATTATCATTGTTTCAAATTTATTATTTCTTCGTAGTTTGAAAAGACATTAGACACATTCTGTTTTAAAAATAAACCTTTTGGCAATTACTTGTAATACACCAGTCACACTTCTAGTGTATCTTCTGAACTATAAATACAGAGTGATGTAACTTCCATATATAAATTAATATATAACTAACCATATATAATAAAGTGTTCACTGTACAATATTGTACCTCAAATTTTAAAACCTGAAGAACAATAATGGGAAGTAACTCTTAGACAGAATATAATATAAAGCATGTTTGATGGCGATAGGCAGTGTTTGATGGCGATAGGCAGTGTTTGATAATAAGTAGATTATTTTCTATATGTTACTTTTTTATACTATAATGTATGATAGTGTCATTAAATGTTCCAGGAAAAATCCAGATGATTACTTCAAATGACAAAGAACTTTCTAATATGATTTCGCTAGACGTACAACACCCGTACATTTGTGCACCATATATCTAGAACATAAAACCTCGCTATCAGTTAAACTAAATACCTGATAAATTCTATAATATCTATCATAATTATTCACTATTCCTCATTACGTTTGCAAGAAGTGTCTAAAATATCAGTTTTAACCCCAGAAAGCGATTCAAAACCGCCTACTTGGAATACATCGTCCGTGCTCGATGCTATTCTTGTTATCTCATCACTGTCCCTAATGCCGATACCGATGGAAATTATTTTTATATTATTACGCTTAAGTTCATCTGCAGATGGAATTGTATTATATGCTTGGACATTCGATTCACCATCCGTAACTAAAATAACAACGTCATCAGCATCTCGTCTGTTTCCGTAATTGTTTGTAAAAATTTCCATAGCCGTTCGGAGACCACCGGCGGTATTGGTTGAGCCTGGAGTATAACGGGTAGTGGCCACTGCCGTGCTTACTGTTCCTGGGTCTGTATATCTGCCTAGACTGAAAATTAAGTTTGGTTCAGTGCTGTAAGTTACAAGTCCGAATCTGTTGTTTGTTCCTGGTGCAGAAAGTTCCTCAATCAAAGCTTTTACAAAGTTCAACATTTGTTGGAAGTTGACTTCACCTACACTAGATGATGAATCCAAGACAAACACTATATCCTTCTTTGATTGGCATGCTGAAATAAGAAAAACAAAGACAGCGTTCTTAAAACACGCATCTACTTAAGACAGTATGAAGGAAAATAAATCACCTTTGACCAAATCGGTAAATAAAAAAAGGCTTCTTTCAAGATTGTACTTGTGTGCATATTAGTGACCTCTGGTGTGAAAAAACCGTAGATAATTTCCACCCACAGAAAATACTTCAACCCAATTTTTGACCTAATTTTCACCATGACCAGTGACAGTTCTAAGTCATTTTGTTTATCTTGTCCTGTTTTCTTACTTCAATGCCTCTGGTTATGTTGACGTTATGTCCAGTCTAAACATTTCTAAAATTTCATATATTAGAGCAAATGTTGATCTGTGAATAAAAACAATTTTTAAAGTCCTAACGAGTTTTTGAGAGACACTGACGTATTAACTAACTAAAGCGCATTACTACACTAATAAAAATCTCACAACACGTTTTAGTAACCGATTGTCGATGTTTTCCCCGTCATCCCAGAACTGACTGCTTCGATATTGGTGAACCTTGACATTCAACTCAATTCACTACATGTGCTGTTTAAATACCGCTTAGGTCGATGAGACAGAGATGTTTAGCTTCGATGTTCTTATCTGCAAAACGCTATAATGTTGGATATGTTTCTTATTTTGTAATGACTCACAGACATAGATAGCATTTGAGAACAAATAACTTTAACAACATGAATAACGCTCGTGTACAGAGAGCATTTTTCTTACTGTCGACCGAAAATGAATAGCGTTTGAGGACAGACAAATTTGTACTAACAGCTGAGCGATATAAATGGAATGATGATATAACAACTTTTCTAAACCTGTTGGCCGGCATGCATGTGATTTTGAGTAGAAATCACATATGGCGACGTAAAGCGAATTAAAGTAATTTAACACAGAAATATGGCTACTTTGTAATGGTGATTGAAACACTTACCGGATTCGCAATTTGTGCCTCTGTATCCGTTTTTACATTTGCATTTATATCCGTTTATAAGTGGTGTACATACACCGCCGTTTCTACATGGGTTTTCATCACAAACAGAAGGATCTAGAAAAAAAGTTAGAATTATCCTATGAATTTTAAAAGCTTGACATGATTTTACTTGTTGAATTATACTGATGACATATGAATATATTTATTGAATTAAGGGTTATTTAAAAGCGATCGATCCGCGTATTGTCATCATACATGGATATAGATAATCAAAATTCTTTTTATTCGGTGTTGCACATTTTTTTATTTATAACAGGTAAGACTTCCTTTTGTACCCCCCACCCATTAAATCCAATGTAAAATATTTGAAAAATTATTTTTTTCAGAAATGTTCAAAATGGCATGAATTTATTATTTTTATATCATTTTCATTGAAACTAATATTTTAGTGGAGGGTACAAAAGGAAGTATTTCCTTATAACAATTTTCAAAATGAAATAAAATAAATAAAATAAAATAAATAAAAAAGATTACACCAATAAAGCATTAATTAATGACCTAAGAAATTCGTCATTCTTTTAATTTAATAGATCTATAATCAATCATAAAAACTATTGAAAGAATTGTATTTTTATATTCCATTGAAATAAACGAGTTATAAGAAAGATAGTTAGGCCCGACTGTTTACTCTACATTTCACGCTCGGATGCAGTACCGTAACTAGTCCCTTAAATAAACTGAGGCAAGAATTGAAGATTAATCTATATACAATGACATACAGTACCAACATTCTCAATGTTTCACATCTTTCACATGTAAGGAAGATATTATTATACAGTATAATAGGAAAGCTAAAAACTAGACCAGCTGTTGTAAAATAAGTGGGATGGTTTTGTGCCATAAAAACTAGTTTAAACACGCCGCTATACCAAGATTAGAGGATAGTTTAAAAGTTTAAATTGTATATGGGCGGGTATTGGTCTATCATTTAACAATGTTTTTTCATATAGCTGTGAGAAAAGTACTTCGTTAAATTTTTACTGAGGCAGTTGCCTTGGTTGCCTCATAGGTAAGGACGGTACTGGGATGTGAATTATATTTTAAGCAAGATCTTTTATGCTCTGTATATCAGTCAGTTAAAATAGTACACCCAGATACTTTTGTGTGCAATTAAGAAACGATAATTACCTCTACATGTAGCCGAAACAAGTTTATCGGATATATTAAACAATCTATCAAAGTCATCAATAATAAATGCATTTTTAGAGGCTGGTTCTGTTGCCATGGCATTAATTTCAAATGGATCAAAAGAACCAATTCCTATGGATATGACATGAGTTCCTTCCTCTTTAGCTAGTTCAGCTTCTTTCAGTGTATTCTCTGCATTTATATTTGATAATCCATCTGTTATAATGATCACTGAAAAAACATTTAAAAATTAAAAGAAAATTAACAAATAATGAGAAAATCTTAGTCTGCTATTTCAGTAATGGTACCTTTTAAAACAATAAAACATGGCTTATCACACTTAATTGTAGATTAAGACTACATCTTTCAATGATCTGTAAATATATCTCTATAAACTAAAGGCATTGTCTGGTCTGGAATCAATATCTTCTAGCTTTCCTCAATGAAAGTCTGAAAATATACTATAATGCAATTATTCATGTAGCAAAAATTCGTCTCAGATGATATGATTGCTTTCCAACAGACACTCTTTTATCATTAAGTTTCCGTCAAAAATAGGCAGCTTTGTAATGAGTTGTTTCAATGTGTGTTTGTCTCTTCTTGTCTTTCTTTTGTGTGTTGTTTTGTGGCCTTTTGGCATTGACTATTGTCAAGCACACGTTTTTCAGTTACAAACCGCTATCTTATATTGCATTTTGATAAAAAGTAAAATTGTCTGTCTATATTCAAATAAATTCATATTTCAACTTACAGAAATTTTGTACATCTTTTCTGTCTCCGCGCTTTGGATCTAGAATGTGGTTTCTGGCAAGTTTAATTCCCGAGGCGGTGTTGGTATTTCCATATTCATAATCTACACCAGATATAGCTCTCCTTACTTCTTCTTTCGTCATGTATTGGTCCATATAGAAGGCCAGTCGAGCTGTATCACTGAAGGAGGCTACACCAACACGTGTAGCATCAAAGCCGATTGTCATGTCATCTACCATGTGAATCAAGAAGTTTTTGATCTTCTGGAAGTTCTTTTGGCCAACGCTTCCAGATGAATCCAAAAGGAATGCTACATCGGCTTTAGCATTGCAAGCTAGAAAAAAAATTAAAATTTAAGTTATAAAATTTCAGTGTATAAACTGAAAAACTTGTAAACAAAAAAACCTACTTTTTTCTGTTGAATCATTTGTTTTGAGAGAGAGAGAGAGAGAGAGAGAGAGAGAGAGAGAGAGAGAGAGAGAGAGAGAGAGAGTACAGACGTGAAGCATTAATTCTTTAAACTGTGACTATACGAGAGACATACCTTTCTGACAATTTGTTCCGGCATATCCAGGACGACATTGGCAGTAATATGATCCCGGTGTAGGTATACACTCCCCTCGGTTACCGCATGGGTCACTTTCACACATATTTCTCTCTTTAATATAAGATGTAACATGTAAATTATCCTATAAAGAACAATTCTCAAAAAAATTAAATGTTTCGAACTTTATAGATGAAAAGATATGAAATCATGACGTTTAAATTGCGAAATTAACTTTCCAGGAATATTGTGATATGAACATTTTCTCACATAAGCATTTAGAGATATTTATCATGTGGTGCGATTGTAAACTTTTTATCGCAAAAAGACTATCATAAACAACAATTCTGGAATCAAAATCGTTCCATCTGTTGTTATTTGAAATTCTTAGTTCTTAGGGTAGCACTTACAATCGGACGTAACTAAAAGTTCGAAAGTATTCAAATATAATTTTCATTTCAATTTACATAAATTAAAATATTGTAATAATATCATGAAGACGACTCCAAACTTTGTGGTAAAATTACGTTAGTGTCATTTTCTTTTTAGAAAGTAGAGAAACGAGATTAAATGTTGATTATTATTTACCAGTGAGCATAAAATTTTGCGAATAACTGTACCAAAAAAATTGAAAAAAAGAAAACATAATTAAACTTAAAATTCAATATGCTACCGTCACAAAGCATAGTCATTATGCTATCTGCTACGTCGTTCAATCCTTGAACGTTAGGAACGTTATACATATAGCTTGGAATAGGAGAGGACACAGCCGAACTAAGGAATTCTTTTTCTGATGTTGTTAATCCAATGCCTATAAAAGTGAAAATAAAAAATCAGTATCTTAGTAAGAAACATTCTGTGAAAATTTAATGTATTTGAAAACTTTAAGACAGCTTCTTGCAACTTCGTCAAAATGAATATATAAAATGAACAATAAATGTGAACAGATCAAGAAACAACGAAATAAGCACGAACATAAGGCAGGATAAAAATATATAAAGACTTTATTATGAATTAAAAACCCCCGACTATAAACAGACATTAACTGCAAACTGACATGCAGCAGCATAGTAAAGTACTATAGTGAGTCCTTACTATAACATTTATTTTTCAAGTAGACTAATGAGATCTTAACGATTGCTTTTAAAAATAATTAGCCTTATTTTAACAACAATATATATCTAGCATTTTACAGCGTACATACATGTGTTTACACCACATCCAGTGATAATCTTAATCAACTAACATTAAAATGCAACTAGCTGGATTGACATAAAAATATGAAGGTTACGTCCCTTAGAGCGGATTGATATTGTTTTGTGCGCGATAGTAAAAAGTCTTTCACTTATTCAAAGGTGGTAATTTATCATAGATCTATCATAGACTGGCCATCGATTTAATTGTCCTATCTTGCCAATTTTACTTCAGCGTTAAAAACAAAAAACACCATTTCGTACCAATGACCTTGTTCAATGCCGCTTTGAGTTTATAAGTAAGTGGTCATATAACATCGGTCTAATTATTCAATTATTCAAAATATTGTCACAAATAGCAGGTAGTTAGACATATAATGAATCACCTACCTACATCAAATTTGAAATTTATTGTCTTGCCATTCAACATTCGTTTGACATTTGTGATAGATGCATAATGAACCACTAACCTACACCAATGATCCTTGCTCCTGCTACTTTTAGTTTATTAGCCTCTCGTATCACATTATTTTCGTTATTCATACTCTTTGTTACAAAAATGAGGTAGTTGGGTACATTACGTCTGTCTTCATTGTCAAATATTCTCAAATGTGCTTTTCTAAGTGCTTCAGTTGGGTCTGGGTCACCTCCTCGAGATCTGGTAGGATAAAATATAAAATAAAATAAAACATGAAAAAAAGAAGATTTGTAACTGCAAGTTCCTGATAATACAGAGTCAGGTCAATAGGAAAACATCAGCAAATATCATGCTAAACATATAAAGTAAAAGTAAAACCTGTAATGGCAATAAATAAATAAATAAATAAAAAATAAATAATTGAATAAAAAAAATAAAAAACAAAACAAAACAAAACAAGAGGCCCATGGGCCTTAACGCTCACCTGAAGATACGTCCAATGTTGTTTGCAAAGTGCAATAGACAATATATTACATACAGAAACTTTAAATGTTTTCTCAAGTTAAGAACTCCCACAAATCTTAGTCAGAAATATATCCACTCACATTTCATTCATAAGTAGCTTATATAATATTGAACATATAACCTTGAACCATATATCAAAATGATCGTTGTCGTAATACCTACAATATTCTAATATACATGCCTATACAATTAGTTATTAGTTTTCAAGATAATTAGTAATTTAAGTCTTCTTTTGCAGTTGTGACCTTGACCTTTCAACAAATGACCTTGAACCATGTATCAAAATGATCGTTGTCGCAATACCTTCAATATTCTAATATACATGCCTATACAAAAACTTTATAGTTTTCAAGAAAATTAGCAATTTAAGTCTTTTTTTTGCAGCTGTCACCTTGACCTTTCAACATATGACCTTGAACCATATATCATAATGATTGTTGTCGCAATAACTACAATATTCCAATATGCATGCCTATACAAAATGTTAATAGTTTTTAAGATAATTAGCAATTTAAGTTTTCTTTTGCAGCTGTGACCTTGACCTTTTAATTTATGACCTTGAACCATATATTAAAATGATCGTTGTCGCAATACCTACAATATTCTAATATGCATGCCTTATACAAAAAATTAATAGTTTTCAAGATAATCAGGAATTTAAGTCTTCTTTTGCAGCTGTGACCTTGACCTTTAAACATATGACCTTGAACCATATATTAAAATGATCGTCATGTCAATACCTACAATATTCTAATATACATGCCTATGCAAAAAGTGAATGTTTTCAAAATAATTAGCAATTTTATTCTTTTTTGCAGCTGTGACCTTGAATTTTCAACACATGACCTTGAACCATATATCAAAATGATCGTTGTCACAATATCTACAATATTATAATATACATGCCTATACAAAAAGGTAATAGTTTTCAAGATAATTAGCAATTTAGTCTTTTTTGCAGCTGTGACCTTGACCTTTCAACATATGACCTTGAACCATATATCAAAATGATCATCATCTCAATATCTACAACATCTTAATATACATGTTTATACAAAAAGTTAATAGTTTTCAAGATATAGTGACAAATATATAATTTTTAGCAATTTCCCCACTAAGTGCTGTGCCATTTCCCCATTTTGAGCCCCATGGCAACCATTTGTGCAAATCTGAAACTAGATGACCTAAGGATTTTATAAATGAAATAACTAAGGTATATCTCTTGTAGATTCAGAGGAGAAGATTTTCAAAGTTTTTCACTCTTTCCCCCCTTATGGGGCCCTAAGGGGACGTAACTCCTTCATTTGTGCAAATCTGAAAGGGCTTTACCCAGGCATGATGGTTACCAAGTTTCATTGAATTTGGCCCACTGGTTTTGGAAGAGAAGATTAAAATGTAAAAAGTTAACGCACGACGCACGACAGACGACGGACGGTGAACCATCGCAATAGCTCATCTGAGCTTTCAGCTCAGGTGATCTAAAAATCGTGTGTAGCGGTCACAGATGACCTTGTCTTTTTCTAACTCCACAGAAGTGTCTTTTGCATACGCTAAGAGACAAGCTTCTCAATTTTTTTCTAGTTTAATTTGAAAGCTTTATTAAGCAATTAAGTTTTTATAGCATTTTTAGGATGGTCGAGACGAAGAAACATTACTTTGAAAATTACGCAGTTAAAATTAAAGTTTAAACCCAGAACCCTTTAAAATCAGAGGACATAACACTTGTCTCAGTAATACCAATTATTACATTTACACTAGAACGGAGCTATCCTGTTTTACGTCCATGTCAAAAATATTTCAAGTGTATCCAAGTTGTTAGAATTAAGATAGACACAGAAACCGAGCTACCAACAGATAACAATCAACTATACCAGATAAAAATTCTAACACCAGAGCATAAAACCGGTCGCCACCAACGACTTTACCAATTTTAGACATTCAAAAGTTACTAATACAATAGGTAAACGTGTCGTTTTTCTTTTCAATTCATGTTTTATTCTTTCAAGTTTTTTACACTACCGCTAATAAATTGATATAAATGTTTTATGTCATTGGGCAAATCCATACACACTGTGTATAATAATTTTGGCAGCCATTATTTTGAAACACCAAGATAATAATAAAAGATAGACGTTTTTTGCTTCATCCGTCCTAGTAAATGTGAGTAATTCTGCATTGTCTGTGGTTACATTACTTAACCATTGAACAGCATAGCTATGGCAGTTATGGGATTATAAATGACATAGCTTTGCCAGGCAAACTGAATAACGCGCGTTATATTTACATTATATTAATTATTAATTAATTTTTTTGAATTTTTGTCACATCAATTTGAATTTTCCCGCCTTCAACGAGAAGCGGGGTCAATTATTAGAACAGCGTAACAATGTAAACAAAATATAGTACAACATGAAAAAAAGGATGTTTTTTCTGTTGTGTTGAGTCATTTCTGTTGTAAGATTGGGAGAGGCTTCTCATTTATGGTTCGACAAAAACAAATTTGTGCCGAGCTTCGTACCCCAGGTCATTGAGATGCTGAATGGCCGTCACCCGCAAACAGCGAGGAGTGTATTTAGTTTCAACTTTTGCAGCATGGCATATGTCGGATAAAAACGGGCAAATGTGCGTTTTAAAAGTGGTTTGAACATGAACCATATATCAGACTCTTCAGGACCAGCCATGGCTTTTTATTATATTGATTGAACAAACTTTGGGATTTTTGTCATATATCGAAGCACTGGAAACAACGGTTTAACATTTTTACAGGACAGTCGACCGTCTCAGTTGCATATGTATTCTTTTTTTTAACATCTGCTATTTTCGTCTGTATGAGATATCTCCCCTCTGAAATGTTTTGGTTGTATTTCATGATTTTAAGTTGCATATTCTCCAGACTCGTCAATGTGAAACTCAATTATGACTGTGGTTTTAACTGTTGGTGAAATTCCATAGCTCGGGAAATAAGATTTATAGAACAGATGGTACCATACACACTTTTTCAGTATTATGGGAGAAATTAGGGTACTTTTTAAATGATTGAAAATTTTCCGTTGTGTATTTTATTCAATGTATATTTTAAAATTAATAAATATTTTTTTCTCAGGCTGTGTTGTTGTTTTGTTATGAAACTCTTTCTTAAAAAATAGTCCAGAGAGTGAAATATTCATACGCATAGTGAATATGATCATGTGATCAATGTCAGTTATTGTGCCGTATTTGCCACATGTCTCAAACATGTTATAGAGTAAAGTTGCAAAGCAAATGTAAATATAAACAATTAAACGCTTTTACAGAACCAATTATACTTCAATAACAAATTGTATCACTTAGATAAGTTTATAAAAACTGATATCGAGACGGTTAATATAATGATATACACGTACATGTATATCAAGTCATATGTTAACCCCCCAAAAATATTTTTAATGAACAAATAAAATATTTTGTTAAGATTCCGGAACAGCCTACCTTATACCCGATACAGCTGCAAGTGCAGCTTTCTTTTTTCTGCCATTCTGGAATGTCAATGAAACCTTTGCATTTGAATTATACTCTACAATACCAACACGGAATCCTTGGCGTTTGAAGGACATGCGTTTAACAAGAGATCGAAGGAACCTTTTAACTCTTCTCAATTCTTTTCGTGTGCTATACCGAGATGTATCGACGGCAAAGACAATATCCCCTTGTGCATCGCAACCTGAAAGTTGAAAATATATGAACTACAAATAAAACAAAGTGAAGAGAGAGAGAGAGAGAGAGAGAGAGAGAGAGAGAGAGAGAGAGAGAGAGAGAGAGAGAGAGAGAGGGTTTGGGCTCTTGAATAAAGAAAATAGATGACACAAGCTATACGTTGAAAGGATTTTTCTATATGTGTACAACATGTGTATGATTTTTCTAAAATGCAATTTTAAAGGGAAAAAAATACCCAGTAGAAAAAATTAAACATCAATGTTTAAAATAGAAAATGGTCTTGAATGACTGCGTTATAATGTAAGGTATAATTCGACAGGTATACTAGTATTCAAATATGAAACTGGGAATTACATATTAAAATTTATATTTGAAGAACTTAAAAATAAATATTAATCTATTTTCATCTCATTATAAGTATGAATAATGTACTTACGTTTTTGACATCTGTCGCCAGTAAAACCAGGTACACAAGAGCAGGTATATCCGTTTCCGCCATTTCTACAGGTACCACCATGCTTACATGGGTTGGTTGCGCAATGGTCTGTCACTAAAACAGAAACCGACATATGTGAAATATGTAAAGACGAAAAACTTTAACATAATATTTTATTTCTTTATAAATTAAATAGGTGCATTATATTTATAAATCAATTAAAAAAACAATTTTACACGTTTTAAACGTTTGTTCCCTCATGCAAAGCATTCCTTAGCTGGATTTGGATTTATATAATTTTGGAACTTTAGATTTATTATTCTCAACAGTTTGGCTTATATTTTTTATCTATCAAACTTTTCGGTCTTAGTGTCACTGATGAGTAATGAATTTCCAAAATGTGCACATCTGGCACATCAAAATTTAACTGGAATTTGTGTTATATATTTACTCCCCCTGAGCGGGTACCGTACTGGTGGCAGTACTTTGTGCTGTCAGAAAATGTACCATTTAGCAAAATTTTCAGCCTTCTAAATTTTTGAAATTTATTTAAAACTAAAGTTTGTTCCTTGATGCAAAACATTCCTTTGCTGGATTTGGAATTATATATGGAACTTTAGATTTATTATTATTATAAGTATATTTCTATTCAGCATACTGTTTTTACATTAAAATGAAGAAAAAAAAAAGCTAAAATGAATTAAAATGAAAACCAAAATTAAAATGATACCATATCAAAGTTTCCGGGGAATTGCACGGATTCCATTTTAATTATTCTTGTTTATTTAATTTAACATTTGTACGACAAAAAACCCAAGACAGATATAAAATGAAATATTGTTTCAGTTGCAAACATGATGCAGAGAATATATTTAAATGATCAATTCAAAAAATTTCATATAGATTGTTTACATGTAGACATTTTATTGATCATCTTCATCTAGTCATATGATACAATGCTTAATTGCTTATGTAGCAATACAGGCAAAATATATTTCTCGAAACAAACATTCATATATTAAAACTTTGCAATAACTGTATAATTGTTTTATAGCATGGGAAAGGGTATTATTTAAGGAACACATTTGCTTATGCGGGGATATTTGTTCACTTGCTTATTTATTGATTTTCAACGATTGTCCTGATGCAAAATATTATTTTGTATGTTGATAAAGACTGCAAAGCAATAAATCGGAGGACTTGGGCAAAATATATACCGTTAACAATTTATGTCAATAGAAAACCATAGAAACAATAATAATGTAAAATATAAATAAGCCAACTGGTCTATTTTATATGCAAAAATATAATAACATTAATAATAATAGGAAAAATAAACAAACCATTTGTAATACGATCTGTAACAAAAATTATTACATAAGATAAAATGTGAAAAGTTGTAACAGAACAAAAATATTATGAAGAATATATCGATAAACAAATTATAACTAATAAATTACCTGTAACCAATCCAATAAGCTATTGTATGCATTAAATACAAAATAAAATTATTTTAAAACCAAGGTGAAAGATGAGTTTCTGAAGTAAACCATAACATGTTTAAAATTGTTTTAGACAATTTGCTTTGTTAGAATCAACAGCTTATTTCTAAACTTTACTCCACAAAAGCAAAAACATAGAAATATAATATGTTTAAATGATAATAAACGCATCGCTAATCATATTGGAGTTTAAAGGTGATACTTACAATCAAATATTGGACGAAGGACCTCATCACGCATAGTCATAAACGTATCTTCACTATCAATTTCAATTGTATTGGTACCCTGTGACAATGCTATGCTCTCTACTTCGCCTCTTTCACGTAAAGAAACTCCTACTGGCACTATGTAAATACCAGACTGTATAGCTAATTCGGCTTCTTGCATGGTATTACCAGCATTTATATCAGTAGAACCATCAGTTAATATATAAGCAATGTTTCGTACATTGGTTCGGTCACCGTTGCCATGGAACATTCGTCTTCTCAAGGTGTTGAAGGCACCCGCCATATTTGCACGCCCCCTAGTGTAAGAAACGGAGTCAATTACTCTATTGATGGTGTCAGTGTCTCTGTATGCTCCGACATGGAACTGTACCATTGATCTTGAACTATATTTCATGACACCTATACGAATGTCACATACTTCCACATCCATTTCTGTTACAAGTTGCTCAGCATAACTCTTCATACGCCTGAAAGTTTCCCGTCCAACTGTGTTTGACGAATCAAGAACAAATACAACATCAGCCGGCTCCCCGCAACCTGAAATAAAATATTTCCATTAATTTGGATTTTCGATGATGTTTCGACAGCTGGGTTTATTACAGAAGTATAAGACTATTTTTGACTGACCAGACTTAAAACTGTCAAGTCTAACACTTAAACATGTTGACGCAATTACCTATTTAATGCAACATAAAGCGTTAACTGGTTGTAAATCAACTTTAAAATAGTAAAATTCACACACACACACACATACACACACACACACACACACACACACTCTCTCTCTCTCTCTCTCTCAGAATCATGTGTCAATACAACCACTGCGCACACGATTTGAGATGCAACCCTTGATACCTACGTTTGTTACAGTTTTCACCGTGAAAGCCTTCGGTACATTGACATATATAGCTTCTGAGTCCGTCTATACATCGGCCACCATTCTGACAAGGATTTGGGCTGCACATATCAGTGTCTATAAGATTAAAAATAAGAATACCTGACTTTTCAAAAATGCCAAGAAAGGAGAAGGTTTTGATCATAAATGATAAAATGTAGAAAGTCATCATTGAATTGTCATGATATCAAATGCAATATAAGCACTAATTGGTGTAAAAATTGGGATGGCTACGTCTTGGTGGTTTTTGTTATAAAAATTTTTTTTAAGAACTATCTGGATGTTTTTAACATGTTTCAGGCATTTTTAACAAGTATTTATTATATCATATAGTTTTATTTAAACTATTCAGATGAAAACAAAATACACGTAAATTTAAAGCATTTGGATTCTAGATGCTGGAGTCTGTAATCGCTACTACAGTGGAAATAAAGATTGAATAAATGAATGAATTAATAAATTCGTCAAAGTGCAAAGTGCTTTTCCCTGACTGCGTCTAGTTGGTTTTCCAACGTTTCTAGGTGGTTTTAAGATATAAAATTAGATAGAGATCTTACCAGTACATAACGGGGCAACAAGTTTATCTTTCAAGCGATCCAAAGAGTCAAAGCTTTCGACTCGAATCAAGTTTTCAGTGATTGGAGGTGATGTTAGTCCAATTAGTTCGGAACTTCTGTCAGTAAAACCAATGGCAACTGTTATTATAGAAACGCCAGAACGTTTAAGAATCATGGCTTCCGGTATTGTTTCCAAGTGGTTTATGTTAGATTCACCATCGGTTACTATGACAATGACATTTGGCACATCTGCAAATACGAAAAATACACAAGCATTTGGTATTTCTGAGTGATGAATATAAATATTAAAGAATATCTCAACAAGCAAGCAAGAATATATCAAATGACAAAATAAGAGAATAAAATTAAATGTATGTGTTTCATTAAGTTGAATCACGGTTATAAAGGATTTGACAAACGTTTTAGTGTTCTAGTAGGGTTCTTTTAACAACATATGTATTAATAGCAAAAGACAATTTTTGTTACATTATATGCTGCAAAAAAGTTTTGCTGTTGTGCTTGGTAAAACCCAAGGTAATACTCTTGATTTCTTTTAAAAAAACCATAGATTTTTGCAGAACTTCAGTTTTGCGTTGTCACCACAAAGCTACGAAACATAAAAATGTTTCCTACTGGAAAATTGACAAGTTATATAACCCCATATCATATTTAACATCATTGAAACACAAGTGCTTGATTTATCCCTAATTATTATTATTTATGTGTAGTGACACCTGTATATAAAAACTGCCAACTGGACCAACGAATATGGACTTTATAAACAAGTCGTCATCATAAAAAGTAGTTTCGAGATTTAAATACCAAGCAAAGGAATTGAAACAACACTTTGAAATGGGAGGTAATTTTACACAGAAATGGTCGCTATGACAAGTTTAAACTCTATTTTTATTATTATGTATAATCAGAATTTATATTTCATCTGTTCGACTGTGAAAAATACTACGCGTAATGATCTCGTGTATAGAGTAACATGATTATTTGGTAAACAGTAAATAAAAAAACTCTATAAAGAACAAAAAATTGCACACATAAGAACGTAACAAGACGAAAATCTCCAAGCATGAATGAGTTTAAAATATATAATAACGATAATAAAGCTAGATATTACAACATAAACTGATCAATATCCTTAATGGAAATGTGGGGAACGTTTAGGAAACCCCATTTGTTAACACACGTTATAAACTTACCTACTTACTGTAGCTGAGTACAATTACATTTTGGTTGCAAATGGTTTGTTTTGAGTCATTTTAATTTTGTTTTTTTCATTATGATTTAATGGTTGATATTAACAAAAAGCATGTTTGTTCTAATAGAGTCTTATTTCCATTTTTAATATAATAATGAATACGTTTAACTCAATAAACCAAGAATATATTGGTTTGTAGATTAATTTTATTTTGACTGTTCGGTTTGTGTAGTCTCATATTGATCGTGTATAGCCAAAATAGCCTACTTCTTTATTTGTGGAAATGCCATGAAGATTTCACTTACCTGGTCTGTCACCGTTTGGTTGGAAAAGTTCAGTTCGGGCAAGTCTTAGGGCGGCAGCAGTGTGTGTTGAACCATAGATGTATCGAACTTGAGTAAGTGCACGTTCAATATCTCTCTTATTGTTGTATCTGTCAAGTCGGAATTCTGTACGTGCATTGTCACTGAAGGTTATTACACCAATACGGTAATGTCCAGTGTCAATGTCCAGTTCATCAACAGTGTTATAAGTAAAGTTCAATACATTATAGAAATTATCTCTTCCCACACTTCCAGAGGAGTCCAATATAAAAACGATATCTCCAACTGATGTACATTCTAAAATTAAAATAAAAGAAATGAGTTAACTTGCTAACAAACACGGATCTTTAAGCGGCTCTTAAAGAGATAAGATAAAGAGATGAGTTAAATATATATCTTTATAAAGAGATTAAGATGAAATCTAAACTTTCATAACGAGGCTAAAGGGAAATCTTCATTTTCATAATGAGGGTAAAGAAAAATCTACATTTTCATTATGAGATTAAAGGGATACTTTTTCATAATGAGGTTACAGAAAAAAATAGATTTTTGTAAAACTTCGTTTTTATATATTCGTTTTAACAGTTTTATTATTTATATTTGTGTGTGTCGGTTTTAATGCTCTTTTAAATTTACTAATGAATTTGAAATATTGGTTCTTTTTAATTAAAATACTTCTACCGAATTTTGTATCGATTGACCCACTTTGCTGATGTAAACCTATTGTTCTTACAGTAAATTATTTTTAAGAATCAACTGTTTCGTTTTTTTAGGATAGTCTACTGACTGAAAACGGCTGACCTAATGAGAGATTATGTAATGGTGATTTTTTTCCAATTATATACTGGACTCAGTACTTGAAGTAATTGTTCAGTGAACACTCATAAAAATAAGACTGGTGATTCTTAAAAATAGGTAATTGAAACAACAGTTGAGTATCAATTAAACAAACACTTGGAGAAATCCATTATAACTAATCACGCCACCCTACGCATTTTTGAAGAATTCGGGATTACAATAAAAAATCGAAAACTTACAATGGAATCTCACGGTTGACAACGCAGTCAATCTGTCAAAGAACATCTTTATTCGGGGCGATTTAAAGAGAACCGGGGACGGATATATGATTAAAAAATATTTTACTTCACAGTTTGAAAATCAAATGTTAGAAAAACAAATATATATTAATTTTTTATTTAGAGTAAATTATGAAAATTACTATAAGTAAAAGTGGTTTGAGTAAGAGAAAACGACTCATTGTAGTTCATTCTTAAAACTAATACCCCCGGGCCTACAGCCCTTCTTAAATACAATTGGTTGTTTCCCTATTACAAAATTGACTTCAAGCGCATACACTAACATAAATATATACTGATATCAATCGAATACAACTCATAACTGATAGGTATGACTCATATGTTTGTGCGGATTTACATTTTTTTCCCGAAAACTTCCAGTTTTACTCTATAAATCGATTTATTGATATCATAGCATAGATACTGATATACAATATTTTAATGATAAAAAGAAAAATAAAAAATTAAAAAAAATTAAAAAAAATGGAACAACGATAAACCTTTATAGACTATCTAGTGTATTACAGTATACCTAGTAATCTATTCATTATGTAAAGTGTCCTTTTTGACGAATTCCTTTATCATTGCTTGCTTATTGCATATATTTCTAGTAAAAGATAAATAAATAAATCAATCAATAAATCAATAAAGCATCCCATCGTAAGCACAAAATAAATCACTTACTTTCAGGCCTTGGAAGTGGACGACGTGTTGGAGCTGGTGTGGTAAGTCTAGGTCGTCTTCTTGGCCACTGACGAGGCGGTCGTTCTGGCACTGCAATAAAATGTTACAAGGAATGGAATAAAAATAAATTTTGTAAACATACTGTATAAACTATGCTTTAAACGTGATAAAGGTGCAAAGTTTGAGGTCGGGGTAAGAAAAGGACAATTGCAATATGCTCAATAATATAAACGGTCCTATCTAGTAAGGAATGTAGTATTCGTACTACTACTAGCTTTACTTGTAAAAACGTCTACCATAACAGAATGTCAGTTTTCATTTTAATCATTATTGGGTTCATTGAGACCCTACTAAATGCATGTCTTCATTGGACCAACACGTTTAAGTGATAATCAAGTTGCCTTTCTTGTTTTAGTGGATTATGTAAACAACACTTATTTTCTCTGCGAGAATTAAAAAAATCCTTTTAAGTAATAAAAGAGATTTTGGGAAAATGGAAATTTATATTAAATTCTTATATGTTGCTTGAACTTATACAATGGAAACTGTCTTGGATATATAAATTCATTTTTTTTTCACTTTATGATTAAAAATTCCAGGTATAAGTTTGTAAGACAACGATTCTAAAATATAAAAACATTTCTTTAAAAGAAAGTTTTATATAAACAGTTTACAATTTTTTTAAATTAATAAGTTTGTTAAAATGTGAATGATCACTGAGTATTTTAATACAGTTCGGCATACATCAACTTACTTTTATGAAGCCTAAAGTCCATCTGTCCGGGTATTTCCATGAAATCACTTTCTCTTCGAACTAAAAATCTGTACTCTGACAATGGATGAGAGGCAACCTCATCAATTTCATTTGTATTATTAATATCTATCCCGATGACGTAAATACCAATACCATCATCCTCTGCTCTCTCTGCTGCTGCCCATGCGTCGTTTGTACTAAGACTTTCTTCATTTCCAGTGAGAAGTAAAATGAAATTTCTAGCATAATCTCTGTCTCCTTCACTGTGACGGAACATACGGGTTCTTACCGTTTCCAAAGCTTTGGCTGTATTTGTTTCACCAGGCCGATATTGTATGCGTTCAATAGCAGGACTGAGTCTTGATTGGGTAAGATGATCATCAAGGTTAAACTGTACATTAGCGTAGGTACTATAACTCATCACTCCTACTCGGTATTCTCCACCATCTACGTTAAGTTGATTGGTAAGTCGCTTGGCAAAATTAAGCATCCATTGGTATATTTCAGGGGTTACGGAAGAATCCAAAACAATCACAAGATCGTAGCCAGTTGGTTTCGGTGTTGTAGTGGTAGGCGCCATAGTTGTGGCTAAAAAGATTGTATTTTAAAATAAACAAGGTGAGATATCATTTCTTTTGCTCAATTAAGTATTTAATTTTTTGTTATATTATCAAACGGCGTTTTATTTTAAAAAAAACAAAAATTAAAAATAGGTATGCATACATGAATGTAAGCAAAAACATGTCTTGTATTACATTAAACGGTATCAAACTACAGTACAATCAACGATCGTTTCTTTACTAGTACATCAGTTATTTACTGTAGTAAAAAAATATTAATACTCACTTGTAAGTCTGGGTCTACGGCGTGGCCAATCACTTGGTGGATTGTCTGGCACTGAAAATAGGTTATAGGATGTTTTTAATTAGATAACACAAAAAAGTCTTCATTCTAGGATAATGCCGAAGCAAATGGCTTTGCTTTAGCATGGTATTATAAATAAATTTTATTAATTTGATTTTTTAATTCATATTAAAATAAATTAATTAATTGTAGACTTTGATTGAGCTGTTGAATCCCTTAAATGAAACATTTGTAGACTAAATAAATTATTTGTAAACCTTTTTCATGCTTTGATAAAGCTATAAATGATTACTAAATGAGCAATTTAAAACGAATTTTGGAATGTTACCAAAGAAACTGATAAATTTTGTAATCTAGTTATCAGTTGGTCTTTTATAAACATTATTTCATTAACAACAGTCAACTTTTCATGTCCAATGTAAAAGTGTACGTTACAAGTACTCATAGAACAAAAATTTATCGTTATCATAATCTAGACATCTTATAATAATCAATATGAATATTCAGGTTTATTTCGGTTTCAGGGGTCAACTTACTTCCTCTTATAGTGTTGTCTAATTGTCTTGGTAATTTCAATAGATCACCTCGACTGCGGACCAAGTATCTATATTGTAACAACGGGTGAGTTGACGTCTCGTCTATTTCACTTGTATCGTCTGTATTTATACCAACAACAAAGATACCAATATCGTCATCTTCTACCCTTTCGGCTTCCCGCCAAATTTCGTTAGTATCCAGACTTTTTTCGTTTCCGGTAAGAAGCAATATGTAATTCCTTGCATATGGCCTATCTCCTCGTTCTGGTCGGAACATCTGTGTCCTAACAGTTTCGAATGCTTTGGCTGTGTTGGTTTGACCGGGTCTATGTTGTATACGGTCAATGGCTGGACGGATTTGTCTCTGGTTTAGATGGTCATTAAGATTGAACTGTACATCCGCATTTGTACTGTATCTTAGAACACCGACTCGGTATTCTCCACCATCAATGTTAAGTTGTCTTGTCAAACGCTTACTGAAGTCAAGCATCCACTGATAGGTTTGCCGGTTCACAGATGAATCCAAAATAATTACAAGGTCGTATGCAGAAGGTTCAGGAGTCGCTATAAAAAAGAATGCGAATATGATTTCTATTTATTTATTAATATTCAGTCTTGCATGATATGTACATCTAATAATTTAAAATGATAATACCAAACAAAAAATGTTTTTGTCAAAAATAATTACACGATTTTAAAGAAACATTTACATTTACAATTTTAAAAATCACTCTTGCTTACAAAAATTAAAAATCACGTTAAAGTAAGAAAATTAAAGTGAAAAAATAACGTTATAGGAAGTGAACGGACTTTTATTACTGTCATATAAATTATAGTTAATTTAATTTCCATCGTCTGGTGAACATTAATTAATACGTTATGTAGGTATCCTTTACAATGTTTTAGCTCTGTGATGAAAATTGACTTTTCGACAATTTTAAGAGCTCATTTTATCTATAGTCTCCGATACCAACCTTTTGTAACATTATCCACTTTTTCCAACCTTTTTGTACAAATATGCTTTAAATAGGATACCTTTTTAAAGTTTACTAAGGATCTCTTACGTTTTGGAAGGTTATGTTTTAAATTTACAAACATCCACTGTATATAAACAGCATTTAGGTGTAAATACAAACAGTTTAATAAATTTGTATTAACAAGAATTTTATTCCTTATTCGTGGTATATTTAGTAATGCAAAGCATTTCTTAGCTGGATTTAGATTCATATAATTTTGAAACTTTAGATTCATTAATTACAACTGTTTGGCTGATGTTTTTTTATTTCTCAAACTTTTCGGCCCCTTGTGAGGAATGATTTTCCGAAATGTGACCATCTGGCACATCAAAATTTAACGGGTATTTGTGCTATTTTCAGTCTAACATTATGTCACATCACTTGATAAATAAACAATAAGCTCTTCGCGTAGCACCGCTTTTAAAGAAATTGATTTGGTGAGTTTTGAAGACTTTTAGTCCATTTGTAAAATATATGGACAAATCAAATTTGAGTAAAAAGTTGAAAATGACAGTTTATCAAAATTCAAACGGTAGAATTTTACATGGATAGTGTTTGCGCATACGCTATACAAATCTCATGAAAATGTGTTACATAAAGATATAAATTTGACATATATTGTTCTGTCCTTCGTAAGTCAAAGATAAACCAGTAACATGGTTAATACTTAAGCATTCCAGCTTTCAAAGTTTTTACTTTGTTTTTTTTTTTTTTTTGATTGTGGTTTGGACAAGGACTGGTATGTTTGTTTAAAGTCTAACTGCTTAAGTACATGACTTTTCTTCAGATGTATATTATATGATGACTGAGAATAACGCAAGTTAATCCTGAAGTAAATTTTCTTTGTGTTGAATGTACTAGTACAATGATTACTGATCATCCTTTATTTATCTCAAATTCGGTCTCAATTGACAGAAAATAAAAGTATATTCAAACAACGCTATATAAGGTTCTGTTTATCAAGTTTTGGCCTTGATATGGTTACACACAGAATCAAAGATAAAAACAAATGATAGATTAACACTTACGTGGTTGTGTTCCTGAAAGAGAAAAAGATAAAAAAAAAGTTTTTATTTGATAAAAACGTTTTATCACTGTTTTACTAAAGCTACTGTAGTCTGAACGTTAAAAAGCTATTTTTATCTATAAGTAGAATCAAATATATTTTCTTTGATGAAAAACATTAAAAACAATCCACACACACACACACACACACACACACACACACACACACACTCTCTATTGTAAATTTATTCTTGCTCACCCTCGTTGTTTAACCATTTACATTTCTCATATTATTAAATTTCAGTCACGTCGTCTTGTTTTAGCATTCATTTCATTGCAACTGAGTTTAAAATAGTTTAAAATCTTATATGGTAGAAGCCAACGTCTTCCATTTATACTTACGTGGTAAATCGGTATGATGTTAAAGTTATGCTGGAAGCAAGGGTGTTTGATGGAACAATTAAAACCTTTTATCACACACTTTATGAAGATTTCAAATAATGAATGAGACATGAACTTTTGGAAATTAAATGTAAATGACGACAAATGATGTTATTTACACCGGCTATAGTTAGGGATCTGACATCATGACAAACACACTCATATATTCACATACATTGAAAAAAAACAATTGATTCAATCTTACACAATTACGTTTACAATGAACAAAACAATAAAACCATAACTACATGACGTCACATTACAAAATTCTTATCAAGCACGCAGTGTTCCTAAAAAGAAAAACTGATAACCAATGACTAACAAACAACAGTGTTAAATAAAACTCAAATAATAATTAGTGGTTATATAGATGATAACAAGTTACGTTAAACTAATGCACGTTATTACAGCATAAATATGTTTGGTTTATTACAAGAGACACGTAATTATTGTAGTATTACACATTACACTTGCACACAGTTACAGTTATATTTTGATGTGTAACACAAGTTATATTTGTATGAACATTAATTAACTGGTAGAAGACAATATATTGTAAAATGTTAGTAAGCTATATTATGATTCATTATAAAAAACACATTTATGTTACGTCAAACACATTTTCAAAAATGACAAACACAACTGTTAAAGAATACACATTGCTTTATTTCGTTAAACAGAATGAGTCAGTAGTCATCTTAGCATTACATAAACACAACGTGACAAAACTGAGAATACATGTATGTAAAATTAAAAATAGAATGAGTATTAGTGCAACAACAACAACAACAACAACAACACAAGTCTTAACATCACAATACTTTAATTTTATTATCATTTATCATTAAATTAACGCACTGCAACAATGCCAAAACACACTTGTTAATGAACCCACACTGGTGCATTAGGTTTTAACATGTAAAACGAATACTAATACAACACTTTATAAACGTCGCCATTTCAGCAATATATATACACACACACACAATATTACAAACAAAACAAATCTGTTATTATATGTAGTTACTGAGACATTATGTTTAATGGTGTTTTCCAGCGTACCACGTGATGTTTTTTAATATTTGTGCGGAACAATCAATTCTGATTAATATGCAATATGTTAACGTGCCAGTTTTACGGGAAAACATCGTATTAAGCGATAACATATCATTACGTACAAACGTTTAGGGGTACGTATCAGCTGCTACGCTAGCGTATAATTAGTACAACGACAATTTTCTCATAACTGCTCATATCGTTTTGTTTAATTAAAGATATATTAATATATTAAGGTGATATAAATAATAAATCAACATCACAATAGAATTATGAGTTAATATTAATGGTCGCTTTAGACAAAAAAAAAAAAAAAAAAAAAAAAAAAAAAAAAAAAAAAAAAAAAAAAAAAAAAGGTTTATTTAGAAAACAACAAACATGATATTAAAAAATATTAATTCAATCTTCTGTACAATATATTAGTACGGCTTAGGCAATAATAAACCATAATAAACAAACACAAAAACAAAAACAGTTGTTTTATTTACATCTACGCTTTAAAACAATTATAGAACAACCAAATTACATATTAGTTGGTGCAGGGTTACGAAACTTACAAACGCAAAGTGTAAATGTATATAATCACAGCAAACAAATCAAGACATTTCATTTATGAATATTATTTTTAAAGAAGTTTCAATGCTAATGCAGTAATACGGAACCGACACAACAAAACATGGCGCTTGTAGCGAATACGTTGACGACACATTATTAATTGTTATTCTTTTAATTCGGTATATTCATATGTAATGTTATAAACGCACAAAACAAGACAATTGCTAAACACTTTATATTAAAAAGGATGTCATCTATTATCTTTTTTTAAATATAAGCATAATATATAAAGAAATGCTACACATCTGATAAAACAGTTTAACTATATAACACAGCATAGTCAATGGTAGGATACAAGCTGGTAGTTTTAGTAAAAATGATAAGAAAGACGGCAACTAGCAATTGCATATAAATTTAAGTTATTCAGGAGGGCCATTTATTTACTTAACTTTAGAATTGGTGCTATTTGGACTTTGCCATTAGAAAAGGTAACAATATGTTAAAAACAAATACATAACAAGGTCACAAGAAACTATAAAATTCAGTGTTTTAAAATCTGTAAAGTTATCCAAATATATTCAATTACCACAACAGCTCTTGTTAAAAATATTAACAGATATCACCGAAAGGTGTAAACATAGCCCCTACTGACGAAAAACATCTGATATCGTTAAAGACAAACTAAAAAATTAGTTTTGCATTCTGTTAACAAAAAATAGGACTTTTAACAGCTTTCATCCAACGATCGGGACAATCACTTTAGATACAAAAGTATCGTTATAACACGCACAACAATGCATGCAATATAAAACAGAACTACCTCTTTCAGATTCTGATGTGACTCGCGGTTTTTGAGTTTGTGGTCTTGCAGACGTTTTACGCTCTGTCCTAGGACTTTCTGTCGTTCGTGGTGTAGATTCTGTCGGTACTACTAATTGAGACAACAGATGACAAAAACGTAACAAAACGACAATTCATATAACAATAAACAATAAAATGACAGAAAAAGAGAATTAAACATTTAAGGGAGCAAGAATATTATAGAGAAACAGTGAAACACTTAAAAACAACAATGTAGAAAAACAGTGCAACACAAAGGGAAAAAACAACATTATCGGACAACAATACAATATAAATGAACTAGATAATTAATTTAAAAAACAGCATCGTTAAAACGATAGAGTAAGTAGAGTTTGTAACAGCCTACATTTGTTGTGTTACCTGTTAAAGATAAAAACGTCTATTTGAAAGTTAGTTAACAATGTAATAGCTTTAAACTCATTCATTCTGAATTGATTTTAATCAGTTTACCCCACGAAGTTAACTTGTTTCTTTTTTCATACCTTGGCAAAGAGATCGAAATATACGTTCACCAACTCCTTCTAACTCATCAAAACCTTGGACGTTGAAACTATTTTCGGAAGCTGGAGGAGACGCCATCCCATCCAGCTCCCTTGTATCAGTCAGACCTATACCAATGGAATATATAAAGATTCCATCCTTTCTCGCTTCCTCTGCGTTGGGTATGGTCCGTTGATAATTAATATTGGATACGCCATCAGTAATAATGATGGCCAAGTTACGTACATCCTCTCTGTCACCATTTTGAGGCGTGAACATTTCATTTCTCATTTTGTCGAGTCCACCGGCTGTGTTTGTGCTTTCCATATAAATAAGGAATGTTATCAATAGCGTCAAACACCTCAGATTTTGTAGAATATGTATTTAATTGGAACCGTACTACAACTCCTGTACTATATGTCACTACTCCTACCCTAACATTTCCAGAATCGATATCATAACCTCGCAATAAGTCCTTTACAAAATTCAAAGTCAATTTAAAGTTCTTCTTCCCCACACTTGTCGAAGAATCTATGATGATGACTAAATCCACCCTTGCAAAATCGCATTCTAAATAGATGTAATTAAATTTTTGAAAAAAATGTATTATAAATTTTTGAAAGGTTATATATTTATATTTGTATCAATGTCATGTGACATGTTATTAATTTGAGTGGTGTTGTATTTAATGAATTTTTCTTTTGAAACAGGACAATTGATAAACTTGTTTTAAAGTAACTGATATACTTAAATGTATAATTATGGATAAATGTTATAGTTATGTTTCGCAGTTTTGTGTTTACAATCATTAAGTTAAATGGAAAATGGTGGAAATGGCCAGTATCATGCGATACAACAATAAGTTTGTGCAAGATTCTCATTTTAATTAGATATGTCTCGCTTACGATTTTGTTATTTTGGAAAAGTGTTTTTCCGAGAAATTTCAAAGTAGATGTTTTCTTTGTTTTTTGCATAGATATTATGGTTTATTGACCAGGTGTCGCAATAAATACGGTAATTAAATTTCAATAAATTTCAGAAAATTTAGATGCGCTGTGTTAATACTCGGTCGAAAAAATTTTTTTTTGTTTATGTCAGAAATATGATTTTTAAAAAAAAGATAATATCTACTTAAATTGTCCTAAAGTAATAAATTAAGGATAAGATGAAAACAGAATTGATTTTTTAGCTTACCTCCTGCCGTCGGAAGAATTGTGATAGGGATCGGAGTTGTTACTGAAAGAAGAACATCAAGTCATTCAGAACCAAGATTTAAAAAAACAAAACTTTTTGTGCAAAAACTTGTGCAAGATTCTCATTTTAATTAGATATGTCTCGCTTACGATTTTGTTATTTTGGAAAAGTGTTTTTCCGAGAAATTTCAAAGTAGATGTTTTCTTTGTTTTTTGCATAGATATTATGGTTTATTGACCAGGTGTCGCAATAAATACGGTAATTAAATTTCAATAAATTTCAGAAAATTTAGATGCACTGTGTTAATACTCGGTCGAAGAAAATTTTTTTTGTTTATGTCAGAAATATGATTTAAAAAAAAAAGATAATATCTACTTAAATTGTCCTAAAGTAATAAATTAAGGATAAGATGAAAACAGAATTGATTTTTTAGCTTACCTCCTGCCGTCGGAAGAATTGTGATAGGGATCGGAGTTGTTACTGAAAGAAGAACATCAAGTCATTCAGAACCAAGATTTAAAAAAAAACAAAACTTTTTGTCTGTCAAACCAGATAAATAATGTCTAGGAATCTGTATCAATGATATTTTTTTCTTAGAGAAATTATATCTTTGAATACAACATTTAAAACGAGAACTTTGGTCTTGGATCTGAATTACAATAAAAAACATTTAATTAGAAAAAGGTGAAATAATAAAATTTTCTACCAAAGTTAAGAGGACAAAACTTCAATTAAAGCTCAACAAACAATTCTATTAAGTATCAAAACACAATAGCCAAGAAAAAATACATGAAGTTGCATGTGCTGTATTCGTTTAATACTGCCTCTAACAGGTGTGGGTGTCTCTATTCGTTGTTGAGTAAATAGTTTTTCTGTCGTTATAAGCGCCTGTCTGGGAGACTCTGTCGTCCGAGTAATTATTTCTCTCGGACCAACTAATATAAACAACAAACAACATACAGACTTGTAACAAATAACGAATTATATATAACAATAAAACTAGTAGCAGAAAAACTTACACATTGAAGTGAGTACACTAAAAACAAGAAAAAAAGGGGGATAGTTAATTTCAGATCAACTAAAGTCAAGAGACAAGAAATATTTGCTAAAATAAGGTTTGTTTACTAGGTTTTATCATTCCTTACTTTTAAAGAATTTAATATTGGACACAAATTTTAGATTTAAAACCAATCAATTTATAAATACCTGTCACAATTAATTAGAAGGAAGCTTTTGAAAAAAAAAAACCATATAACGAAATTACATTTCCTTTTCATAGTTTGAGAAAGGATAAAACAATTTTAAAACACTTTCTTTTAAGCGGATTTCTGAAATTTATTTTCATAATAAACACAACTAAATTCAATGTTATTTATATAACCGATACAACGAATGTCGTACCTGGACAGAGTGATCGAAATATACGTTCGCCAACTCCTTCTAACTCATCAAAACCTTTGGCATTTAAACTATTTTCGGAAGCTGGAGGAGACGCCATCCCATTCAGTTCCCATATATCAGTCAGACCTATACCAATGGAATATATAAAGATTCCATCCTTTCTCGCTTCCTCTGCGTTGGGTATGGTCCGTTGATTATTAATATTGGATACGCCATCAGTAATAATGACGGCCAAGTTACGTACATCCTCTCTGTCACCATTTTGAGGCGTGAACATTTCATTTCTCATTTTGTCGAGTGCACCGGCTGTGTTTGTGCTTCCATATACATAAGGAATGTTATCAATAGCGTCAAACACCTCAGATTTTGTAGAATATGTATTTAATTGGAACCGTACTACAACTCCTGTACTATATGTCACTACTCCTACCCTAACATTTCCAGAATCGATATCATAACCTCGTAACAGGTCCTTTACAAAATTCAAAGTCAATTCAAAGTTATTTTTCCCCACACTCGTCGATGAATCAATAATGATGACCAAGTCTACTCTTGCAAAATCGCATTCTAAATAATTACAGATATTATTTAAAACATATCTATTATAATTAAATGTTATATTAACAGCAGAAAAAATACTTTTGAAGTTACTTTTTTATTTTTATTTTTATTTTTTTTTTTTTTTTTTGATTTTTTTTTTTTTTTTGTCGTAATACGATTGTTTTTATTTTATTTATCTTTAATGAAATAACGAATACGATTCCTAATAGTTTCATCTGTCAGTATAACATTTTTTCTTATTATTTTTATTTATTTATTGTTTTCAACGCATTAAAGAAGTTATAATCTCTTATCAAAACAAATACCAATTAAATTAAAGATTCAAGATTATGCGCTGAGAAAAGTTTCAAGTAA
This sequence comes from Tegillarca granosa, assembly GCA_029721355.1. NCBI lineage: Eukaryota > Metazoa > Mollusca > Bivalvia > Arcoida > Arcidae > Tegillarca > Tegillarca granosa. Next base: position 7,367,210 of record CM056597.1, on the reverse strand, counting down.
GATAAGAGTTATATATTTAATTATATATTTAAATGCTCTCTTTTTCAAAATTAAATTATTTAAGTAGGATTTTGTGTGTATGTTGATGCAATTATCAAAAAACAAATAAACAAAAAGACAATTAAAATCAAAGTATATATACACATACACACCACCATTCAATACACACACAGAATTAGACGTGAAAAACAAACGAAAATGAGAAATTTCAAGTCAGTCACGGTCATAACTTTTACGAGTCGTGTATATGGTGAAAATTGCTTTTCTTTTGTCCATGTCAATAGTTATAAAACATTTTTTACAAATATGAAAAAAATATATGAATTTGCAACATAGACATTATTACACATATATAAATATTGTTAACATTAACTATTTCTATCGCCAATATAGATATTATTTGATACCTTCAATTACTTATTATACCAGTTCATGTAAAATCATTAAAGTTTGATTCTCTAAAGTCTTGTAATTATTTTACATCATATAAAATAAAAAATTTGACTCGTTATGCTTTTCCTTTTTGAACATCAACATGTACTTGTTTTACCATTTTAGTACTTATGTTTTATTTAAATATACCATGTAAATACGGGACAACGATCATTGATTTTTTCTCGCTATGTAAAATCGCGGTTTCACGATATCTCTTTTACGATAGATATCTCAGTTTCGACAAAAATAGCGCCGGGTAACCTACAAACAAATCATAGATTTAAACACTTACATTATAATGATAAGGTGTATTAGAAAACAAATATTGGTAAAAAAATTACATTCTATCAGTTCAACATTTAACATTAATACACATATATTTGTTAAAATGGAATCAAACATATTGTAAGGGGAATAATACACAAGTTATTACTTTTAACAAAATAAAGAATTAGATATAAGTTAACATTCAACATATAGGTAGTGCATTAAGCAAATAAAGGCATGTAACATATATAAATTATATGTATGGTTTATATTTCATGTTAGACATCGATAACTTGAATGATTATACAAATATTTAAACAGATTTAATCACATATATTTATATACACATACATTATTATTAACAACAAATAAATCCACACTTCATATTAAGCACATAAACCTTATCACTTTAAGTAAGTTGTATTTTTCTCATATATAAGCAATTTAAAATTAAAATACATCATGGACTAAATCATTTTAAATAATGATTATAACATAAATGAAAAAAGAAAGAACTTCACAAATGTAAAAATCTTCAAATCGTTAATGAACACATTTACATATTTTTTCAGGGATAATTTCAACTATGTTAGGACACCATACATTTTAATCAGATCTAAAGGTATTTTGGAAACATGCTTAAATATATAAGAGATTAGGACAGATGTAATCAGCTGTGGATTGGTATACGAAATAACATTAAAACATAAAACATAATCTAAAGCTGGCATTTAGATTGTAAACAAACAACAAATATGCAACAAACAAAAATAGTTGATGTTGATTAAATCCAACAGAAGTTTTGTATGAACATATACATTTATTTGGTTTCCAATACAAATATTGCATCAAAGGTTATATTAATCTTTCATTTTGTTTAATGTCATGTCTTGTACGCGAAAAACCAAAAGGAAAGAAAAAATACATATTTCATAAATATTTTCATATGGCGGTTTTGAAAACTACTCGTGGAATTTGGACATTAATCGTAAGCAAAAAAAAAATGTTTCTTAGAGAAAAATACAATAAAAAATGCATCTTTATCTAGTTATTTATCAGCATAACCTATCTAAACTGTTTAACAAATTTATTTCGATTTAGATTTATAATATACAGGTAAAATTTTTTCGATGGAATTTGGCCTTTCCTTTTTGAGTACATTTGGCGTTTGGTTTCCACAAACTCAACCAATACAAAACATAGGAAATACTTTACAAATCAAAATATTCTAAAAAGCAAACAATACTTACAAAACCAAATACAAAAACAACAAAACAACAGTTAAAGCTGGCATTTCACAACATTACCTGGCACGGTTACAATTGGGGGTTCAGTCTTTCTCGTAACTGCTGGCTTTGGTGTTGTAGCACGTTGACCTGACATTTACATGTACGTTAAACGACAATTATTATAAATATATGAAGTTTATGAAACATAAAAACAACATTTAGTGTAACAAACAACAAAAATACATTCTTCACACATTTCGTCCATTGATATCATAATCACATTTAACAAAGAACATACACAGAATGAAACATAAAGTAGACGTAAAACAGATGTTTATGATTGGCTAAGCATGGCGACGATATGCAATGGTTAAACGACATATACATACACATGAAACATATTTTGATATTTCGTTTAAAGAAAACGTTTTCTATTCCACAATTTACACAATCGGCTTGATTTAGTATATATATTTTACTTGCAATGTGAAAACGGATTCCACCTCGAAACGAAACAATGAAGTAAACCTGAAAATTATACCGGTATATGGAAAGGTAACATCTGGTTTTAATAATCAAATAAATAAATAAAGAAAATAATAGAAAAAAAGAATGATTCCCTTTCATTTCCTTTTTGTTCTTCTGTCATTCTATCTACATACAGTAAATTGTAATAGAGTATTAACAAATGGAAATAGGTCATGTAGGTCTCGGAAAATAGCTTCGGTCACATGCCAAGACATACAAACTTTTACTTCATTAACTGTTCTCTGGTATCATTTTGTTGACGACAAAATCCTAACAATCGTATGATTACATAATGTTTCAAACTTTCTTACCTGGACAAAGAGCTGCAAACACCTGTTCATCTAGGCCTGCAAGTTCATCAAAGTCTGCAACCACAAACCGATTATTTTCGATAGGCTCCGAAGCCATGCCATCCAATTCCCTTGTATCTGTTAATCCAATGCCAACAGCATATATGTGGATCCCTTCGTCTCTGGCTTGAATAGCTTCTGGAATGGTGCGACGAGAATTAATATTCGATACACCGTCTGTAACTATCATGGCAATATTTTTTGCCCCAGGTCTGTCACCATTTCTTGCAGTAAACATTTCAGACCTCATTGTTTCAAGGCCTCCAGCAGTATTTGTACTTCCATACAAATAAGGAATGTAGTCGATGGCAGTAAAGACATCTGCCTTGGAAGTGTAAGAATTCAGATTGAAATGCACTTTAACCTCAGTACTATATGTCACTAAACCCACTCGGACATTACCTGAGTCAATATCTGCATTGTTTAAGAAATCTTTGCAGAACTGCAGAGTTTTGTCAAAGTTTTCTTGACCAACACTTGTTGAGGAGTCCACAATTATCACCAAATCCACCTGACCGTCACACTCTGAAGCAAACAAAATAAAAAAAAATCATTAAATAGCGTGTAATGCAATTAAATGCTTTACAAGTTTCTTCATTTGCGGTCTTGCTAAAAAGAAGACGGCTCTATTTGAGTGCTATCTCGATACTAGTTTATAAAAATTATTAAAACTCTTTTAAACCTTTTCTGCAGCAAAACAAAACATATGCGTAGATATTTTAATGTGTTAACGCTTATATGTTTCTTATTTTTTAAATATGACAAAATGCATTTACCTCATTTATATATTAAATGTACATTAAAATGACACTTTGTCAGCCACATAGAATGCGAAAATATTTAATCTCTGTTGTTATTAATCTGATTTGAAAAATAGAATTTCACTTGGAAACCTATAATGCTTTTCATTTATAGTTTTGCTTTAATTTTTCAATTTTAAATAAACGGTAAGCATTTGTAGTTTATACAAGAAAAATTGTTTTATTACTGTCTGCATAAAACGCGTATCAGTATATACACCTATACTCAGACTTTTAAAACTTTGCTATAAGGTTTGCATACGAATTGATGAACTTTTGTGACAAGGATCTGTCCCAAGCACTGAGAAGCGTTGTGATCCATACATCTGCTGCTAAAGCCCTTCGATAAATTAGGAATGACACGAATTATACATGCAGTACATTGCAACTCGTTCTAAAGATCAAAATGAAACAACCGCTGGTGAGGGCTCAATATGAATTTTTTTCTTTTTGTAAGTCCATAAAACTTTATCATATTTTAAGTCACAATCTTACATCTATATGTAAACTATAAGTGTTATTTTGTCTGTTGATTTTATCTATTTCAACTGACCTTGAATCGTTATATTTGTTTACCAATATTCCTGACGTATCATTCAATCTTTACATATATTTTGGAATTCAGAAACTATCGCATTTACTTTTTAATGAAGGCTACACACAAACGTGTCTTACAGAAAATATTTACGATGGGAAGCAGCTGTGCTGGTATCAAACGTTTAACACCCTCTATAACAGTTTCAGACAACACCCATTTGTTATTAATACAAAACGAAATGATTGATAAGTATGAGGTTGAAGTAGATTATTAGAAAGTAAAAAAAAAAACGATATAGCCGGTGCTTCACTATATATTATCTCAATCAGTAGATCAAATAAACGTCAATATGTGGTCAAGTAAAGGTTATTTTCGGAAACGATAGGAATTTTATAGATTAAAATGTCAAAATATCGAGAAAAAACACTTACGAAAGGCCTACGGTTTTGATTTTGTTAACGCTTATTATTTAAATACATTGAAAGTTTAAAAATTCGATTTTCTGAGTTTTAGTATCATATGAATACAACAGTTTCCTGACTGATTTTTTTTTTTAAATATTGATTTTCAATAAAACAATTCTATAAAATGAAATTACCAATAGTTTAGGATCCTCAACTTAACCACACCACAAGTGTCCGTAAAAATTATAACAGTTGTTTTAAATATGATTTCTTCTTTTTTTGATTCATTATTAACCTGTACTGTCGGGTTCTTATAATTACTTGCGTTTTTTATTTGCAATTTCTATCTTTAATCTTAAATAACCGCAAAATTCTTTTTCTTTTTTTTGCCTGATTCCAATTCCTTATTTAATGAATGGTTACGGCAACGGAATCCAGAACATTATCTGACGCCGTTTCTCACCGCCATCCTTTTTTCATGGTCGTACCTTTATTTATCAAATTTGTATACAAATGTAGGAGTGTTTCAATATGCTAAATGTTATGATCAAACATAAACATAGTTTGGAATGTTTACTTTTTCGACATTTTATATAAAAATCTATATTATCAGTGACTGTGAAAGAAAAACAGATATAAATTATATTTTATAAAAAAGACATAACGATAAGAAACATATATATCACATTTTAATGTCGTTTTTATTTCAATGAAATCAAAACAGATGGAAAACTTTTGATATTTGTTAATAGACTTCGTTATATGTAAAATTCATCATGGTTTGAAAACTAAGATACAGAATTTATATTTTATAAAAATCCCTTTGCTAATAAAGGTAAACATCCTCGTGCTTGTTTTTGCCAGCACACTGCATTTTTTTAAAACATAAGAGAGATAAATTTGATGCGTTTTGATTGATTGTAAATGATGTGTAAGCTGTAAAGAAGAACTTAAAGAGAGACAATAGTATCAACGAAATTAAGATAACATTTGAATCCTTATGCGTATAAAATATCTTTTAACGAGAAGATTGATTAAGTAATACTTTTAACAGTTTGATATAGATCTGTAAAACATTTTTAGAAAAAAATATAACTATATCAACAACTTAAAACAAACACTAAAGGTGTAATCTCGTAACATTAATAGACCGGCGAATAACTATGACTTTGCCACTAAAAGTATAAATCGGTAAGAGAAATTATAAGATTATGAACTGCAATGATGCTAATGCAGCTTTAAACAATAATTTACTCACTTTAAGATTATGTTATTCTTTAATCAAAGATATTTTATTTTTTTACTCGATTTTTGGATAGTGAACATTGACGCAGTTATTTGACGTAATAAGCTACATACATCGAGATGATTTTTCATTTTACTAGATATGTTTTTTGCGTTCGTGATGGAAAAATGTTATAAATTCTTTGCACAATACAAGTTCTATTAGTTGGCCTATTGCGATTACAATAAACAGCGTGATGGTCATTACATTTACTGGACTATAAGATTGCAAAGTGCTTGTTCACATCATACTGACACTTGGCTAATCGGTAATGGAATGCGATCGAAACCGGATATGTAAGATCCATATATATTAAATAACCAAATCGTAACAATTTTGAAACGATAGTGAAATGGGTTTAAAGGGTTTAACGCCTTTTCCTGAAATTCAGAAATATGTTCCTTAAACAGCTAAAGATATAATAAATGTTCTTCTTGTAACATTCCATTAAGTACAAATTATTTTAGTTACCTGTGTATTTAGTGTTACACCAGATTACGATCCGACACATTCTCTTACTATATTTATTATTTCTTAATGATCATAAGTAGCGCTATCTGATATAAAACATGAAAGGTACTGTTCGTTAATGAACAGTTTCTAACGTAAGATATACACTAAAGCACTACGTTTTATCAAATACACTGTCAGCGATTGTTTGTATTCAATTTTCTTGAATCAATTTAAAAATAATGAAGAAAATGTTACACGATAGATGAACAAGGTATATCTTTATAATTAAAATTTATAAAACTTTTAAGAACTCTTTAAGTTTCCTCGACAAGATTGAAAAAGGCAAAACTAGTCTAGTGCTGGCACAATCTTGTTTTATCGAGCAATCGTTACTGAAGATAAAGTACAGCTGTTACAATGTGTTTGGTATTTCTGATGACGTAAATACTTGTTTATGAAGTAGCGGATTTGCTTTGCAAATTACGTCACTTTGCATTGCGGTATAGTTTTCAAAAAAAAAAACAAAAAAAAAAAAAAAAACAAAAAAAAAAAAACAAAACAAAAAAAACAGCCAATTAAGACATACAAAAAAGAGGCCCAAAAGGGCCTGTATCACTCAACTGGCACTTTATTTGCATGTGAATTTCAGACAGCCATGCCGCTAGCCATTGCCAGTTGAGCTAAAATGTTTCAGTAAAAAATTATATGTATGTAAAATGGCTATACATCTACTGTCTATATACTAAATTTGGTCCAAATTGTATGATATATAAATGTGGATCGGCCATTCATTACTTTTTGCTATTTATAATAACGGCGGCCATTTTGGATGACACAGTTTGTGCAAACTTTAATCTGCATCACCTAGGGACCTTTCACAACAAATTAGGTTCAAATAGGTCCAGTAGTTTCTGAGGAGAAAATTTTCAAAAAATTGACTAAATATAGCAACTTATTTGAATATTCTGCTAATAGCGACCCAATAAAAAATGTTTCTGAAAAACCCGTTAAATACCCATTGAATATGTTGAATGGCTATGCATCTACTTTCTATATACCAAATTTGAACTATATCGGTTGATAAATAAACGTTTATCAGCCATTTATCACTTTGCTTTATTTTTGCTATTTATAGTAACGGCAGGCCATCTCGGATGCCGCAGAAAGTTGATTTGTGCAAACTTTAATCTGCATCACCTTGGAACCTTTCAGACCAAATTTGATTAAAATTGGTCCAGTAGTTTCAGAGGAGAAGATTAAAGTTTACGCACGGACGCACGGACGCAAGCACGGACGCATGCACGCACGCTTCGCTATACCATAAGCTCAGCTGGCTATTGCCAGTTGAGCTAAAAACGAAAGAAAAGAACAGAAAAGCAAAAACGCAAAAGAAAAATTAATTTGGAGTAAGAGTTCCGATACACTATGAATTAAAATGGATTGTCTTCAACATGGTATAATCAAAATGATGACGATTTACCCTTGTTTATTTTGTCTATAAATGCACGGGCCGAAATTCAAAATGACAGAATAAATCATGAGAATTATTATTGAAATATAATAGATACTTGCTTACATCCAACCCCAGTTTCACAATCACTCATCTAAGTGCAAACACAACTCAAATTACTGAATATTTTAATGTCACTGTTTAAGACATAACACAGTTAAAACTGAATATCTAATGTAAAATTTATTTTTATAGTGTAGGTTTGTTGAACAAAACAAAATGTTGTCTTATAAAATTTAAAATTTAAAAAAAATTGATGAGAAAAAACTGAAATATTCGAGTTGAGTGTATACTCAAATGAGTGATTGTGAAACCGGGGCCCGATTTTCAACTCGCGTTACATTTTTATCCGCTAAGCACGTTGTCTCACATTCACTTTTTACTGATAAATTATCTTTTTGTTTGATAAATATATTGCCTATTGATTGTCATTCTGTATAAATTGGGGAATTTTATAAATCTTTTTTGCATCAGAGACAACGTTCATAAAAGAAAAAAATGGAATTCAATTTTATTTATTTGGAATCTTAAGAAAAAAGAAGTTAAAATAACCAATTCATTTATCTTTAGATAATAATTTACTATATATACCTGGTAATAATGAAAATAACTTACCTGACACAGGTGGCGGTGTTGACACTAAAATTAGAGAAGTAATGCGTATACAAAGACATATTCCAAAATTGCATGTATATGCACAAGTCATGATGCATGTTAAAAATCACTACAGATGAATAATTATAAAATCCGAATTAAGAAACCAAAAACGTAAAATCACTTAAAGATTATTAATGTTTGTTATATAGTATATATAGACCATTGTACATTTCATATCTAAGATCCAGAAATAAACGAAACGAACAATATATTTACATGTATATACCATTTCATAGTAATGAGCTGTTTCATAATTTATATTTTCACGATATTGTGTACCAAACGTATTGGCAATCAAGGAATCTGGTTTTTGTCATTTTCATCTCCAAATAGAATTTGGTTAAAGATCAAAATAGATAACAGCGATTGGATGATTTTCAAGTAAAACTTGAGCCAACACTTTGATTAAAAAGAGACATTAAAGAAATCCGTATGCCGTCCAAATGATCCAAGATATAGTAATTATATCATCGTTAGACAAGAGTACAAAATGCTAGTAAATAAATAATTGTTTAGGTATATATTATAGGATTATCAGTATTTGATCTTTATACACGAGTGGGAAGTTATTAATTAGTTCATAAAAATCTAGTTTGCAGTTGGTATTTTCAGCATTGTTACCGTAATACTGTTGCTTTTGTTTAAGGCCGTTAAAGGTGCATTTGAGGAGTTATCGGTTGTCTAGCATTGTAAGTTCCTAGGACCGAATCTCACTATCATTCATTTGAAAAACAGTTAGCAGGTTTTGTGGGTTTGTTTCACTAACCCCCCCCCCCCCCCACTAACGCAACCTCCCCCTACTTTAATTTGTAGAAAGTTTAGAACTAAATTGGGAAACTTTACCTTCGTAGTTTGTATATGCAGTGAATCATCAATTTATCGCAGAAGTTTTTAAATACAATGAAGCCTCATTTTATCATAATCTTTTTTAATTAAAGCGTTATAAAGAGTTTTTGGTAATATGAGATGGTCTCAGGAAGAAATACAGTTTAGGGCTTCAAAAGATTTTAAAGACTAGCTTTATATAAAATTTTGTTACTTTGTTTAATGTTTATTTATGATTTTTCTATGTACAATTTTTATTACAAATTTACATAAATCTTATATTTCAAAAATTGTTGGCTTGTAGTAAATGGTTAATCAGATTTACTGCCGAAAATTTTTATGTTATGTAATGATTGTGTTGTAATAAAGAGATAGTTGTGAGATTAATATAGTTTTTGATGCCGTGTGAATGGACTTTGATAGCATTTTTAAGACAAATTACGTAGTAGTTAAGTTATGTTTTGCAAGTACAAAAAGTGTCAAAAACTTTTACTTGCGTCAGAATCTTTTTTTTCCTTTTTTTTTCTTTTTCTGATCAGTTGCGTGATAATGTCTCATTTTTTAAAAGTTTTTGTATGTATAATTAGTTCGTTATTTATGATATGCACATGTCCTACATCGTGCGTCGTTATACATATAAACATTAAATATTTTAAATGTGTATATTAAAGGGTCACTAGTTGAAGAAAAAGGGCTATAATTAAGAACCCCAAAAACATTACTTGGATTAACTTTTAAATTTGTTCGATTCTCGGTTGTGTTGGCTGTTGCCACAAATATGTTTTTTTAGTTGCAAATCATTTTCTATTCAAAAGTTCATGTTAATAGGCAGTTAAAATAAGTAAGCGGGTTCGGCACTGCCTAAGTAATACAATAACTGTATAACGAACTAATCGACCTAAATGTTAAGACATGACAAACGCATCAATAGTAAAACAGCTACATTTTACCTCAGCTACAAAAGTGATATACATTTAAAAATCAATGGTAACCAAATATCATATGTTTATTTTTATATTGCTGTGTGTTTTTGGTCGTTGTCATTAAAATGCATAGAAGTTACACAAACCTGTCTTCTTGACTTACAATAAAACGTAACCAAAAAGTTGTAATTAATCATTTTGATAGAAATGAAGGAAAAATCGGAGTACCCGAAAAACATATGATCTCCGTTAAGCAACCTACTAAACCGTTTCATACAAGCATATACCGGATTAGAATTCGAACCTCGATGAGAACCCCTGTGATACGAAATATGCACTTTTGGACCAGATGTTCCTCTCGCAAGGTTAAAACACAATGAATGAAATAATTTACATCAAGGTTTTGAACAATAAAAAATAAAAATAGATAAATTATTTGGACATACGCACCTACGCATTCGGCAAGGTTGCATGATTGTTCCTCTCGTCTCGGACCAGTACATTTACGTCCACCGTTTTGTGGTATAGGATTGTCACATTGTCGACGTCTGCGCATTACACCGGGACCACAAGTCACAGAACATGGTCCCCAGGGTGTCCATGTAGAAAATCCTCCGTCAACTGATAAATAAATTGTTAAAACATATGCATTAAAATTATGACACTTATCAAGAAATGTTACAGGATTGTTAGAATAGGAATGTATGGAATAGAGAAGTTACTGATACTCGTTTTCGTATGATTACGTGACACTTTGTGCTAATAATTGCTGCTATTTCCAGCCAGTATCCTAATTAATTGCTATACATAATTTTTGTGCAGGGTTTGGCAACAGAAAATATAAGCATTTGTTGTGTGGAAAACGGTATTTATTGTTTACGGAGGGAAAGGGTGTACGTCGTGTCATGCCTACCGAAAACTTAACACCTCGGGAACTTAACACCTCGAGAACTCAACACCTCGAGACAATGATTTTTTCGAATAAGAAATTAATTCTAACTCTACTATTTTACGTTTTGACCAAAGACCGAATGATCTGGCATCTAAATCATGACTTTCACTTTATAGTTCGCCGGCACTTGCAGATAGAGCTATCGCAGTTAAAGAAGGAAAAATTGAGATTCGATATTGCTTTATAAGTTACTCGACTATGTTCGATTTTAGACGTAAAACTACACGTTTTGTTATGTAGATGTTAAATTGCAATTCCTAAATTTAAACTTTAAGATGTTAAAACACTGAAACATCATAGTAATTTTTTAAAAAAATGATTAATTATAATTATAATTTTGCCATTTGGCACACATTATAGGTTTATATTATATAACTACACAATATGATGACGAACAAAAAAAAACATAAGTTGTTTAAATACAAAGTAATCGAACGAGTTTATTTTTAACCAGATCATATAACAACCTCTTACACCTTAAAATCTTGCCAAATAAAGAATTGCTAATGCTCGACTTGTGACAATCGTCGCTATGAGCTGACATGCAGTGCACGTTTGGTCTGATGGATTGGTTAGGGTTAATTACACAAGTAATGAGACAAACAAATCATTGATGTATACATATTATGAAAGCAGTAATGCTCTTGACGTGCTAAATACGTTTTTGAAGGCAAAAAAAGATTTGTTAACTCTATTTAGCAGAAAACAATAGACTCATATTTTTAGCAGAAAGCAATACGCTTATTATGACACCCAAGATCTCAAGAAATGTAGTGTTTTTATAAGGGCTTTCTTGTAACTATAGATTGTGGCTTAAGATCAATAAGCACTTAAATTCAACAACTCAAAAAATGCAATATATCACTTAAAACAGCGCATGCATGGTTTAAACACTTGGTTAATTTTTACTTTCCATTGTCAATAATGTACATGCTGTAAATGTAAAAGGTCATTTATCTTTCTTCTTTAGTAAAAAGTAAGAAAGAAACAGATATGCAAAGTGTTTAGTGTTCGAATTGGGTTTTATATTGGGACGCAAATTCAACAGGTGTAAAAATTAGCAGGGAACAATGTAAAAAGCACCTATCAATCACACGTCTTTTTTCAAGAGGTACAAAGTCTGTCGTCAAACTGTTCTTGAAAAATCATTTCCTGAAATCCATTACTCAAGTAATTTTGGAATATAACGGTTATTATTTAAACAAAATTACTATTTACTGAGTAAAATTTGATAATAATGTAGAAAATAGCAGATTTTCATGTCTTTGATCATCAATGCTGATTCTCTTCGCGTTGATTCCATACAAATATTGGCTGAATAATCATTTGCTACATAATAAAATACATGTTACAGTCCACCTGCTGTTCTTTAACAATTGTTTTTGGCTTGTATAATTTTCTCGACACTCACATAAAAGACAACGTTTTAAAAGATAATTTACACTGAAAGCTTGGACTACAAGCTAACTACACTTTCTTCAAACCATGCTTTTTTATGAAATAATGCTTTTAAGATGGATTAATTGACAATTTTGTTTTTGTTTGTTAGTTTAGGTTTTATGTTCCTGACTGCTACATGGTTACAACGTCACAAACATAAACTTTTTAAAATAAAGATGTATACTACGATTGGTTTTACATCTAGAGTTACCTAGAGAATGTTCCAGTGAATTAGATTTATCCAACCAAATCTAGCAGGCTTTAGATATTAGCAATATGACCATAGGCAAAATATAGTATCGGATAATGCAAATCTACTTTAAATAAAAACTACCAATTAGAAGGGGTTCTTTTAAAATTTCTATCATGCTTAACCACAAACGACTCACTAGGACAGATATCTGATTGGCATTCTATTGTTTCCTGGAAGTCACCAACGCATTCCCTACCACCGTTTTGTGGGACAGGGTTATCACATTGTCGGGAGCGACTCTGAAATCCTGCCCCACAAGTTACAGAACATGGTCCATATGGTGACCATTCACCAAAACCACCGTCAACTGCAAAAAGAATACTCTTGGTTAAATGAAATAACCAGAGGCTCTACTTTAGTCTCCTCGTTCCCTTACTAGAAAAGGTTTTATTTAGTCATGATTAACAGTTATTATGTTATTATACCTGCTTTTTACAATTTGTGTGACATAAAGACTAAAACTTTTGAAAACATCTAGAACAAGACCTTTTAACAGAAAACGTAATATGATTAAAGAAGAATGCATATAATGTAAGCGAGATTTTGTAGATTGTATGTTCAAGCAATATACATGTACAAGATATATACAAAGTACATATACAGTAAAACCTGCTTTAAAGACTACCTTTATCAATTTTTTGTCAATTTAGACTTGTATAAAAAGTCTTTTTGCTTCTTTCACACTTAATAAAAAAATCTCTACATAGAACCCCGGTCTGTTAATTTCATGTTTCAATTGTCTAATGTATTGTATATATATATATATATATGATAAAATGATAGTTTTATACAATATACTTTATATAAGCCTCAGCTATTGGTGGTCACTGGTTATATTTGAAAACACTTAAATGTACTTCATTTAATTTTGAAAATCGCACATGACATATAAAAAAAGGATAATTTTTTTTGAGGATATAATATGCTACCGCAAAATTACTCAATCTATAGATCACTTACTTGGAGGTGACTCGGTTCCTGAAAGTAGATATAAAATAGAAACGTTATCTATATTGTTAAAGATGTGTGTATCATTAACAAGAGATTTAACATAAAGCAGTGTGCATAAAGGTATGTTTATGTAATGGCATGTTTAAACCTACAATTACAAAATAAACTTAAATATACAGTAAATAGTCCAAATAACCAATAAAATACGAGGTTTGTAAAACTTATGACATGTAACAAAAACATAGTAACCAAAACTAAACAAACAAACATATCACAAACAAAATTATATTTGATATTTAAACAAATTCTTTTAAAATACAAACTACAAAATAGATTTTGATGGAATACTTTTGTGCATTTTCACTGATAAAGCTATTTGTGAAGAAACATTATTTGTCTTAAATATCAGAAGAATCTTAACACAAATTTATGTGAACGTAAGTGCAAGTATTTAAGATCTACTTCGTAACAGTGATGACCTTCAGAATGTTTTTACAAAAGCACTTATGTATGGACAGATCACATATAAGTCATTAATCTGTTAGAGATGTCTTAATCACATTTTTCTGACAAAGCGCCTTATTACCTTTTTTAACATGGAATAAATATCACAGACAACTTTTCAGCAACGTTAGAATTTATACCCGATGAAACAGGGATACGTAGTTGTGAACAAAACACCCTTTTATACTGTTCTTGAGTTCTATATTAAGCTGTTACTATTTATATCAATTTAAGATAGAAAGATTTGTAACAAAGACAAACATTAAGATGAAACCATGGTTAATGTTTTTTCTATCTTTTTTTTAAAAAAAAAAAAAAAAAAAAAAAAAAAAAAAAAAAAAAAAAAAAAAAAAAAAAAAACCCTAATAGAATACAGGAATGCTTTTCAAAAAAATAATAGTATAGATGTACAGAAATAACAAGTTTTGTGCTCTACAAAAACAGTCTTTACAGCAAACCAATGTGAGGATTTGTACTGTACAATAATAAAAATTAGCTAACTCTAAACATCAACACAAATTTAAAAATAAGATAAATGAAGCACTATAAGTTCTGTTGTATAGCATCATAGTTATTGAAAAGAATGGTTAAAGTTATCTCTAACTCTAACCTATACCATTAGTTAAATCATGCCCAGGTAATCATTGTTAAAAGTTGGCTGTATCTCAATATCTGATTTTAAGGAATTTATCTAATGTGTCTTCCATAGAATGGCTGTTTTGTTTGTGTGGCTATCACTATTCTATCCAAATTACATTTTCAACAACTTTCAATCTATTTAAATTTGCTTTTTTCATCAATACTGTTCATATGAAATGTAATATTTATCTATTCAAATTATCTTTGTTCACAAACGCTATGCATGCAAATTTGTCAATATCTTAGACAGACCATTTTGAATTAACATATTACCTTTAGGAGCTTCTGTTTCGGGGCCTCTTTTTGAACCTAATAACACAATGACAAAAACAAAACAAAATACAAAGAAAAACAACACACACACACACCAGATACAAAGCAAAACCTTACAGACAACTTAAAATACAGTTAATGACAAAAACAAAGTATATTTCATAAACTTTCTAATTGATTCATTAGAAAGTTTCGAAACTGATTAAATCATTAAAATAAACATTCATGTAAAATTGTAAGTTGATAAATTTCCATAACGTGGTTTTTCTTCAAACGTACATTTCTATAATGTGTTGTTTTTTAAACGATATGCTGTTCATAACAGAAAAGAATTAGACTAAGAGATATCTGTGTTCAAATTTAATATGCGTGTATTTAAAATGTATTACTATATGACAACTTTTCCAATAAAAGATAAAGTGTTTTTGCCATGAATCACAGAACAAGTTTAATCTCATTAAAATACTTTTGAGAATTCCGGTAATGCATATTGATTTTATATTGAATAATGTTCTTCCAAAGCGAGAAAATAATGGTCCCAATATTTGTTTATCTTTTCTTGATATCTCATTCTTTTGTTGTGTATTGCTTATTTTACTATCAAAAAAAATTCAAGCTTTTCTAAAAGTTTTTTTTCCCCATTATTTAGTAAACAAATATATGGAAATACATAACAATTTTATAAAGCGTTTGTTAAAAATTAAATCTGACAAATAATTTAAAGTGTACCTGGACAAATAGCTGAGAAGATTTGTTCATCTAACCCTCTTAACTCATCGAAGCCAGTCACTGTAAATGCATTCTCTGATGCAGGGGCTGTTGCCATAGCAAAGATTTCTCTTGTATCTGTCAGACCAATACCGATGACGTAGACATGGATACCCTTCCCTTTGGCTGCATCAGCTTCAGGAATGGTCCTTCTTGAGTTGATATTCGATACACCATCAGTAATAACTATAGCAATATTTGGAACACCATCACGGATCGCCATTTCTGGCAGTGAACATTTCATCAGTGCATTTTAAGTAGACCATCAGCAGTATTAGTACTACCATATCTGTATGGAATGTTGTCAATGGCATCAAATACCTCCTGTTGTGTAGTGTAAGTCGTTCATCTGAAATTCCACATGAACTCCAGTACTGTAAGACACAACACCAACACGGATGCTTCCAGAATCGATATCAGCATTTGTCAAGAACTCTTTGAGGAAATTCAACATTTTGTTGTAGTTATCCTGTACCTACACTGGTTGAAGAGTCCAGAATGAACACAAGATCAACTTTTGCAAGTCCGCATTCTGATAAAAAGACGAAATACTTTATGGTGGAGATATATATATCATATATATTAGAACGTTTAATTAATGAAATAAAATACATTCATTTCAAAACAAATTGAGGCAAAACAGATATTACATTTTTGAAAAAAATTCAAAACAAAAACAAAAATACTTCACAATGATAAACAAACATAGTGCAGAAACATCAACATATATAAAAACGATTACTATTTAGCAACGTTTATACAACAGTCTAAAACAGTTTTTTTAGTATCAGGTTCTTTTCTACTGTAGTATATTTAAATTAAGTAAACGAGTTTTGAAAATAGAAGGAAATCTTGTTCAAATGACCCCTTTATCAAAAGCGTTTTCTTTAAACACTGTAGGTGTTCAACCACTATTTTTGTTGATATTTTAGTTTTCCGTCCTTTAATTATCGTTCCTACTTATAATGTGTACTAAAAATAGACCTAAATATGGCAAAATATGAAAGATCTAGTACAGTACTAGACTTGTTTTTTTTTAATTTTAAAATTATTTTCGTAAATATCCCCATTTTGTCTAAACCGTTCATTGAAAGTTGTGGATATGGTACTTGCCTAATTAAAATGATCTGTGTCATGTTTCCCTAATAAAGTGTCATATAGCTTTTTATACGTCTGCTTGACGAAATGAATTGCAAGGAGGTAAAGGATTAATTGCTTAGGAAAATAATAAACAAGTTTGCTTAAAATTTGCGTTGCAATAATACATATTTCAATCGAGTTTATAGGACAATAAATGCTAAAAACTAGTACGCTTTTACGAATGCATCAATTCTGAATATTTTACTTTAAAATTTTCAATTGTTTAGTATTCTTCAGGAATTACTACATCAGAACAGCTTTGACTATTAACTTTGATGATGAGATACTGTGAGATATGTATTGTTAACATAAACTCCGATTTACAATTACAAGGATTTTTTATATTTTGATTGATTTACAACAACGTTTTTCTAAAAAAAAAATTCTAAGGGCTGTCAAATATTGATAATATAAAATTATTAACAAAATGAAATTTTTGACAACTTTATTGATATACAATATTGTCATTTTACAGCTTAAAGAACATTTTGAATATTAAATCACAACTACGTTTTTCTTTATCGACAAAATAATGAAATAGTTTTATCTACTCTATCCGAAGCGAAAACAGATTGTGATATATTGATCAAACTTTATATATCATGCATATACTATTCTATGACTTCATAAACATTTTCATATTTAAACTATAAACATCTTTGAAACATCCATATACATGCAAACATTTGTGTTGTTGATATATAGCACAAATACCAGTTGAATTTTGATAAACGTTTATAAATACTAATTATTTGTACAAAGTTGTGTGAAGGTGTATTGGAAAGTGTTAATAAGTAATGTTGTCGGAGTTTACCAAAACAAAAGACAAACACATAACAAAAATAAAAACAAACTTAAAAAAATAAACGCATGAACAAGACAAACAATTATTACAGAAAATAACATATATACAACAAGTAAATATAAAAAGGGAGCTAATCAAGACACAACATCAAAACTATCACACTGCACAAACATTGGAATATATGAACAAATTGAAACACACATACCTGAAACAGGTGGTGGCAATGTTACTGGAACTGTTTTAAGGACAGACAATAAATTATATATATATATATATATATATATATATATATATATATATATATATATATATATATATATATATATATATATAGTTTGTAACATACACACTATCTTATTAGACAAAGACGGCATATAAATATTTTATAGCAACATTATTACATTGTAAAAATCAAACACCGACGGGGACAAAAACAAATATGATACATAAAACCATTGTATCATTCAAACATTGATTGAACATTAAGGTCATTACACAAATTATATTTAGCTATTTGTAAATTTTGAAAAGAATCTATAAGCAAAAATTAAAAATTCAGCAAAAATTAATATAATACTATTTTTTCCCTGATTTATAAACAGTATAAAATGAATGTTAATATTCTTTTGCAGATAAAATATATAACACAAATACCAGTTGAATTTTGATGTGCCAGATGGGCACATTTCGGAAATTTATTCCTAAAAACAAGAACAAGAGGAATTGTAGATTATTTTGACTGGTCATTTCCAGGTAAGCCAAAGTACAATAATAGACAAGTACCACATCCCTTATCGACATGACATCACAAAACAAGTTTAGACCGAAGAGCTCAATAAAATGTGTAAAAGCATACCAAAATATTTTGAAGATTATTGAATTTTGAATAGTTTGCAAGATTTACGATTTGAAATCAGTGAATACAGTTGTTTATTTATAAATGAATGAAAATTTTTATCGAAAGACGAACTGACAAACTTTCCATTTTCTTGGAATATCTAATAAAAAAAATTATTTTCAACTCAAAAGTAGGCGGTTAAAAATGCTGTTTTCTGATTCATATTTATTTAGACTTCTCGGCCATTAATTTCTGTTTTGTATGTTGTGAGCACAAAAGTGTTAAATGGTCAATACTAAGATCTAATCTTTTTACAAATTTTAACAACATGGTATACGACTGCTCTTAGGTAATAATTTGATATGTTGAGTTTTTTGAGTCACTTTTTAACTTCATTGTTATTATTATTATTATTTTTTTTTTTTTTTGGTTCATCATATTTTTAGAAACTTTGTTTAATTATTTGATGAAACGTTGGTTTAACCGTTAGCCACATCTTTTAACCAATAAGAAGACAGCGAATTATATCACAAAGTTAGCCCCTAAAGATTTATCATTTACATAATATTACATTATATTATATTTTAATCTTAATATTGGATGTTGTCACAGACTCCGGAAACTTGACCATGTATAAAATTCTTTTACAGGAAAGATAATCCCCTGAATTTTCATTTCTCTTAATTTTTTTTTCTGTGATATTACACTTGACTCACCTTGGCATGGTTCCAATTGACAACTCATCTTTTCCACTCGGCTTCCTTCACAGTCTCGTCCACCATTTTGTGGTGCAGGAGAATCACAAAGTCGTTGTCTGTCTTTAAATCCCTTGCCACAAGTTGCTGAACACTGGCCCCATTCCGACCAAGTAGAGAAACCACCATCAACTGAAAAAATTATTTAAAATTTTTTTAAAGTTAAAACAAAAAAGGATCGATGAAATATTAATGAATGCACAAAATATTGTTTGTGACCAGTTTTATCAGTAAATTAACAGGTGAAAACCACCGTAAGAAATGAAATTTTATCATCAAGTCACTCTATGCCCAAAAATTTATTACAATAATGTCACTTCAGCTATATTACTGTTATTGATATAAAAATGACTTAAACGTTTGCTATGATTGCCAGTTTATTAATCTGTAAGGTCAATAGTTTTAGCAATTTCACAATAATGTACAAAATGTTATTTTACTTCTTAGCTATAAAATTCATGACGCTGAACAATAATATTTATACTTGATTGAAATACCAGTATATCGGAAAGTATGTCAACTTATGTTATTTTTATGGAAATTTAAAAGACAATGTTTAAAGACATTATATATTTTGGAGAACAATTTGAAATTATTCAGACAATGTGGCGATAAAGTTGAACGAGAATAAAAAGTTTTTGACATTTTTATTTTATTTACATATAAATTTAACTATATCAAATTTACACTTTGCACAATTTTTTTTTGTTTTAGGCAACACATGTATTTACAATCCTGTTCATATTAAAAGAATCTATCACTACTTATGGTGCCAGATAGGGAAATCTCAACCAGAGTTCTAATATATCTAGTCCAGAACGAGGCTTGCCGAGATATATTAGAACGAGGGATAAATTTCCCCATCTGACACCATAACTAGTGATTAATTCTATTAATATACAAGTTCTATTAAAAATCAAAATTCAACATATGATGGAAGTTGCGTGTGAATACAAAAGTCAGGAACAAGCGTGATATCATAATTAATATTAACATTACGTCATGTAAAAGTTAATGTAATATGAAATAAACTTGTTATTGATTAAGAAAAAAGTTTTTAAATTTTAAATTTTTACATTTTAAATTTAAACTGTAGTATTCCCTTTTCCATTTATTTGTTTGTGCGAAGATATGCCAGATTCTTGGGTTAAAGCTATTCTCAAAGTATCGATATACCTCTGATTTCATTGATAAATCTTTGCGGGAAAAAGAGCGTGAAAGATATCTTGTACAGGGGGTGCAAGATTGAAATATCTTGCACTGCTCTTTATATGAAAATTTCTATCTGGGGTGCAAGAAAAAGATATATAGTATATCAATAATGATAATTTATAAGTTCAATCGTTATTTAACACGCCTGTAAAAATGATAAACGACTTCAAATACCTTTATTACTTCTAAATGATAAAAAATTAAAAGGAGCACGAAATATTATTTCAAGAAATTGATGTATAAATTAACCAGTTTGTACAAAATTTTTTGCCGACATCAATGTATGTCATGCGTACGCTAAGTAAATATAGTATCTTAATTGATCATCCTTTTTCACAAATGAAAAGAACATATATATATATATATATATATATATATATATATATAAATTAATTCCTTAGTATGAACAAATCTCACAAGTTTAGTTGAATTTTTTTTGATTAGAGGGTATTTACAGTTTTTTGGTATAGAGATTATATAATGGAAGCAATGGATAAAATAAATACTTGATATATAAAGGCGAATATCATTACAGTATATTGAAGATTAAAAGCTATTTACACGTTGCAATAAATCTATATATAAAGCAAATGACGTTGATGCAAGAGAAAGCTTCATGAGCTCCAGAATAACAAGTAATTGAGTAAGATAAGCCTTGTTTCCCTATACATGTATTCTTCTTTTCTAAAACTGTGAAACTGTACATTTCTTTATATTTATTTACAAAAGTTTTAGGTTGTCGAAAGGCATGTTTGTTCAATGTATTATTCACATATTCAATCAGTGTCTTTAAAATAATCATTGCGCCAAGCTTTCACAATTCTGACTTTTTGTATTATTGAGTTCAAACTTTGAAGAATCATTTCTATTTTAATATTTACTTGGACAAGATTGCATTCCGCAAATTTTAACATCAGAATCGGGTCCTTCACAATCTTTGCCTCCAAACTGCGGTCTTGGATTGGTACAATCACGTGTTCTGGTAGTAATACCGCCATCACATGATGCTGTGCATTTTGTCCATTGTGTCCATTCTGTGAATCCACCATCGACTTTTAAAAGACACCGGTTTCATATTTGTAAACCCAAGTTCGTATCATAAACAATAAATTCAGATGCATTGATCAAGGATATAATAAAAACATTCGTATTTTAACCTTTGTATTCAATGCAAAATTGGTTGGCTAAAATCGCTAAAAAAATACCTATAGTATAAAGCCTTTAAAATGAACCTTTTATTTTTAAAATTTAAAGCAAGATGTATGTACTTAAAAGAAGATAAATAATGTATATATATACTTGTGTGTATATAATAGTAATTGCATTATCAGCAAAGTGCTTTTTTGTTAATTCTGCATATATTATATAGATGCTTTAGATATAAATGTATACGAACTGTATAAATACTGACAACAGGAAATATGAAGTGAGATCACTTACTTGGAGTTGGAGGAGCTTCTGTACCTAAATTGTTTAAGAAAGAAATAACGAAAAAAGGTATTGTTAAGATACAGCATTTACAATGCAAAATGACAACTTGACTGATATATAAAACTAATTTGCTTTTCTCAATTTATACACATCTACGATAAAATAAAACATGATAACAATTAAAATGAACAGAAAATTTATTTCCTTTTGATGAATCAGAATTATCATTTTTGAGTAAGCACAGTCGAAGAAAATTGACATTTACAAAAAATTCTGAAATAAGCGCACACTTTTAAATTTTTGAAGAAAAAACTGTCACCAAAAGGCATAAAAATAAGAAAACTTCTTTAATTTTCCTCACTTGTCGAGTATGCCATCAGTAATAAAACAAACAGAATAGGAAATGACAAGAGTACATTTTTAAAAATGATTTTTCCTCGAAATCTATTATCTTTTGATACAAACCCGGACAAATAGCTGAGAATATTTGTTCATCTAACCCTCTTAACTCATCGAAGCCAGTCACTGTGAAAGCGTTCTCTGAAGCTGGAGCTGTTGCCATAGCAAAGATTTCTCTTGTATCTGTCAGACCAATACCAATGACGTAAACATGGATACCCTTTCCTTTGGCTGCATCGGCTTCAGGAATGGTTCTTCTTGAATTGATATTAGATACACCATCAGTTATAACTATAGCAATATTTGGAACACCATCACGATCGCCATTTCTGGCTGTGAACATCTCGTTATGCATTTTAAGTAGACCATCAGCAGTATTTGTACTACCATATCTATATGGAATGTTATCTATGGCGTTGAATACTTCTTGTTGTGTTGTGTAGTCATTCAGCTGAAATTCCAAATGAACTCCAGTACTATAAGACACAACACCAACACGAATACTTCCAGAATCGATATCAGCATTTGTCAAGAACTCTTTGAGGAAATTTAACATTTTGTTGTAGTTTCCCTGTCCTACGCTTGTTGATGAATCGAGAATGAATACCAGATCCACTTTAGCAAGACCGCATTCTAGAATTTAAAAACAAAATTTAAATTAAACTTTAAATTCTATATTTATACTACTGGTCTCAAATACTGAAGTTGATAAAACAACTAACAAGTAATAAAGGTTTTAGAATGAACAAATGACTGTAGAATTATACTTACAAGTAACTATCATCAATAAGGCGTCAATACAACTTCATAAATATACACACTGTCATAAACTAACAACTAAACAAAACAAAACACAGGTTTGGGTTAGTATTAAAATACACATACATCAAGTAGCAAAATGATATTTTTGCAAGTTACGATAAGGATAATGGCTATTTTTTAAAAAATTTTAATCATCAAAAATTGTGGAAAAAGCATTTATAGCAGGTTTAAATTTTTACCATTTTAAATCGATAGCAACAAATAATTACAAATTTTTGCAACTATTACATTTAATTTTCTTAGCTATTCGACCTAATATTAAGTCAAACACTTTTTATTTAACCTTTCGGTTATTTTCTTTATCGGATGTTGAAGTACAAATGGAACCTTACATAAGTTAACCATGTGTCAATACACAAAGTTAAAACTTTACTTTATCATTGGCTAAATTACCAACTAAAGTTACATTGTTTTTTTAATTTAAAAATTTATGTTTACAAAAACTTTTAACCAAATTCATTCAATTAAAAAAATTATGACGTAACATAAATGTTACTTGCTAAATATTTCCCTGTTTACATCTGTGCATCCACAATAATACCAAGTGTTACATTTTTATCATAAAAATTCTAAAATGATTATAAAGAAATAAGATTCCACATATTTTGAATATTTTGAAATGTAATTGACTTTTAATTTGTTTACTCAAACTTTAATCATATATTAATTTTTTCAAAGATTTTGTTTTATAAAACTTTCTTTAAACCAATGGCGTTTATTTGAGTTATTAATTTAATTAGTGATGTTTGGATAGTCGTATGACACTATTTAAATAGCTGGTCCAGTTTATGTATGCATTTACGTAATAAAAGAGCCAAATAAAATTTATGACAAGGCAAATATATATATATATATATATATATATATAGATATATATATATAGATATATATATATATAGATATATATATATATATATATATATATATATATAGTTATTATATAATCATTGAACTGTATAGCATTGGCGTAAATAGTGCTGTAACTATTATTTAACGTAAGCTAAACATTATGACCTACATAAAATAAATTTTTAAAAAAATATATAAATATATAAGAAACAATGAGGTCAATGAATTTGTGGTTGTCGTTAAATATATATATATATATATATATATATATATATATATATATATATATATATATATATATATATATATATATATATATTATTTAAGAATTTTAGGTTGAAAAAAAGACACAGTTAACTATTCATTTGTTAAACATGCAATGGAGCAGGTTATCTATTAATTTTTCTTTTATTTGAGTTATTTTCTAAGATACACTGATATATGAAGATTGCCATTTTAAAGCATTTTATAGCGTGGTTCATAACAGGAGAAAGTTCATGCTCTTACGAAAAGCCATGACAATTGAGAACGCAATAAACGTCATAAATAGCTTAAAAAGATAAGAACAGAAAGAAGACAAACCCTTGATTATAAAATAACTCTGCTTTGAACAAGCACTGAAGTTAAAGTCCAGCTGTATGGTAACATCACGTTTAGAGACCCTTAACCGCCCCATTTATTCTACATCTTTTGTTTATAATTAAATATTTATAAAAACAACCTTATCTGATAATATCCAACATTTTAAAGTATTAATACATGAATTAAAGTTCACAACACAGAAATTATAACATAAACAAAAGACGTCCAAGTAGTTAACAATAAAAATGCAATTGAATCAGGTGTCTTGTCTAGCAGCTTTAAGTCTCAATTGAGTTTTCAAAATATAATTCTTTATAGACATATGAAGAAAAACACAAATGAAAAACTCACAACTCCCAAAATAACGGAAAGTAAAACATGAGTAAATCAGACACGACAGAAATAGATGTACAGGTAAACATTTATTTTGTGATAGCTTTGATGTGAGTTCAAAATACTAATCGTTGTTGAATCAGGCATTCTGCAACACACATAAAATTATACGATATTTTTCTACATAACAAAACTAATGAATAACAACACGAACAAATGCACAAAAACAAAAACACATACCTGACACAGGTGGTGGTAATGTGACTGGAACTATGTAAGATTGAAATGTTATCATCAATGTTTATCAAGGAAGCAAGTTTTTCTGTTTTTAAATAAATGTGAAAAAAGGAACCAGAGAACTCGACTTTTCTTTTTTAAATTTACCAAAGATGTTTTATAATAAAACTGGTATTTCAAAAAGTCCAGTAAAATACAATATTATTTTGAATATGAAAGCAAACTGCTACAAGTCATTAATAAACGTGAAAAAAGGAACCAGAGGATTCCATATTTCTGTTTTTAAATTACCGAGGATGTTTAATACTGAAACTGGTATTGTAAAATACAATATTATATTGAACTGCTACATTTCAGTAGGTAAGTTTATGCCTTAAACATTTTAAATTAGTCTTCATATAAAAACCTTCGCATCAAAATATGATATTTTAACACATAAAACATAAATATCTGTCACAAAACGAAAAAAAGATAAACCAATAACGTACAAATTAGTGTGTGTGTGTGTGTGTGTGTGTGTGTGTGTGTGTGTGTGTATTTCTTTCTGATTTGATATTTTAGATACCAAATCGATTTAAAGCAATGCATTCTTGAAGAAATGCGTATGTCAAATAACCGGTTAACACTATAGGTAGTACATGTTTGGCATATAATTTGCAAACAAAACGTATGAAATAGTCTTCTGGTATTATTTGGTATTAAATTAAAACTACTGCTTTTTAATTACTTGTATTTATTGATTATTAAGAACTCGTTAAATAATTAGGGTATACTTCTTATATAATAACACGTTTTAACATATACGGAAAACATTTGTTCATTTGAAGTTCAATCTGAATTACCTTGACATGGTTCTAATTGACATTCTACAGTTTCTTCTGCGGCCGCTAAACAATCTCTTCCACCATTTTGAGGTAATGGAGAATTACATAAACGTTGTCTCGATTTTGTTCCTTGACCACAAGTCTTGGAACACGGGGTCCATTCAGTCCATGATGAATATCCGCCATCAACTAAAACAGCATTAGCAAATGTAGTTTAACTGAATAAAATTGTTAATGGTTTTCTCCTAATAGTGATATTATGACACAAAACAAATAAATAAATAAATAAATAAAAAATAAAAAAAAAATAAAAGAGAAATATAAAAGGTCTCATGAAAAGATCATATAATAAAGAGTTACGACTAAAACCTAAATAATCTGCAGTTTAAGAGGTTCATAACGGCAGTTATGATGAAGATTTGAATGTAATATTAAGTCACAAATGACGGTTCGACGCTTCTTCCGCTTAGTTTAAATAGTAAAATAAAGAATAAAATAGATAGGGGTGTTTTATTTGTGAATATATCCCTCTAATTAAGATAGAGACCATCTAAAAAAGCAACAACTGACTATAAAACTGATGGCATTGATTTCCTCTTTCAAAAAAGTTGTTAGTATGTATTTTTTTTCTTTAAACAGTGAAAGCTATCATCAATGGTCATGTTGATGATGATATGTTTTTTCTATTCTGTACTATTTTTCCCTGTTATTTGGTCATATTAAATTTTATCAAAGTATATTGAATAATAAAACTATGCATCTAAATAGTATTTAAAAAAGATAAAATAAAAATGAAAATAAAAAATGAATGAATGAATAAACAACTGAATTTAACGAAAAATCAAACATTGCCATATAAACGGGGCAAATCACGGGTAAGTAACTTGTTTTGTTACCTAGATAATTGTTAATTATGTACCGGTATTACTTATGTAATTAATAAACAAAGATCACAAATCACAGAAATGAAATGTACCTCGTTAAGGTACAGATAGATATAACATAATTTGTCTGATCGACTCCTTAAAATGTTGGACTGCATTTCTACCTCGGAATAGTTTTTAAAATTGATACTTACTTGGAGGCGGCTTTGTACCTAAAAATTACAAATAAATATATTAATTTATAATACTAATATTCAAATCTTCACATGATAATTATGGATAACAGACTACTATAAACTATTGATCTTACCACAAACCACTTAATTTTGGTTATGTTAAAATTTCATTATAAAGTAAATAAGAGCTTACAGTTAATTTTTTAATTAAATCTTCAAAGCATACAACTTGAGGGTGCAAAAGAAATATACAAACGAAGATGTCCTTGACATAAAACATAAAATATTAAACAAAAACAAATAAAGTTATGATAATTCTGTGCTTATTATGTGATAGTTACCTGGAGCAACGGTTGCTTGTTTATCTTTCAAACCTACAAAATATCTCAATGACATCACTTGAACGATACAAACATTTCACTAAACAAAACAAACAAGATAAAATAAGAACATATGACATTATATAGACACTACAATATAACACAACTTACATTGAATCGTGATATATTGTTAAAATATTGCACAAATACATCAACATTAATAATAGCACAGCACATTAAAAATATATATTTTTTCACAAAAATACATATGAAAACTTAAAAGTAGTCGTACCTGGACAAATAGCTGAGAAGATTTGCTCATCTAATCCTCGCAGCTCATCAAATCCAGTCACTGTAAATGCGTTTTCGGATGCTGGAGCTGTTGCCATAGCAAATATTTCTCTAGTATCTGTCAGACCAATACCAATGACGTAAACATGGATTCCATTTCCTTTGGCTGCATCAGCTTCAGGAATGGTTCTTCTTGAATTGATATTAGATACACCATCAGTAATAACTATAGCAATATTTGGAACGCCATCGCGATCGCCATTTCTAGCTGTGAACATTTCACCATGCATTTTAAGTAGACCATCAGCGGTATTAGTACTTCCATACCTATATGGAATGTTATCAATGGCGTCAAATACATCCTGTTGTGTTGTGAAGTCGTTCAACTGAAATTCCACATGAACTCCAGTACTGTAAGACACAACACCAACACGGATACTTCCAGAATTGATATCAGCATTTTTCAAGAAATCTTTCAGGAAATTCAACATTTTGTCGTAGTTATCTTGTCCTACGCTGGTTGAAGAATCCAAAACAAACACTAAATCAACTTTTGCCAGCCCACATTCTGTCAAAATAATTTAGCATTATGAAAACGGTAAAGATAGGTTTCGATTACAAATCTTTATAAAGTCTTTTTTGAAAAATGAATTACAGCTATATTACATTTGCTTTGAAAAGCTGACATACAATAAACATAACAATATTCAATACGATAAAAACAACACATACTTTTACATTTAATAAAAGATTTGTTTTTTCAAGGAAGGTTTCAATATACAATTAAAAGAATAAAGCTGCACCCACAAAACTGAACTATGACAAGTTTGTGAAACTGGCAGTATCAATTATCGTTTGAATTTGAATTATGATAGTATGTAGTTATTGTTAATATAATGACATTTAAGGACACTTGTGATGTTTTTAAATATAAACAAGGCTATTAAAAATATTTTGTGTTTTTAAAAGTCAGTAAACGCTCAAAAGTCTTGATGTTTGATATCATTTATGAGATCAGTAAATGTTTACACAACAGTTTAAAACTCAATTTTGTATAATTAATTACAATTGTCTTTAATGAAATGATTGTAATTATGTTTGTATAAAATAGCAATTTTTAAACTACAATAAAATAACAGAAAAACACATACACTATATAAGCGCAGGATCTTTGTCGGGGATTAATATATAAATGCATAAATTAATGTAATAAAGCCTATGGAATATTTTTGCAGAAGAGTAATAAAAAAGATTGACCATGCCGTAAAAGAAATGGGGTAATGCAACTATTTAATAAGAACAGTTTACAATTTGGAAATTTGTTTTGTATCGCCCAAAAACTAAGAAATAATCCTTTGAAACATATTAGCAAGCATGGTTAAATTTACAAATAACGCTACAATAGAAAAAAAACAACAACACAGATAAGCTTTATGTTCATAGGCAATTATCTTGACCTGTCTAAACGTTTGTCTTTCAATGTCATTAAAAAGCGTTCAAACCAGACAAAACACACAAACAAAACACATGAAAACAAATAAAGACATACCTGACACTTGTGGTGGTAATGTAACAGGGACTGTTTTTAAGAATGTATATTTAGGTTAAACAGAATTGAAAACATGAAAACATAAAGGATATGGAAAACAAGCGATTCTAAATTTAGGTGTTAAATGAAATAGCTGCAAGAATGTTGATGCGACGTTAAACACCATTACAAAAGCAACAAGCTAAGATCGATTTAATGTTCCACGATGTACATTATCTAGTTTGTATTTTACGAAACTTATGCTTAATTTTCATAGAAAATCAAATAACCTTTAATAACGTTCGGCATTTTTGACTTACTTTAATCATAACGGGAAATTGATACGCACATCCGGTAATATAATGTTATATTACTACGCCAGGTGAAAAGTTGCCGACATGGGAATTTTACATGTTTAAAAAACAAAGCAAATGGTGGATTCTTTTGCACGTACGACGTAATGCGTCACCACATGATTACTCTGGGTGTAATAATAAAACACAAACAAACCAGTCCATGTCAAAATCAAAACCCCCACCCCTCCCCCCCCCCCAAGTAAAAAGATAAATACTGGATAATTCAGTTACACAAGTGAACTTTCATCAAGGAAGGGAGGCTTGGAGCTCGGAAAGGGTAAACACCTTCTGTTTGGGTAGCTAAACCCGTCAGTGCAAAACCAAATTGAAAACATAAATTACCATCATTAACATGTAACAATCCCGTTGCAGCAATATTTTTCTTTTTACTAAGTATTCCGTGGTAATAGCGGATGCGCATAGCGATTTTCAATTTTGACTAGACTACAGTCAGAAAAATATCAAACTTAATTTATGTTTAAGATATTATGTGTACTTTCAGCTAATTATTGGTTTTCTCGTTAAAAATATTTACTTGCATATATTGATTTTTCCGAAAATTGGAAAAAAATATTGCATACATTAAAGCATTTGGAATAGATTTCAATTTCAAACGCTGAAAAACCCTCAATATTTCAATTCTATATCTTTTATAATATTATATCAAAATATTTTTTAATTAGTTAATTCGGAATTCTGTACAGTGGCATATTAAAACAAAAAAATGATATAGAATATTGCTTTCTTGTCCAAGAAAATTTTTTGACTATTTGATATTGTTGTTTTGAATGATCGATGAACTTTAAAAATCTAACTGTTCTTGACCAATTAATATTGATCGATTTCTTAAGTAAAACAATGCAAATTGTTCAATTATCATCTTTGATGTTTATTTACATTTACAATTATGTTAACGACTTTTTAAATAAGTATTGTAGTTGCCATTTACAAAACATATTTGTCTTACCTTGGCATGGTTCTAACTGGCAATTCATACTTTCTTCCGTGCTTCCAACACAGTCAAGCCCACCAAATTGTGGAGCTGGAGAATTACAAAACCGTACTCTTGTTTTAATACCTTCACCGCACGTTTTTGAGCATTGACCCCAATCTGACCAAGTGGAGAATCCACCATCAACTAAAAATAGCAAATATGTATGTATGTAATCATACCCATGTTATTTTTCAGTTTTAATCGATTATAACATCTTTATTAATTCTGAGAAAATTTGCATGAAAACGTTTTGAAAAGATACTGCGATTTTTTTTTTCTAAAGCAATGGTCCGGATAGAATTTGCAAACATACACCCTGGTCAAGTATCTCGATGTACCATGAAGATAATCTGCGTGAAGCAGCATTAAGATGCTATCTACTTACCAGAAACGATTTTAACTTTATGTCCTCAGTGATTTTTCATTAAAAATAGTATTACAATTTTTGTCTCGATTTCCAAACAAATTGAAAACGTTGTGATGGGTCACACCAGAAATAGACTTTAAAAAACCATGGGGAATATTGTCTTGATTTCGACAGACAATAAACTGTGGGTCCGTTCTTACACAGGAGCACGTTAAAAGGTTTAAAAGGAAAGTACAGTAAATAGCAAATATTTAGTGTCGGTAAGAGTGAAGGGTTACCTCTAGTCAAATTTAATTACAAGTATCAATAGTTGAAAATTTAATACAATGGTCGCAAATGAAATGAACCGATGATTCTTAATTTGAAACTATTTATTAATAATAGAATTTTAAAAGACTATTTAGATAAAAGATTGAAAAAAACCAACTTTGCAAATATGAAATCAAGGTCTGTTAATAAGATACCACACGTAATGTTGATGCTACGAATAATGATAGATTGGAGATCCTAAATCATATTCTTAGACAAAAATATATATATAGTGCAATTGCATAAGGAACATATTCTTTCTTTCTGTGGCATGGTGTTCACAGATTATGTATATGTAAATCAAGAATATTCTTACTCAAATGCCTTGAAAGAAAAGACAATTTGAAAAAATGGATGTAAAAAGCAACATCAATATTTAAAGTAGTTTTAATACTTACTTGGAGGAGGTTCTGTAACTGAAAAACAAAATCAAAAAAGACTAGATTTGCAATTTTAATTTGCTAACCTTCATTTCATTTGGTAATCCAATTTAGAAAAAACAATGTATGTTTTCAATTTGGATGTATATTACTGTCATTCACAATTTAAAGTTTACACGTGGTGGCATTTGTAGCTACCTAAAAAGAGTGCTTACACTTAAGGAGCAGCCAATATCACATTTGTGCTAGAATTCCATTTGTTTAAATAAATTTTCCGTTATTATTATTATTTTTATTATTATAATTATTATTGTTATTATGTAATTAAAAATAATCATTACTTAGATTTTTTGTGTTTGTTTAACCCTGTCATCAGACATTTTAATTACCCATTTTTGCCGTCAATAGATATTGTTTCATTAGTCTTTTTAATAATAATCCAAATGTCAAATCTGTTTTTAGTATGCATTTTATTGTACCTTTTCCAAAAAGTATTTGCTAGAGTCTAGTTTTATATCAAAAAAGCTTCAAGTTATTTTATCATTAAGCGAACAAGTGCAAATTTGTGATGAATTTATAAAAGAGTTTTTTATGTATCAAACTTTTCGTTCTTAGTGTCACTGATGAGGAATGAATTTCCGAAATGTGCACATCTTGCACATCAAAATTTAACTGGTATTTATATTATATATTTACTACCCCTGAGCGGGTACCGCTGCTGGTGGAGTAGAACTCCCCGAGGGTATCCATAACTCAGTAGGCAGTACTTTGTGCCGTCAGAAAACGTACCAATTAGGAAAATTTTCAGTCGTCTAAAATTTGGAAATAATTTAAAACTAAGGTTTGTTCCCTCATGCAAAACATTCCTTAGCTGGATTTGGATTTATATAATTTTGAAACTTTAGATTCATTATTTTCAAATGTTTGGCTTATATTTTTTATGTATTAAACTTTTCGATCTTAGTGTCACTGATGAAGAATGAATTTCCGAAATGTGCACATCTGGCACATCAAAATTTAACTGGTATTTGTATTATATATTTAGACAATATACTTTGTTAGATATTTTGAATTACATCTGTTTATAATTTCTAAATTAACAAGATTAAAATTATTTTCTACGAAATTACTTGAAATCGCTTTATTGAGCTGAAGTTCATAAATGCACATGGGATTATTTACATTTAAGAATGTAAACAGGAAAACAATAATTTAGCAGTTTATGAAAAATTAAAATCATGATCTCAAATTTTAAATTTATATATATCTAATGTTCGCGAACTATAAGGTAATTATGAGGTAACTTACTTCTTGGTCTCGGACGTGGCCAGTCATTTGGTGGACTATCCGGCACTAGAAATGAAATAAAAAAATAACTAAAAACTGCGATAAAGGTGCTTAGTGTTAACAAACGTCAATTTGTTTTTAAAGGTGAAAAATAACAATCAACACTTATGTTTGGATCAATATATTTAAAGTTATAATCAAGTGGGTGGTAGAAAAAATTAAATTTTAAGTTAAAAATTTCATTTACCCTAAATTAAATTATAAATTAATTTTTTTTAGACAACGTTACTTTGGATTTGTTTTTCAATGTTTGCAACAAAAACCCAAAAATGTCAGCAAAATCAGCTATGTAAATACTACTTGTATATAAATTAAAATTATTCAAATATGAAAAACAAATCACAAAATTGATAGATAAAGTATGAAGTCTTCCGTATTCAGATGGTAATACAGATAGCTGTTATGCAATTTAAAAAATAAACATTTCAAATGTTTTTGAAAACGACCATTTCTTTGTTAGTTCTAAAGGGATAAGAGATAAATACAAAAACCCTCTTAACATGAGCTGTTTTATTGACTCATATTTTCTTATCTTTTATTTCACTTACTTCCTCTTATGGTGTTTTCTATCTGTCCTGGTATTTTCAAAAGTTGACCTCTTGTACCAACTAAATATCTATACTTGGACAATGGGTGTGTTGATGTTTCATCTACTTCTCGTGTATCATTTAAACCTATTCCAACAACAAAAATTCCAATATCTTCATCTTCAACTCGTTCAGCTTCCCGCCAAATTTCATTTGTATCCAAGCTCTCTTCGTTCCCGGTTAAAAGCAAAATATAGTTTCTTGCATAATCTCTATCCCCCTTATTAGGTCGGAACATCTGAGTCCTTACAGTTTCGAATGCTTTTGCTGTATTTGTCTCTCCCGGTTGATACTGAACAAGATCTACTGCTGGGTTTATATCATTTCGGGTTGTATAATCTTCCAAATTAAACTGAACATCAGCCGATGTGCTGTATCGAAGAAGCCCGACACGGAATTCACCGTTATCAATATTCAATTGGCCTGTCAAATTTTTTACAAAGGCAAGCATCCATCTATAGGTTCTTCGATTTACTGAGGAATCCATAACAATCACAAGATCATATGCAGTTGGCGCCGGTGTAGAAACTGAAATTTTAAAAATTAAGATTTTATAAGAATGCAGTTTAAACTAATATTATAATAAGAAAATAGGCTATTAAATCTTAACAAAATATACAATTTCAATATCATTGTTGTACCCTTAAGAATTAATTGGCAAAAGTAGACTTTCCTTTTTAAACCGTATATGTAAAACAATATCTTTTGTTCATAGCTGTAAACTGTCTAAAAAGAACGAAATGAAAGCTTCCCACAATGTGTTTGCCTGATATTGATTGAGGTCAGTAACAATTGTTATTCCAAAATAAAAAATATATTCCCTAAACCTAAATAACCTAAATAAATTTGCATCAATGTATAAAAATATACCATTATTATTAGTACTGAGTTTATTAAATTAAATAATCAAGCTAGCGCCTATTTTCGGAGTTAAAAATATGATTTACAAGAAAACTTGAAGGTGCAATATGTTTTTTACAAGCACAATACAAAACATAACATAAAGGACATTTGAACACTTATTTACCTGTCACAGAACCATCTTTTTTGCCATTCCCACCTGTAAAATATCTCAATGACGCAATATAAACGAAACAAAACATAAAACAACATAACAGATGAACACTCAATTAACAAACAGTATTACAAGAATGACATGTGACAAACAAAAACATATATACGTTTTCTTTCCTTAAACAATGACAATCATATTTAAGTATGTTTTTGCATTACAAAATGAAATGGAACATGTACAAATAATAACACAATATCATAGATATAAAGGAAAATGGTGCAATTACGAATTCTAGAAATAAATAAAAAACAATCAAGACATAAACGTTTAACATAGATGAACAAAACACTTTCTTATTTTCTAATAGGTTGATGGTTCTGAACAGATATTACAGAATACAATAATATTTATATCAAGTAAATGATAATTAATTGGTGCTTTTTTAAATACTGAAGTCATATCTGTATAGAAAAATGTCCAAACAGAGTTAAAAAACGTAGGAAGTGTCAAGAAATTATTTTAAGTATAATGGACTTTTTACCTGGGCATATAGCTGAGAATATTTGTTCATCTAATCCTGTCAGCTCATCAAATCCAGTCACTGTAAACGCATTCTCTGATGCTGGGGCTGTTGCCATGGCATATATTTCTCTAGTATCTGTCAAACCAATACCGATGACGTAAACATGGATACCCTTTCCTTTGGCTGCATCGGCCTCAGGAATGGTTCTTCTAGAGTTGATATTAGATACACCATCAGTAATAACTATAGCAATATTTGGAACGCCATCACGATCGCCATTTTTAGCTGTAAACATCTCATTATGCATTTTTCGTAATCCATCAGCAGTATTAGTACTACCATACCTATACGGAATGTTATCTATGGCATTAAATACTTCTTGTTGTGTTGTGTAGTCATTCATTTGGAATTCCACATGAACTCCAGTACTGTAAGACACAACACCAACACGAATACTTCCAGAATCGATATCAGCATTTGTCAAGAACTCTTTGAGGAAATTTAACATTTTGTTGTAGTTACCCTGTCCTACACTGGTTGAAGAGTCTAAAACGAACACCAGATCAACTTTTGCAAGTCCGCATTCTATCAATGGATTTATAAAAAAAAAAAGAAATGAACAAAAAACAAAAAACAACTCACCTAAAAATTCTAAATGGTTCAACAAACACAATTCATTCATAAAATAAAAATATTTACTCTCAAAGGAAAACCGATTTACATGTAAAGAATGTCATTTTAAATGCAGTATGTCAGGGCATTTAATTTATCAATCAAATGGTTTATTTTGATAACTTTTTGAAAAATATAGCAACCCTTAACAATTGCAGGGGAGGAGGGATATCCAATTTTATCTTCTAATGACAAGAATTCTAAATTTTTAAATGCCTGTATAAGAAAAATGTTATTGATCTTTTTTTAAAAATTCGTAAATCGTAACGATTTGAAATTAAATAATGGATAAAAAGTTTGAATTGAAATTACAAATAAATGCTTTTCAACTCTGTAAGATATATGAAAAACTGCTTATAATTGCATTCGTCCAGGATACTTTCGGTACATAGGAAATTGAAAACATATGAATGAAAAGCGTTTCACAGCACTGTATGTGTACTTAAACACATTGTGTTTTATCACCATTTTATGAAATGTGTTTTGTTTGCTTCTAAAAAGTAGTTACTACCTTGTATGTTGGCAATATATCTTCGCTAAAATGTTACCGAAAATTTTATACCCTGGACATTCTAATACAATAAAGACTTCACAAAGCAAAACAAATCGAAACGCAACAAAAGAGAGTACAAAACAAATACACAAAAACATACACTACCCTAATGCAATAACGACATACACTGTAACACTGGCGATAAACTAATATACAATAACATCTAAGAAAGAAATAATTTTCAATGTAATTGTCGAAAACTGAAAATAGGAATAATACAACGAATATGAGTTAGAATTTCATTCATGTTACATTAATAAAATAAAGCACATACACGTAATTGAAACATAAAAACCGAATATCAAACATAAATGGAACCTCACCTGACACAGGAGGTGGTAATGTGACTGGAACTATTTAGAATATGAAATTGAGAGATGAAATATTCTTAAAGTGTGTAAATCAATCAAATACATTGTTCTTTCCATTAAAATCGTTTTCTTTTGCAATGTTTTTATCGACTCGACTTGGATTTTAAGAACACTTAGAATATAACATAGAAAACATGCATAATAATTTTATATGCATACACTAAACATAAAATATAGAAACTCTAATGACATATTTATTCATTATACACACAAATTTACAAAAAAGACAATTGACAGTTTATGAATTAACACAAAAAATTGTAATGCGTAATAAGATTTGTAAGTAAGCTAATATATCTCAAAACTAGATATTTATTCAACGGTAATTAGTTTAAAACTATTAAACAGTTTTAACATAATAAAAAGAAATTCGTTGCAATGCAGTCGTTCAGACTTGCGATTGTAGAGTTTGTTCGTTCCTAATAACACACTAATCAAACAATAAATGTAATTGATCTTTCAATTTTTTTTTCATTTTGGAACCTCGTATTTTTACATACCTTGACATGGTTCTAATTGGCATTCAGTCGTTTCTACTGTTGCACCATAACAATCCCGTCCACCATATTGTGGAGTAGGAGAGTCACATGATCGCTGTCTTGATTTCGTACCAAGTCCACAAGTCTGAGAACATTCGGTCCATTCTGACCATCTAGACAAGCCTCCATCAACTTCAAAAGCATATATTAAAAGTTTTCTATTAGTATTTCATACTAGAAAAAATACCCAGTTTAAACCCAAATGACAAAGTGTAGGATGTTATTTAACAATTAATTCAATGTAAAGACATGAAAAAAACTTGAAACAGATGCAAAAATACAAAATTCCAAAAAACGGAAGCCAAGTTACATGACACCCGAGCATTATTAATGATTAGTACATCACAAGTTCATTTGTTGAATAATCATTGGATAACAACATGAGTACTATTTTATGTAGAAATCGACTGTCCTTGACAACGCATAGCAACGGGACTATACTAGGTAAAGTCCCTCGTGTGACCCCCCGCAAACCAAATCAAATTACTCCCCTTTGTTCAGGTGGCGATCTGTTTTGTTGTTATCTGATACAAAATGGCTTCCGAATATTTATTCAGAAGATCTGTAGTTAATGGTTAATTTGAATATTAAGTAAGAAAGACATGTGATGTATTAAATCAATATAGGCGAGGTCACTATACCTCTCCATACAACACGCTAGGAGAACGGTTCCCTCGGGAGAGGTCCATAATAGAGTAATGTGAACCAGTCACTATCAAGTCTATACATATAGAAATTTTGTTTACACAAAATCGATTTAGAAATATGAGCTATGTGCTAGATACATACTTGGACATGGAATGATTTCACATGCGGCAAACTCCTCAAGATCTCCTTCGCAATCTCGTCCTCCAAATTGGGGTGTTGGATTATTGCATTCTCGTGTTCTAGTCTTAATTCCTTCACCACATGTAGCTGAGCAAACATCCCACTCAGTCCATGTTGAGAACCCACCGTCAACTAAAGCAAAACATTTTAACTAGGGTAAAAAGGCAATTAAATAATAATGATATTTCTGCATAATAATAACAAATTGGAACCTAGAGATAGAATTAAATATTCCGCAGACACTCAATGCTGTGAAAGATTAAAACCATGTTTTACAAATTTACATTTTAAATTTAAATTTAAATTTACAAAGGCTACATAAAAAATAACAAAATATCTAATTTTAAATGCAAGTGCTATATTACGTTAAATTGACATCGACATGCAGTATTTCAATCCAGAAAACTGGGAACAGTTAATTTTTTATTGACAAATTAAATTATCAAATAACCAATGTTTTATAAATGCCCTACATTAGCGTTGAATGAGACTTGCATCAAAATCAATTCATTAATGAAATAATGTTTATATTATACATACTGTATGTATTTATATTATACTTACTTGGTTCAGGTGGTGCTTCTGTAACTGTTAGAAGAAGAAAAAACAATTTAAAATCATCATTTGAATATCACAAAAACATTTATATAACATTTATTTTCAAACATATATGACATTGACATATACAATGACATTGAAGACAAAACCTTTCGATATGACATGCATTTTGCAAACAAGATAACCAACACTAAATATTTTAAACAGTTAAATCCTCTTACTGCTCATATTAAAAAAAACCTAGTGCACTAAATGTGTGTGTATGTCTAACAAAAAAAACTGGGGAAAATCTTTATCAAAAGAGTCATGTAATACGTAACCATGTACTTTGACACAAGGCCACTGATTATTAGAAACTTGTCAAAAACCATGACATATATACTTGACTTGCAGTAGACTTTCTTAATACATTTTACGATTAATAATCAAGAGAAGAGCAATGTTTTTTGTATTTAGTTTTAATGTTAAAAACCATAATATCTTATGTTATTAAATGCTTCAATTTAATAACATGCACCATAGAGTAAAGCGTCTGCTTTAATTAAATTCAATGTGCTGCATTGCGATACCTTATCGAAGGTTCCTTAATTATTGTATTATTCCAGTAATAATACGCAGTAACAGGTATACGCAGATTGACAGTTGCAGAGTCATGTATTTTTTAATCAAGCAATTAAATATGACAATAAGATTTAATATTATTTTTAAATTACATAGAATAATCTATTAGCTTCATAAAGGTGGTGTTAGAGTTTTTAAATATTAGTTTTTTTCACTTTTTTATATTTTAATACATTAACAGCACTTGAAACTTAATTACACAAATTTAAACTTTGCCCTCATCAACGAAATTGGAGATTTCATTCCTACAACATGCAATAGGAATCCAAAACACATTTCGATGTTTTATATTTCATTACCTATATATCGAGGATCAGTTGATCTTTCCCTCACGCCTGTAACATATTAACATTCACAAAACGTAAACAAAACAACACAACAATAAATAACAATTAGAGTAGTAAGTAGAATACTACATTATGTATAACAAAATTATATAGACATTATAAG
This sequence comes from Tegillarca granosa, assembly GCA_029721355.1. Classification (NCBI taxonomy): domain Eukaryota; kingdom Metazoa; phylum Mollusca; class Bivalvia; order Arcoida; family Arcidae; genus Tegillarca; species Tegillarca granosa. The sequence continues at coordinate 7,327,330 of CM056597.1, read as the reverse complement.
AAAAACAATCACAAATACTTATCGACACAAAAACAGTCTCTCTGACAATAGACAGACCAAACACTGAAAAATATTAACATAAAACGCACATATACCAGTCCGTGTTCAAATCCAAATCCTTAAAGCAAAGTTAAAAGAGGCCTATTGGCCTTAACGCTCACCTGAGGAAATCTCCAAAAACTTGCAAAGAACTTAATTAAAAAAGCTTTTCAAAATTCCTCAAACTTGGAAATCTTAAAAAATCTTAAGATATCTTGCAGATATAAGCTATGACCCTGAACTTTCAACATATGATCTTGACCCATATATCAAAATGATTCTCATATTAATACCAATATTATTCTAATATAGATGTCTATACAAAAAGCTTATAGTTTTCAAGCTTATGCACAATTTTAGTATTTATAACCAAAAAATAACATTCAGGGACAACAACTCCTACATGGATTATCATGTAGTTATAAAAATAGGAACTTTTTTAAATTTTGTCATGGGGAACATTTGAACAATGTTTTATAATCATATATCTCATAATAATTGCAAGAAAATTACTTAAAACTGCATAAATCACAAATTAGGTCATGACCTTGATTGAGACCTTGACCCTAATTTAAAGGTCATTTCAAGAAAAAGTCAAAACTGAAAACCCCATGTTATCATCTGTTCAAATAGTTAAGTTATAACAATTTGAAGCCATTTTACGAAATTTTTTAAATTTATCGCAAAAACGCGTAACCCAATTTCGACAAAACTTCACGAAATGAACAAACTATACGCTTAAGACCCTAGAGAAGCCAAACATCACATCAGATTATTCTCCCATCATCAGTTTTGGAGAAGATTTTTTAAGATTTTTGGACCCCTAGGTCACCTTGACCTAGTTTTGGTAGCCATGAACAAATCTGAATTGCACCGGCACATATATGCATCTGACCAAGTATCGTTGAAATCTGTCTAGCGGTTTTAGAGGAGAAGTCGAAAATAGGTGGTAACGATGCACGCACAAACGCACGCACGCACGCACGTACATACACACGCTGCGCCATGCCATAAGCTCACATGACCTTTCGGTCAGGTGAGATAAAACTTAAATCCTGACAGATTTAGTTAAAACACGTAAATCACTTCCAACATGAAGTGAAACAGGGTGCTCATAAAAACAGATGTTTACATAAAACGTTAAAAAATAAATATCTAAGTTCATAAGTATTTAGATACTTCAGATCATTCTTATTCAACAAAATATTTATTTTCTATCGTTACTTTTGGTATGTTTATGACAAAAGTGCGACACGGGGACCTATGGTACTTTTCAATATCATTTTGTGCTAGTTTTCGTGCATACTCTTAAACAGAGGAAATTTAAAAAAAAAATTCACTAAACATGATTATGACTTTTTTGATAATGAGTGTCTTACAGCCTATGGTGTAATACTAACGGAGAGAGGGCAGCAAAACAAAACAAAACCAAACAAGAATATGTGTAGACCAAATACTAACTAGACAATTCTGAAATAAATATGTGACATTATAAACAATCAATTCCAAACATTGGCTGAAAAGATGTGTTGAATTTCTGTTACATTCAAATGATTACACTGATTTAAAAAAGTTATTTTAAAATGATTTCTATTTGCTACTTAAAAAGTATTTGTATTGAAAAATACTATTAATTGCAAGTATTTTATTAAAGAAGAACAAATATATTGCACGTGCGGAAAGTAAATCTTTTAACTCAAAATAATAATCAATTAACTGTTGTTCTACTATTGTTGTTAGAAAAAAAGAAACTTTAAACAAATTCTAAAATTGCAAGGTTTCGTTAGCTATGTTAAATTACCTGGACATATAGCAGAAAATATTTGCTGGTCTAACCCTTTTAATTCGTCAAAGCCAGTTACTGTAAAGGCGTTCTCTGATGCTGGAGCCGTTGCCATTGCAAAGATTTCTCTAGTATCTGTCAGACCAATACCGATAATATATACGTGAATACCTTTCTCTTTAGCTCTATCAGCCTCGGGAATAGTTCGTCTTGAGTTTATATTGGACACACCATCAGTAATAACAATGGCGATATTTGGTGCATCATCACGATCACCATTTCTGGCTGTGAACATCTGTGAATGCATTCTAAGTAGTCCATCAGCAGTATTAGTACTACCATATCTGTATGGTATGTTATCAATTGCGTCAAATACTTCTTGCTGAGTGGTGTAATCGTTCAACTGAAATTCCACATGAACTCCAGTACTATAAGACACAACGCCGACACGAATACTCCCAGAATCAATGTCAGCATTTGTTAAGAAATCCTTGAGAAAATTCATCATTTTGTTGTAATTGTCTTGTCCTACACTGGTTGAAGAGTCGAGAACGAATACTAAATCGACTTTAGCAAGTCCGCATTCTGTAAAAATAAATAACACTTTTTAAAGTTCTAAAATTGGAAGTAAAACCTAATTAACTTTCAAACTTTGCCACACTATTTTAAAATTCAAAAATTCATCTCGTTTCAATTTTTTCAAATGCCTTCATGTTTTAGTCTTAAAGCAAGTTTTAACATTATTTCAAATTCAACTAAATTTATAAAGGCAAAAACAAATTTAATGAAAGTTTTACTTATGTTTCATGTTTTTGTGTACAAATGTACTTTTATAAAGATTACATATTAAAGTAACAACAATTTGTTACAACCATGCTCATAAAAACCATTCATGCATGTATTTAATTATCCTTGTAACAAAATGTCTTTAATTTCATATGCTCACCGGATAGATAATAATTTAACTACAAGATTATATTATTTTTTTAATAAAACCCTAATTCAGGTTTTAACATGCAAGACGTAGCTGCTCAAAACGATGAATTCATCGTTAAGTCTCGTACATACGGAAAGTATTTTCAAAAATTCAAATCTGTATTGAATAGTTCATGAATGAACAGCAAAGCAACAAACTAACAAAGATAAGAATAAGGTCTAGCCTTTGAGCACTGAACTTGATTTTATATTTAAGTATATTGCAAGACAGTTTTTACAAGAAGTCAAGCTATAGGAATTTAATGTTTTAACTGCAAGTAAAGTCAAGATTTTGACCTTGAAAGAGAAATTACAGATTAAAAAAATATTATGTTTTTAAAGGAAGCATTTTTAAAGTCCATCATTCTTGTTGCCATACAAAAAAGTAGCAAAAGGCACCATGGTTCCAACTCCCTATTACTCTTTGAAAATATCTAACCAGATGTCTCTGAAAACTGACGGGGACAATTATTGTATCAGAAGAGAAAGATTTAGAAAAAAAGACGAAAACAAATTCCCAAGTGTTCATATATGGAGATTAATATTAAAATTTATTTAAAATTATTTTTGTTCCCATCGAAAATTTTAAACGCTGTGAGGTCAACAAGAGTTTTTCACAAAAGTGACTACATTCCCCGTCACCTGTTTTGGTCGAAAGGAAATGGAAGAGGGGATAAAAATTAAAATTTGTTTTAAATATGTGTCATATGTGTTAATCAAAAGAAACAAACTAATCCATGTTCAAATCACAGAAAATACATGATATTCATAACTCATAGGCAGAAACTATTCATTGGCTGACATTCATTCGTTCAGATTTTACTGCTACATGTAGATACTACATGTTTATATATATTCTATCCAAAGTCTTTGTCACTTAATAGAGACAATTAGATCAATGTTAAAATTTTAATTTAAAGGGGACAAAACTTTCATAAATAATTACAGCAACACACAAAAGTCAGGGGTAATCTGTATATAATAAATGTTCAAAACGTATCAATGCAGTAAGAGCAGATTGATGTACAGATTTGTTTCCAATGATGAAAAATTCAGAGTCAACAAAGGGGCGAAACTCTCTAAAAATAAAGACAGCAACATTGAAAATTCATGGGACCTATCTGCAGGTGATAAGGGAGAAGGCTGTAACGTTTGAAAAGTATCAATTTAGTCGTGTAGGAGGAGTTCGATACACAAGGTTTGTCAGCAACGTTGAAAAAATTCTAAGTTGGAAAAGGGGCATAGCTCTCCAAAAATGATACGACAGCAACATGGGAATAATCATGAGACCATCTGCAGATCATTAGAAAGAAGACTACAATGATTGAAAAGAATTGGTTGTATCATGTAGGCGGATTTCGATGTACAAGGTGTGTCTGGAAAAATCATGGGACCATCTGCAGGTCATAAAAAAGCTAAATTGTTTGAAAACAATCGGTTTAATCGTGTAGGAGGAGTTCGTTGCAGAAGGTTTTTGTCGAAAGCACGGGCACACGTACGCACATCCAGACGCACCGAGGATAATTATTGAAAAATCAATGAAAAAATCCTCTAATATATCCTCTAGCGTATTCAAGACCCAAGATGTTTTTTCTAATAAATTTTAGAATTTCACACCAATATAATTATTACTTTGTCGAGGATTTGGCAACACAACATACAAGTTTTTAACAGAATGTGTTAAAATATAATTTCTCTTTCATTTTGAAATCAAACACACGATTGTTAGTCAACAGTCTGCTTTAGAACAAACCTGTTGTTACGTAAGAGAGTAATTTCCAACGTTTTTCTTTCTTTCTCACATAACAATATTAGAATTCAAACAAATCATACTAGGATGGATCGAATTTCATTTAATTGTCATGCAAGCAAGTAAGGAAGTATTGAAATGATGATGGAATATACAATTAATAAAGCATATTCAAACAAAATTTCTAAAACAGAAATAATAGCTTGATTCTATTAAATCAGATTAATTAGATGAAAGGTGAAACTACTAGATATTTTCAAACTCGACTGAATGCAGCCAATGTGTTATCAAAATATTACATTTTCTTTAAACGGCGAAAACCATGCTGCATAAAAATAATTTAATCGTTCTTTAGAAGCAATCATACTGTTACATAGAAAGAGCCTTGGCGCAACATGCAACCTTTCAAAACTTAACAATGCCAACAATATTCGTACCTGAAGTCTGTGGTGGAATAGTAACTGGAAATGATAAATAGAATCAGATTACATAATTAAAGTGGTGATGACAATTCGTTAGAAAAATTCAAACAAAAGATAACCAAAACGTTTCAAAACACAGTTAGATCACCTTTTGCCTTAAACGTACATAATTATTCTATCTAGCTATGCACGTTTTCATGCATAAAATTCCATCTTAAATTGAATGTTTCAGAGGATAAATACACAGTAGGCGAAATGCATGTTACTATATTCAGAGAACTAAAACATTGCATTTTATTTCAATATCGCGGTTTAATCATGTATCATATTGACAACTATAAAAGTATCGCGTGAATATTGTTCAAAGATAAAAGAACCTGGATATGATGAGGATTCCCAATAAAAGATGTTTTCATTATATCTTTTAACAATTGTTTTATAATATACCTTGACATTTTTCTAACTGACATTCTGTTGTTTCTTCTAATATTCCTGCACAATCCCTTCCGCCATATTGCGGAGCTGGATTGTCACATGATCTTTGCCTAGTTTTTGTGCCAAGACCACAAGTTTTGGAACACTGGCTCCAGTCTGACCATCGAGAAAATCCTGCCATCAACTAAAACAATAACTTAAATCTGTGGATGTTTTAAACATTAGGGTTTATGTAAATAATTTGAAAGTATAGATTTTCTCGAAACTGTCAACAAAAATCATAGCAAAAAATGTTCACATTATCTGCTTCTTTATTTGTTAAAATAATATTATCAAAATATTTCCAAAAAAAATGTAGATCTTTCGATCCTATATATAAAAAATACCCTTCTTACAAAAATTGAACCAAAACGATGTATTTCTTTCCACTTGTCAAAGTCATTTTATCAAGAAATTTTTACTTTAATACTTAAAATATTAAAAACTAAATGAACAATCTTCAATCAAAAAATTATAATTTTAACTTAATTCAATTAATACAAAACACTGAAAAAATCAAAGAGGTTAAAGCAATTTGTATAATAATTTAGTTAAGACCCTTTTGCATGATGTTACAATTATTGGTTTACATACTTGGACATGGCACTGATTCACAGCTCTCAAATTCTTCAAATTCACCATCACAGTCCGCTCCGCCGAACTGAGGTACCGGGATTATTGCACTCACGAGTCCTTGTTCGTATTCCGATACCACATGTAACTGAACAACTTTCCCATTGTGCCCATGTTGAAAACCCTCCATTTACTTTTTTGAAAAAAAAAGAAATTTGTTTTATTACTGCTGGCATATCAATTCTATCAAATACATAAAACAGAAGTATTTTTGTATCTTTTGACAGTTTTGCGTATAATCATATTTATTAACCTTATTAACCATATAAATTTAGAATATACTATCTCTTTGTGATAAAGTGGAATGCAATAATAACATTTGTTTCAGACGATTGTTTAACCGGTGATGTATTTGAAATATTTCTTCAGACAAGGGCATTATTTAAGGCAATACATAAAAGGAAAATAAATAAGTGTAAGACCCTTATCGAAAAAGGAGAATATAGGTGCTACTCACTGGGACGTTGTCGTGGCCAATCACGTGGTGGGACATCTGGCACTGTAAGAAAAAGACAACTTTAAAAAACATAATCTTTATAAAAACTTTTTACTATAGTAAAGACTGGAAAACAAATCAAAACTGAATTGTTAGAACAGACAAATATTTACATATTTAATTTAGTAAATATGTATCACTTTTAAATGTTTGATTTAATTAAGATTACATAAATTTAATTCACTATTTGGTCTTTCTTTGCATTAACAATATGTATGTATTGAAGAAACATACTATGATCACAAATGCTTAAGAAAATGTCAATTTATATATTTTTTCAAGGAATTCCAATCAAAAACATGTTATTTCGATAAAATTTTGAGTCTTTGCCGTATTTTATGTGGACTGTGTATTACTCGATGAAAAATAGAATCTTATGAAATGTTATGATAACCACAAATTAAACAAAAGGTTTGATACACTATTATTGCCTTAAAGTAATAGCATCTTTTACTTTTATCGTTTATTTGGTGAAGACGCCCCCTGATCCACTATAGGGCTACTACTTCCGGGGAGTTCTCAGTTGTAAACAAATGGTTGCTACTATTATGTATCTATAAATTGCACGGTGTATTAGTTTAAATGCATCGATTCATTTATGTAAAAAGTTATAAATAGACTTGACTGTTGTTTTAAATACATCTTTTAATTAAAATTAATTATCCTTAGTTGTCATTGAAATTTTACAGTGTTAAATATCGATTTTATACGATTTGACGATGCGAATGTTAACCTTATCTGGACACGTGCTCAGTAATGGGGAGGGTTAGCCCATAGAATTTATCCGTAATATAATGGGAAAAATAATCATATGTTGCAATTTTTATTGTAAATAGTGAATTATACTTAGTAATCAGTCTCATACACGCGTAACCTGGATATAAGTAATATATGATTGACTTGGATTTAGTCCTGAAATCATGACTCTTGACGGCTTTGCTATATAGATATGTGCTGTAACGGCACAGAGAGATATAATATTTAATATTAAACATGAAAACAGTAAAAAAATTGTAAATTAAAAAAAAATTGTGTCCTATTTATTAACACGATCCACAGTATTTATTTACCAATAAAGGGAAATATTACTTAATTCAAAAAAATTAAAAAGAAACGACTAATTGATTTTTGTATTATGATTTGGTTTATTTATCTTTCGTTTTATTATTATTATTATTATTATTATTATTATAAATGTATGTGCCCTTGTCAGCACAAGCGATAAGTCTAACACGACATGCAATAACCATTATAATCACAGTTTTTGAAAACATAACGATTGGTATTCAAAACAAAGTGAAAACGTTTTAACTAAAACAAACAGAAGCAAACAAATTATAAACAAGCCAATTTATTACTATCGGCAAATGTTTTTCCTCTCTTGAGAGAAGGAGAGTGGGAGAGATTTAAAATGAAAGCTTATTTTCTGTGGGAAATATTCGAATATAGTGAATATAAGTGATAATAGAAAAAAAGAAGTTCGAAGTAATTATGAGTGATAGAGAGAAAATGCTCGTAGTAATTATGAGTGATAGAGAGAAAGACTCGTAGCGATTATGACTGATAAAGAGAAAAGGACCTGTAGTGATTATGAGTGATAGAGAGAAAACACAGTAATTATTAGTGATATACCTAGTAATTATGAGTGATAGAGAGAAAAGGTATTGTAGAGATTATGACTGACAGAAGAAAAAACGTAGTGATTATGGGTAATAGAGAAAAAAGGACTCGTATTGATTATGGCTGATAGAGAGAAAAGGTCTCGTAGTGATTATGACTGATACAAAGATAAATAATTAGTGCTTTGTAATTACGTTTGAAATTTTATATTAACAATTTTTAACATGGCTTGCGTAATTATAAAATTTGTTCAAACGGGCTCTTAGTATTTGTGAAATGTGTTCAGATTATCTCAAATTGAATACCAATTATGGTTGTTTACTGTAAACAATATCTTTCCATCAAATATACAAGTGTCAACAATTTTCAAGGTTTTTTGGGAAAATAAAAACCTTTGATGTATAGAAAATCGGGATAACTGTGTATATTAGACCATGTCAAGGTGAGGATATACACAGGTATCATCAAATACCTGTGTATATTCACCCGTCGATATACATGTTAATTAAAGATTAATGGTTGTATCCTTCTCTGAGAGACAATCTTGTATACATGAAAAGTTTTAAGCATGCAATATATGTTTAATTCCATAGGTCAAGACCTCCCCTATTACCTGATCAAGTAGTCGAAATTAAGTCAACATAGACATCAACTCCGATTGCAAAATATCGTTTTTTTACACTGTTTGGTTTAAATGACAAGTAGATAAAATAGAAATAAAATACTTTTAATAACAAAAAACTTCAAAGTTCATATATATGACCATTTTAAATAAAACAATCGATGTATTTTAACTGAAACACCAGACTTTTAAAAGACAAAAGATAGTAGCAACTAAGTTGTTTACAACCGTGAACTCCCCGGAAGTAGTATCCCTCTAGCGGATCAGGGGCCGTAACTCGATAGTGTTATCGGCCCATTAGTTTATTTTTGACTCATTTATTTAATTATATGTACGTATCCATTCAGAATGTGGAGTAATACAAATCAAAACATTTGGAGTGTTATACTTACTTTCTCTGATTCTGTAGTCTAACTGTCCAGGTATTTCCATCAATTCACGTCTCCCTCTGACTAAAAACCTATATTGTGACAAAGGATGAGTAGAAGTCTCGTCTATTTCAGTCGTTTCATCCGTATTAATACCGACAACAAAAATTCCAATGTCATCGTCTTCTACTCGTTCAGCTTCCCGCCAAATTTTGTCAGTGTTGAGACTTCTTTCATTTCCAGTGAGATATAAAATATAGTTTCGGGCAAAATCCCTATCGCCTTTTTCTGCGCGGAACATACGGGTTCTGACTGCTTCAAAAGCCTTTGCTGTATCCGTTTCGCCATGCTTATAGTCTATAACATCTATTGCAGGAGCCATTTCTGCTTGAGTTGTATAATCTTTTAGATTGAACTGTACATCGGCTGTTGAACTATATCGCATGACACCGACCCTAAAATCCCCACCATCGATATTGAGTTGCGATGTCAAACTTTTTACAAAATCAGTCATCCATTGGAAGGTTTCTCTATTTACAGATGAATCCAATACGACAACCAGATCGTAACCGGATGGTGACGGTGTAGAAACTGAAATCCAGGAACAAATTTAACACATTAAATAAAAACAATATTAAAACAATTGAATCAATGAAATAATCTTTCCATCAGCTGGTTTTAACGAACATAAAAGTAAAATATTCTAAAGTTATTGTAAATTACGGATTTAAATCAGACAATTCTTGTCAATCAGGACAATAACAAGGCTTCGGTTATCCCTGATATGAATTTTATAAAATGTAGAACAAAATAACAGTTTGAACTACAACGTGTAAAATTTTCATTTTAAATACGTGGTTTATTTGTTATCCGGCAATCTTTTCAGAAAAAAAACCAATTCTTCAAAAATTTTCATGATCGACGATATAACATGAGATTGCTTAAAAAAATATTAATCTAAAGTTTATACCTAAAACTAAATTTTCATTATTAATGATATTACTTAAAATGCTGTTTCGGTTGTTAAGTCATTAAGACATATTGAGAACTTCATCGTGAATAATGAGAACATCGTTAATAAAATCACGGTTTGCAAAGCTAATTTTTCAGAACAATTTTACAAACAAATATTGTTTCAATATCCATTTATAACTCTTAATAAGTAGATAAAACTACTGTCTGACAATAAGTATTGTAATGTCCATTGGTCATTCTTTTAAATAATAGCCTGTAAGTACTGTTACATTAAAATCCTAATTATATATAGGGGCCTCGTTGGCCGAGTGGTCTAAAGCGCGCGCTTACGGATCACAGTGCCTTTTACGGCCTGGGTTCGAATCCCAATCGGGGCAGATCCTAGTGTGAGAAACTTTGTCAGTTCGCTTGCCGAAGGTCGGTTGTTTTCTCCGGGCAATGCGGTTTCTTCCATCATCCCAGAACTGACCGCCTCGAAATAAGTGAAGGATTCTTGCCTGGGATGTAAAACACCTTTTCTCAACTCCACTCTAATTAAATATATAACACAAATACCAGTTAAATTTTAATGTGCCAGATGTGCACATTTTGAAAATTCATCCCTCATCAGTGACACTAGGACCAAAAAGTTTGATTGATAAAAAACAGAAGCCAAACAGTTGAAAATAATGAATCTAAAGTTCCAAAATAATATAAATCCAAATCCAGCTAAGGAATGCTTTGCATGACGGAACAAACCTTAGTTTTAAATCAATTTCAAATTTTAGAAGGCTGAAAATTTTGCTAAATGGTACATTTTCTGACAGCAGAAAGTACTGCCTACTGAGTTATGGATAATTTAAAGTTTCAAATAACCCATTTTTTATCGCTCGTTTATTTTTTAACTTTCTGTAATAAGGACTGGTATTTATGTTTTATTTTATGACAAAAACAGAGCCAGGTGCAGGTAATACACAGTTTTAGTTTTTTTCAATAATTTTGTCTTGCTAGCAGTTTATTTAACAATTCGTATACAGGAAGCACTAAAGACAAAAAAATGTATTTCGTCACTTATAAATAAATGAAGGTTTATCTTGATTTTTGTTATTCATCCCTTTTAGACATAATCAAATCTTTAATTCCACTGACTAGCTTTCATATTTAACTTATTAGATAATGAAAATGTTTTGATTTCATTTCTTACTAAACAGTTAATAACGATGATAGATATTTTAATTGTAATTTTATTAAGAATCAGTTTAAGAGTCACTGATGAGGAATAAATTTTCGAAATGTGCACATTTGGCACATCAAAATTTTATATATATTTTCTATTTATATTTATTTATATCGTCATTTAACAGCAATTTTCGTCGGAAATCACAAAAAAATCTATGCTTAAATGTAACGAAAAAACGCATCAAACGAATGCAAAACATAAAAGTGTTATTGATTACCTGTTTTTGGTTTATCTGGTGTCTTTGGAAAACCTGTAAAATATCTAAATGAACGAGTACAAAACAAAACATTTATACAAACACAAAGAACATACTCAGAGAGCATTGTACACTATTACAAAACATACGTTATAATAAATTTGATTACATAAAGTGAACATTACGAAGTACGAACTGAGTTTAAAAAAAAACGATACAATAACATATTATGGAACAAATAGTATACATTCATCATAATCCTAAAACAACGTATAAAACAAATAATTCATGATATTTTTTTCCTTTCATACCTGGGCATATAGCTGAGAAAATTTGCTCATCTAATCCTCTTAATTCATCAAAACCAGTCACTGTAAATGCGTTCTCTGATGCTGGGGCTGTTGCCATGGCAAAAATTTCTCTTGTATCTTTCAGACCAATACCGATGACGTAAACATGGATACCCTTTCCTTTAGCTGCATCAGCTTCAGGAATTGTTCTTCTTGAATTGATATTAGATACACCATCAGTTATAACTATAGCTATATTTGGAACGCCATCACGATCGCCATTTGCTGCTGTGAACATTCCATCATGCATTTTACGCAGTCCATCAGCAGTATTAGTGCTACCATACCTATACGGAATGTTATCAATAGCGTTAAATACTTCCAGTTGTGTTGTGAAGTCATTCATCTGAAATTCCACATGAACTCCAGTACTATAAGACACAACACCAACACGAATACTTCCAGAATCAATATCAGCATTTGATAAGAAATCTTTGAGGAATTTCAACATTTTGTCGTAGTTGTCTTGCCCTACACTGGTTGAAGAGTCGAGAACAAATACCAGGTCTACTTTGGCTAGCCCACATTCTTGAAAAGATAAATATTCATTTATTACTTGAGTAAATGTAATCAATTATATATTTGTTACGAATCAAATGTGATTTTACGAAGACAGTAGATGTATACATGTAAAATTGGGGTAAAATTTATTCAAAACTTAAACTCTTGATAAAAAATGAAAAACACCTTTATTCCATCTGGAAAGTATTTTCAACGAAACGAATTTTAGCAACAGTCCATTCCTTGTTTTGACCATGTGTACGACATTTTTCAGCTTTGAGTTTTAGATACAAACATTTCATAAATCCAAAGTTATTTTTTATAATATTTAAGATACTGTACTTCTCATCACAAGGAGCCCATCTCATACGAAGGTCGTTGGTAAATGCTCATTGTGTTGAATTTTGTATAAATGATCGGTATATGATTATTTTTTACAATCTATCAGTAATTTAGAGGCATTATATTACATTCCTACAAAACATGTAAACCAAAACGTAATTAAGCTCCTACAGAACTTGTGAATGCAAACTTTATCGTTATTACTTGTCTGCAAAACTAGTGAAAACAACAGTATTCACAAAATCTTACGAAACTAGTAGAAATATTAAGAGTATTATATTCTATCAGAATATGTAAAGCAAAAGTTTTGTCTTTAAATGTCTATCCAACTAGCTAAAGCAACAGAATAAAAGCGCAGAAGAATCCAACTTAGTGTACAGCCATGTGTCCTGAATGGATAATTAAAACATAGGAAATGTGCATTATTATCTTACAACGGATATCTATTTCGGCATGCATTTTTCATCGTAAAAACGCATATTGTTTTAATAATCGTTTGATAACTCTAAAGAATACATAAAAAGAATGAAAAAAACAACTTTGATGACTAAAAGTGCACAGGACTTCACTGATGACTATAGGTGGTTCCAGTTCCCAAGTTTAAAGTTGCCTTCTCATAAAGAAAAACAGGGCGTTTGTATTTTTGTTGTGTATTAATTGGCCATTTATTTCACTAAAATAAATGAGAGAAGATTAAATCTTGATCAACTCTGATAAATAAATGCTTTACATGAAATAGACGCCATTGCCGCATTTGAAATAGCAAAATTACAAAAAGAACATTGTACCACACGTCATAAATACAAATACAAGGAAAAGTTCAACATATAATGAGGCAGTATTTTATTATATCCATTTATTTATAAATTGATAAAACCCTCTGACTAAATTATAAAACTTCTGTAACTGATATTAACAAGTGCGAAAAGAGTCAGAGAAAAATATTGCCACATACTTGGTTCTAGCAAGGTTAAAATTACGATTTATTTGTATTATTAGTTCGTGATTAAATCTTTAATATTTTTAAAAGAATTCGTTTGGAATATTGTACAGTTTAAAATGAGCAGTCATGCATATTTTCAACAATGTATAAGGAAACGCATTCACAAAACGTAGAAATGAATTAAAATCAAACTGCATCTAATATTAGTACCTAAAAGGGCATTATAACAAAGAGGTTTTTAATTAAGTCAAATAGATTATTTAATATTAATGGTAAAGCAAAATAATTTATTTAATATCAAAACTTATCTTTTTGAACAAGAAAGGTTAGACAACAATCCTTATAAGTTAAAGTGTATACACACATAACACAAGTCATATACAAGAAAACATCAAATCCGTACCTGATACAGGTTTTGGTAAAGTAACTGGAACTGTTACGGATAAGACAACAAAATACAAAAGAATACAAAACGTCACATTTTTAAAATGCATTTCAAACATTCAATGAAAAATATAAATATATAACATGTTTATAAATTGACAAGTTTGATATCCGCATTGCTAATTGTAACATATCTCCGTTTTTTGTAATACAGATTTGAAAATTACGGCAATATGTCATGCAATAATTTGAAATTGAATTGCAATATTAAAACCAGACAAAAATATTTTTCGGTTCATTAATAGAATTTAAAAAAATGTCTTACATTTAAATATTTCACATTAAAATCCCTAACATACATACCTGCTAAACAAACACATAAATGCTTGCTAAAAGGAATACATATTTCTTTTTGTTCTTCTTCAAGCAATTTCAACAAAATCCCACGGGCCTTCACGCCCATCTGAGTAAATGTCAAAATTGTTTGGAAAGTGCAATAGACAATATATTAAGTACAGAAACACTCCAAATTTTCTCAAGTAAAGAACTGCACAAAACTTAATCAGATATATCTAGTCATATTTCATTATTTAAGTACCTAATATGTAGTAGTTACTGTAGTATAATGAATAATTTCCAAACCATTAACCCTTTCAGTATCATTATGCAGCTATGTCCTTGACCTTTGAACCTATGACCTTGAAACATTAATAAAAATATTTGTCATATCAATATCTACAATATTCTTATACACAAAAAGTTAATAGTTTTTAACAAAATTAGCAATTTATGTCTTCTTATGCAAATTTTGCTTTTAAACCTATGACCTTGAACCATATATCTAAATCAAACTCGAATCAATACCTACAATATTGTAATATACATGCCTATAATAGATTTCAAGATAATTAACAATTTCAGTCTTTGGATCCTACTATGACCTTGACCTTTAAACCTTTTGCCTTGAACCATATACCAAAATAATCGCCATGTCAATACTTACAATCTTCTTAAATATATAGGTATACAAAAAGTCAATAGTTTTCAAGATATTTAATAATTTCAGTTTTTTCTTAACTTGAAATGACCTTGGCCTTTGACTGTATGACCTTGAACTATATATTAAAATGATCGTCATATCCATATTTGCAATATTCTAAGATACATGCCTATACAAAATCTTAAAAAAATTTAAGACCTTTGACAAATATACCATTTTTAGCAATTTTCTCAATAAGTGCTTGCCACTTTCGAATTTTGGGGCCACGTGGCTACCATTTGTGCAAATCTGAAATAAGATGACCTAAGAATGTGATAAATGAAATAACTAAGGTATAACTCTTGTAAATTCAGAGATTTTTGAAGTTTTTTTTCACTTTTACCCTATGGGGCCCTAAGGGGACATAACTCTTCATAAGTTTCATAAAATTTAGCCCAGTGGTTTTGACGCAGAAGATTAAAAGTTTATGCACAATGGACGACGGACAAAGATGGATAGCAATAGCTCATCTGAGCTCCCAGCTCAGGTCAGCCACAACTTATAGTACACTTATATTATAAAAATAACAAGCATTGCAATTTAATGAATCTAAAAAACTTCAATTTTTTTAAACGTTAAAAAGAATATTTTTTTTAAAATGTAAAAATGATGAGCTACAAACCTTGACATTCTTGAATCATACATTGTTTCTGTTCTTCTCTTTCACCATTACAGTCTTGACCACCATACTGTGGTGCTGGACTATCACACGACCTTGTTCTTGTGCTAATGCCTCTTCCACATGTTGCTGAACAAACGCTCCAATCGGACCATCTTGAAAAGCCACCGTCGACTAGAATTGTCATACAAACAGACAACTTAGTTGCATCGAATGTAACATTTTAATTGATTTCCCAGTCTTTCCAAATAACGTGCGTAAACATTAAAAAACATTCCGTATTAAAAACCGCATACTACAAAAAGTGCTAATAAATAACACAAATACCTGTTCAATTTTGATGTGCCATATATGCACATTTCGGAAAATCATTTCTTATCAGTGGCACTAGGGGCCGAAAAATTTGATAGATAAAAATCACACGAAACAGTTGAAAATGAATGAATCCTAAGTTCCAAAATTATATGGATTTAAATCCAGCAAAGGAATGCTTTGCTTTGCTTTCCTAAACTTTATCAAAGATTTCTATTTTGTTATTTATCCAATTAAAAAATTATTCTCAAGAATTAAATAAGATTAACTGTAGATAAATGATGAAATGAACAAAAGTACCTTTCTTGGAGTTGAACTTAAATAATTACGAAATGCAGCATCTCAAAATTTATCTGTGTATGTTCAACATCTAAAATATTATTGAAAATTAAGATTTTGAAGTATGTTTTAACCAAAAATTTTTATTAGGAAAGTGAACACATTTCTCCTTCCGTTGATGGAATGTCAGTTAATTGCAACAAAACTGTTTCCGTAGATTCTTTTTAATTTATCAGCAAGATACATTGTAGCAATTATAAATGATGCGGTTTGCTACATAATACTGACAGCTTTGATTATTGGAAAATGAGTCCATGACCCTATATATTGGAAAATGGGTTCATTACCCTATACATGCCCTCAAATTACTTAATGTACTTACTAGGACAAGGGTCAAGTTCACAGCTAATCTGTTCCCTATAATCTCCAACACAATTTGCTCCTCCGAACTGAGGCGATGGGTTATTACATTGACGGGATCTTCTTGTGTATCCTACACCACAAGTAACAGAACAAGGGCCCCAATCAGCCCATGTTGAGAAACCACCGTCAACTTAAAAAAGAGAAATATCTTTATCTGTTTATTAACCTCAATTGTACATTTAAGAAACCTTCTTTCATATATTGTAATCAATTTAGTTATAAATGGATTTTTCCAATAAGAGCGTTATGAAAAACTTACCATTCTTCATCTTTCAAAGCATTTTCTTGTAAACTGATCAATGAAAATCTATCTCAATGACACCATGTTTAAAGTACCAAAATGTATGCTACCAACTATCACAAAAACGAAACGGTAACAAATGCTTGAATATCTGGTGTCCCTCACGCTTTACAATTAAGTACTATAAATATAAAAATTCATCCAAGAAAACTTCAAAGGATTGTTTTCATATTTAATTGTCTAGACATATTTCAAATATGGAACACATTGCACATTATTAAATTACAATTAGACGACTGATTTTTTAATTTACGTCTTAAGACTGACACTTGATATTATATCATAATTGTATCCATTGATGTAACTGAAATGCTATTGTAGATAAACCACCCTTATTATTAATATATAAATTTGCATACAGTCGTTCCTTGAGACAAGAAAAATATTTTGTTGAGTAAACACCATCTTACGTGATTTAAAAAAAGTTGTTGATGATGATATTCAAAAATATACGTACTTGGTTCAGGCGGTGGTTCAGTTGCTACAAAAATATATATTTATTTTATTTTTAAAAAGAAATAAAGACATACATAAAACCAACAATTTATAACTCTTGCTATCCCAAATGAGAACACAATTATAAATATAATGTATAAAAGCTTACAGTAATATAAACATTCTATACCAACGATTACACGTCTGAAATAAATAGTGATTAAATTTAAGCATACACGTGCATTAAAATACATAAAAGTATTATTTTAGATAAAATGAGAATAAGAAATAAACCTAAACAATACAGGAATACAAGGAACGTTCTACGTATATTAACCACTTGGCATTGCATCTAGTGTAGTTAACATTTTTTGTAGGTTTGGACTACACTTTTTTCGAAAATAATGGCCCATCATTTCAATCATTTAATTATTTTGTTAGGATTAAACACAACAATTACAAAACAATACATTCAAATCAAATTACCTGGTAATGTTGGTGTCGTCTGCTTCCTCTGTCCTGGTATATTAACAAACAAACATATTACAAAAACAAAAAAAACATTACATTTACAAACATTTAAAACAAAAAACATAAATTTCATCAAAATATTTAAAATGAATACAGAACCACACGACAGAAACAACGAAAATGACAACTGCGAAAACAATAAAAACAAAATGGGAAAAACAGGATACATGTACTAGGCAAAAATGTTTTACATTCACTGTTCATATAACGCTGAACTTTCAGTAGCTCTGTAAACGTTCGATTTTTAAACAAATTGCTTTTTCAATCAAATACTTATAAAATTATTTAATACATGTCTATGTTTAATTGTTGATTTTTGCAAAAAAGTTAAAACAAAACTTTGTTTGGCAAAACAGAAAAGATATACAGTGACAGTTAAACGAATGTCAACTGTTAGACAATTTTGTTAAGACTAGAATTATAATACATTTCTTTATTATATTCTTACCTGGGCATATGGCTGAGAAGATCTGTTCATCTAACCCTCTCAATTCATCAAAACCAGTTATTGTAAATGCATTCTCTGATGCTGGGGCAGTTGCCATGGCAAAGATTTCTCTTGTATCCGTAAGACCAATACCGATAACGTAAACGTGAATACCCTTTTTCTTAGCTGCATTAGACTCTGGAATGGTTCTTCTTGAGTTGATATTAGAAACACCATCAGTTATAACTATAGCTATATTCGGAACATCCTCCCGGTCGCCATTTCTGGCTGTGAACATCTCATTATGCATTTTTCGTAATCCATCAGCAGTATTAGTACTACCATATCTGTATGGAATGTTATCTATGGCGTTGAATACTTCTTGTTGTGTTGTGTAGTCGTTCATCTTAAATTCCAAATGAACTCCAGTACTGTAAGACACAACACCAACACGAATACTTCCAGAATCGATATCAGCATTTCTTAAGAAATCTTTGAGGAAATTTAACATTTTATCATAGTTATCCTGTCCTACGCTGGTTGAGGAGTCTAAAACGAACACCAGATCAACCTTAGCTAGTCCACATTCTGAAATTACAAAGTGTATTCGTTACATAAAATCTGGTATGCTTTAAACGATGTTATACAATCTCAAAATGTCGGCAAATAACCAAACTTTCATTAACAGTTGGAAGCATTAGGTACCTTTGGCAAAGTAAATAATATAGTTAATACAATAGACGATTTTTAAAGTAAACAAAACGTTATATAAAACGAGATTTTAAAGTTTTAAAGAAGAAACGATATTTATTAGAATAATTTTCATTTACATGATGAAGCTTATATTGATCTGACAAAAATAACAAAAAAAATTTTAAAAAATAGGTAACAAGCTTATTATATTTCACACCATTTAAGAAAGCACTGCTCAAAATTATTTTGAAGTGAACATTTTACAATAAATATCTTATCTTACATAAACTAAGAAAATTAAACCATGGAATTATCTATAATTTTTATTAGAAAATCTATTTCCTGCCGCTGAATTCCTGCTTCTCTTGCGTATAGTGTATTTGTTTAACAGTTAATACGGTATGGTAGATATTGTAGAACGTGCTCCTACTAAAACAATTTCTTCAAAGAAGCAAGCTGCTAACGATTACATTTATGACTTAGATAGACAGGGGACGTTTATCGTTCTTTCATTGATGGAAGTTCACGTGTGTATTTGAATTAGTCAGTTACCAAAGTTTTTATTAATATTATAATAATTATAACTTTATTTTTATTGTTTATTTTATTTTTTTTTTTGGGGGGGGGGGATGGTTTGGACATGGACTGGTATGCTTGTTTTTTATATCAAAGAATTTGTTTTAGAATTATTTAGATTTTTCTTTTAATAATAGCAATTTTTAGTTTTAAAAACTAACGTGTTTAAAATGAATTAAAAATTCAATTCAAAATTAAAAAAACAAAGCATTATTTACTAACCTGTCTGTGGTGGAGCTGGTGTCACTGGGACTGTAATATAATAAATCGTTTATTAATCGCTTAAAAACAACAACAGATATTAGGATTTTGCTTAATCGTCAATACAAACAAAACAACCTTTCTACTATCATGCCAATTGGCCTTTACGCTCACCTGAAGATTTGTCCAATATTGTTTGCAAAGTGCAATAGGCAATATATTAGGTACAGAAACTTTAATATTTTTCTCAAGTTAAGAACTCCAACAAAACTTAATCAGAAATATATCCACTCACATTTCATTTATAATATGCATGAAGTAACTGTAGTGAAATGAATAATTTCCAAAACATTAATCAATTTCAGTATACTCATGCAGCTATGTCCTTGACCTTTGAACATATATGACCTCGAACCATATATGCTTGTCATGTCAATACCTACAATATTCTAATATACATGCCTATGCATGAAATTCATAGCTTTCAAAATGATTAATAATTTTAGTATTCCTATATTGATATGACCTTGACCTTTGAACATATAACCTTGAACCATATATCAAAATGATCGTTGTCGCAATACCTACAATATTCTAATATACAAGCCTATACAAAAAGTGAATAATTTTCGAGATAATTGGCAATTTAAGTCTTCTTTTGCAGCTGTGACCTTGACCTTTAAACATATGACCTTGAACCATATATCAAAATTATCGTTGTCGCAATACCTTCAATTTTCTAATATACATGCCTATACAAAAAGTTAAAAGTTTTCAAGATAATTAGTAATTTAATTCTTCTTTTGCAGCTGTGACCTTGACCTTTCAACATATGACCTTGTACCGTATATAACAATGACCGTCATGTCAATACCTACAATATTCTAATGTACATGCCTATACAAAAAGTTAATAATTTTCAAGATATAGTGACAAATATATAATTTTTAGCAATTTCCTCACTCAGTGCCTTACAATTTCCCCATTTTGAGCCCCATGGCTACCATTTGTGCAAATCTGAAAATAGATGACCTAAGGATGTTTTAAATGAAATAACTAAGGTATATCTCTTGTAGATTCAGAGAAGAAGATTTTTTTAATTATTTCACTATTTCCCCTTATGAGGCCCCAAGGGGACATAACTCCTTCATTTGTGAAAATCTGAAAGGGCTTCACCCAGGCATGATGGTTACCAAGTTTCATTAAATTTGGCCCAGTGGTTTTGGAGCAGAGGATTAAAATGTTAAAAGTTTACGGACGACGGACGACGGACAAATTACCATCACAATAGCTCAACTTGAGCATTTGCTCAGGTTAGCTAAAAAATAACCGTACCTTTTCGGACAAAGTAAAAGGGAGATCATATTGATAAGGTCGGAACGACCATGCATGATGGTCCTTGTGTCATGCAATAAGCAACATGCAAGAACGTATGCTTTGGAGTTAGTTGAAAATGGTATTTAATAGTTAATTTCAAAGTTTAATTCAATAACAGACGATTGCACTGTCCTAAACCTCCAATAAAAATTGTTTTCGGAATAATGTTTTTGACAAAATAATATATATATATATATATATATATATATATATATATATATATATATATATATATATATATATATATATATATATATATATATATATTCAATAAGCCAGTTGTTATTTTTTGGTTTTATGTCTTGAAGAATAAATATTTTTGATTATGACGGATATAAATAGACGATTATGACATTTTCATTGTATCGTATCATGCCATAAATCTTCCACTCAGAAATTCTCATTCACGCGTGCTACATTATAAGGTATACATACGTTATATAATTGATTTTGTGACTTTATCAAACTAATGTGTTACATGACTGTATTTAACGCCGTTTCTATCTTGTATCCGGGAATTTCCATTTCCGCTGGTATGCGGAAAAGATCCACATAACCTTATATAGCGATCGTTACAGATTAGTGGGAATTTCATGCATAAGAAATGATGCACAACAGGTTATATTAATTTTAGAAAAATTATATTTTGATGATTTAAAACAAAATTTAACCTAAAAACAACATTTTATTTTCACAAGAGTGAAAAGCCCTAAGTATTAAAATACATTCTACATTTACTGACTACAGTAATAGGCATATTAAAGATTTAACCAATGATAAATAAACAAAAACAAACAAAATGAGTTTAACAAATTAAAAAGGAGCATTCCATGCATTTTACCTTGGATCAAATCTGGGGTTGCCACTAAATTAAAAATGTGTTTATTTTAGTGATTTTAAAGTAAATTAGAAATATAATTTATTAAATTTTCATGATGATGATCAAGATGATGATGAGTAGAGGTTAGTTCCAATATAATGTTTTATATTATTGCACAGAATGAAAATTATTTATTGCCCGTTATAATGTAATGCCGCACCTATACTTTTTTTCAAATACAGGAACATTATAAATAAATATCTTCTGTTAAATTGTCAAATGATAAAAAAGACTGAATTTAAGAATTTAAAAGAAAAGTGTCTATTTTCAAACTTACCTCTACAAATGGCGCTGAAAATCTTTTGATCAAAGCCTTTTAATTCATCAAAAGTCTGAACAGTAAAGCGATTGTCGTCAATTGGAATTGAAGCCATTTGATCTAACTCAGTTGTATCAGCCAAACCGATACCAATTGCATATATATGAATATTGGCTTTTCTTGCGGCTTCTGCTTCCGGTATAGTTTCTCTTGCATTGATATTTGAAACACCATCTGTGATTATAATTGCAACATTAGGTACGTTTGGTCGGTCTCCATTTGCGGTAGTAAACATGGTGTTTCTCATTCTACCTATCGCACCAGCTGTATTCGTGCTCCCATAGGTATACTCAATATTCTGTATAGCATCAAATATTTGAGTTTTAGTGGAGTAAGTGTTTAAATTGAATCTAACATCAACATTCGTACTGTAAGTAACAATACCAACTCGTACTAACCCGGAATCGATCTCAGCATTACGCAACAAATCCGTAACAAACGTCTTGGTCTTCTCATAATTATCAGGTCCAACACTTGTGGATGAGTCAATTATAATCACAAGATCCACTTCCGCTTTGCATTCTGATTTTGAGAAACAAAAATACATTCATAATGAAATTGCATTTTTGTTCGATTTTAACTTAATAATCAGTGTAATTGAATTTTAGAAAGTATGAATTAAGTCAAACGTTTATATTTGTAAATACATAAATTTTGGGAAAAAATGTATACTTGAAAATTGTATTTCTAGGAAATTTTTTGGGGGAAAACTAGAATGTAACAAATTGATAAGCTTTATGAAACAGGTATAATCTTTGGCAATTCAAAAATCACTCAATTAGATAGTATTTAAACAGAAAAATATAATTGTTATGTATCTACTTACAAAAACTGCTAATTGTAATTTTTTGCATTGTTATATAAAAATAAATTGATATAAAATAATTAATATGCATTATATTGTTTTTAAATGATAAAAAACAAATAGTGAATTTGTAATGAAAGTAATGTATGACAAAAACACAACACAAACATAAAAAGCAAAAATCATATGTCGAATTAATGATAACAGGGAAGAATAGGATTTTCGTTAAATGTTAATATTGACATTTTATACAGGAAAATTAAAAAGACAAAATTAGACTTACGACACAGTGACAGGAACGTCTTCTTGTTACCAAAATGACTCTCATGACGACATGTGGTTAATGACGTAACAGTAAATAAAACTCGATATCGTTCATGGTGTCTTCACGAAACATATAACCAAAAGGGAGTAGGACAAACATAATTACAAAGAAACTCACAAAGTGAAACATTTAAAGCTACGATTATAACTTACAATGAAATATAATTGCTGCTGCATATCCAAATATTTTTCGAAAGTTCGACCTCAATATTATCATAAAAAAACCCTTAACATATTAGAAAGAAATACACATGTACTCTCTAATGCAAGATGTCGGTTCAAAAACTAAAGCTTGAACATGGCGAAACTTGATTGAGGTGAAGCTTTCACAAAAATATTTGGATCTTAAGCGTCTTAAATATATTGATAATATAATACCTGAATATAAATGCAAAATTATGATACAATTTTTAGTTACTGATTTTAAAATATATACAAAACTATTAGTCGATTGATATTTTAACAGTTTAAAATTAACGAACTACTAAACCTGAAATGCAATAACGAATATTTTAGAAACTAAAAAATGTAAATACATTAAAATTTAAACGATAGATGATTTTTTTCCAAACTTTAAAATAATAACAATCAAAATAATTTTCCTAAATATTAACCTAAATTTAACACTAAATTTCAGGATTTGATTGGTCATTAAGATGCAAGAGACAACATTTAATATGACGATTATAAATTTCTTGAGATATATATGTTAATATACCACCACAGGCATTATGTTGGTAGTTATATTTTAATAAGAATACATCATTGGTGTTTTTGATGTTGTGTGTTGTGTGCTCACACCCATATCCAACAATCCTGAAGATAATACAATGAAAATGTTTTGACAGCATTTATGTTGAATACAACGAACCTTTATCAAAGCAGAAAAGCAATAAATGCAAAATGTCTGACGACTATGTAAATTTAAAACGAAATCGTCATTGATAAATTATAGTTTTAAAACTATTCAACTAGCTAAATTGATATTACTTCTTATTGAGGGTATATCATTCGATTGGAGATGCACTGACGAATCCTATGAAAAATATGATGATTATCTGCCCCTAAACAAATATGGTGATAGTACCTTGAAAATGATCCAGTGGTTCTGTAATTGACATAATTAGAATAACAAAAATCAACAGAAATATACGAAAATAGAAATGAGGTTAAAATGAAGTTTTCATTAAATAAAAAATTTTAGTTATTAAAGAAATCTCCTGTTCTCAATATAATAAAGCACTCAATATAAAATAATACAAGCATAACAAAAAAAAAAAATACAAAATGACCCAATTACCATAGTTAAAGCTCTAGAGATATAGATACTATACCTAAATGCAAATACTAATCATGAAATTTTAAACTCTCGACAAAGCAACTTTTCAATGTCTTATCAGTGCATCATTAAACAATGACCAGTTACTGAATAAAGTACTTCGTATACCTGTACAGATTGTTTTGAACACTTTTCCTGGTAGATTCTCTAACTCTTCAAAATTATCAATTGTGAATCTGTTTCTGGAAGCAGGTGATGTCGCAATACCATTTAGTTCTGTTAAATCTGGCAAACCGATACCAATGGCATATATATGTATCCCAGTTGCACGAGCATTTATAGCTTCTAGCTGGGTGCGAGCCTGGTTGATGTTCGAAACTCCGTCTGTTACAACAATAGCTGTATTTGGTACATCTCTGCGGTCCCCTTTAACATTAGTGTACATTTCAGACCACAGAACTCTTAGAGCATCGGCAGTGTTTGTTCTACCATAGACATATGGCATTTCGGTTATCCCCTTTAAGATATCTGATTTGGTCGAGTACGTATTTAGATAAAACCGAACCTCTGCTATCTCACTGTAACTTATCAAACCCACACGGACATTACCGGAGTCTACATCAGCGGCACTGACCATGGTTCTTAAAAATGATTTCATTTTCCAAAAGTTTTGCTCTGATACACTTGTTGAAGAATCCATAACGAAAACTAAATCAAGTTTTTCGGAAAAACATTCTAAAAGAAAGGAAGGGAAGGTAACCTTCAAAAATAAGGACACGCATCTACCATACCATAAAATAAATTTTAGTATTGATTTGAAATAATATACATGTACTTGTATATAAACATTGTTAATAATAAATTATTAAATGTATAAAATATGCAATCTTGTTTACATAAATAGACTGTACAAAGGTATATGTCTTGCTCAGTAAATAAATCCGTTAACCCTGGTACATTTTTCCTTTTTAATCTAAATCAACTCATATTTTTAGAGCGCTGACAAATGTCAAATTTTCTCAATGAAAATTTTAATATAAAGTATAAATTTAACCATACCTTGGAATCTAAATCCTGCAAAGTAAACAATTTATAATAATATACAATTATTATAACGCTTGTTAATTAATCAACTCGAAACCACACGGGATTTTCCTAATGTGAGAGTATTTTTTTTCATAACAAGATTGTCTTTCATAAAAGTAAAAGTAATTATAAAGTTTAAAGGATTTTTTGAAACTTTTAGTTGTTGTGAAATAATGTAAATAAGGTGAAATAATGAAAAGAAAAGTATTGTTCTAAAAAATAGATACAATGAAGAGTTGAAGTCGCTCTGTGATAAATTCTAGCAATGAAAATTCTACAATTAATGTAGCTATATAATTATTCAAAGATATATATATATATATAAAGCAAAGAATTTTTTTCGAAAAATTCTTTTCCATTAGTTTTATCATTGCCAGTTATTTAACAGAATATAAAACAAGAAAAAAATTAAAAATAATGACTTGTCTTCCACAACTTTATTGAATATTCGGATTATTCGGTGTGATGATAAATATGAAAATCAGAATCCTAAGTTTGAAATTAAAACTTCCACCTTCAATTTAGTGTTTTGTATAACAAAGCAAAATTCTGATTAACCACGTGGATTATGGAAAAAGCAAGTTAAGATAATTTTCATTTTAATGAATTAAGGATACATTATTGATCACTTTAGGGCTTATTTAACGTTAAAATACCTGGATTTATTTCCAAGTATTTAAAATAACAGTGATAATGGATTATGTGTCTAAATAATAAATAGAAATCTAGATTTGATGTTAAAAATTAATATATTATTTTCTCTTGATTTAAGCATTGATATTAGATAAATCTGTCTGTTATTTTTTTATTAAAAGGATTGGTTCTTAACTTCTTATTTCGACGCAAAGATTTGTTATGTCTAATTAAAAATTTTTTAACTCATAAACGTTTTAGAAATTTAATTTTTAATTTTTTGAATATTTTCAAACAAACAAGATTTAAAAGCATTATAATTAATTCACTTGCAATATCAATTGCCCATCACCAAAATAATTGCTGCATTGACAAAAATGTGTTTATATCGTTTTCGAACGAATTTTGAAACACATACAGTTTGGCAAATCAATAAACCTATACCAATGATGATTATTATACTTTTATAATATTGAAATAAAAATGTCAGTATCACTGAATAAACTATAGAATATTTGCAAAAATGAGCTTATTATTATTTCATATTATATAGTGGATTGTGAAAAAAGCGTCAATAAATTACCTTCATCTTGTAACATTATATCTGTCGAATGTAAGAAAAAAATAATATTTTAACAGCTAAATACTAAAAATATCTTGTATATATTGATAAATAACAAACTAAAATATTGTCAACAAATAACACTCCTTATCTGAAAAATGTAAAAGTGATGAACTCCAAACAGTTTCATGGTTACCATCAAATAAATTAAATCTTCTTTTTCGCCTGTTATATTTTTTTGATTTTGTTTCTTTATCCTCTTCCTTTTTTGTTATTTTATTTTACTGCTGCTGTAGTAAATCTTATTCCTCAAAGCGTTAAACATCCATCTTTTAGAAATACATACCCTTCTAACTGTTTTTTCTGTAATTGATCAATGTTTGGATTCCCGTTTTTCAACATTTTTTATGCGAACAACGGTTTGTAACCACTATAAACTGCTGCTTCATTATGACATTTTGTTATGGTTTTCAAAGTTTCTGTGTATTAAAAACACTAATTATTCCTGCTTATTTCATTCATTTAAGAAATGGCATTTACCTTGACTGCACTGCATGCAGTTATGCAGTAGAATGGAATGTCTCTAATAACATGAACGCCGAAGTCATTCCTTATATTTACATTTTTTTCTTTCTTAAATGACCTCAAATATAACTCAATTTTTTCACGCTTTTATCAAATGATTACAACTCTCATTAAATATTTACTGTTCCAACTTTTAACGGTGATGTCACTTTACGTGCTCTTTTCTACTCTATTGAGTTATGCAGTAGAATCGATCTCAAATAGTACAACGAATCAAAAACAATGTGATTGTAAATAATAAAAAGATATGCATTACTCCTTGCTTCATCTGAAAGGACTTTTTTCTTGATAAAAGTTTCATACTGATTAAATCACTGTTAACCACTTTGTTGTCTTATAGTTTAAGAAAAATTATCCTTTGTTATTCAATTAAGTAGATAAGATGGCGCTCTTTATAAAACTAGTCACATTATGAGTATCACATGTTTTTCGTTGCTATTTTAATTTGATACTTACTTTAACTGTTTTAGTAAGCTATTATTGAGAAAGATCATTTCAATGCTATATCGTGGATTCTAGTTTAAATGAATTATTATTTCAATCAATCTGTCTATTGAAGAAATTTATCATACTGAATATCTTTGTTTTGAATGAAATGTTGTCACAAAGTTTACTCATGTTAATCCTACGGGTATAATAAAGACAATCAATTTCCATACTTTGTTATAGATAATATTTCATCAACTCATATACTACAGCATTTCATAACAGAGTAGATTTGATGTAAGTTCATAAACACATGCCAAGGACTCCCTTTCTTTAACAACGTCTAAATTTTATGAAATTATGACAAATAATCACATCTGCTGCACTGGCTGATAATCAAAGCATTTTTGTGAAGTGCTGCATTTTATTCATTATTTCAGAGTTCGTTCAATCTACTTCAAATCGACCTAATAAACATTCCACATCAATATACTTGTTTTGTCACAATAGTTATTATATGTGGTTTGGGAAAGGCTCCTTCGTCAAGCAAGAAAAATTATTTTTCTTCCGATTTCAATAAAAATTCTTGAAATTAATAACAGCAAATGTTACGTCATGTTCCTTTGGTTATAAATTTTTTTTCACCATGTGCGACATTGTTTTTAATTATGTAGTTTAATGCTATACTGCAAATTCATCAAAAGAATGTATATGTGTATATGTCTATCCAGAGAGCTTAATTGCTTAATAATTGTTTATTATTTTTCCGAAATAAAACAGCAAATTGATATGAATATTTCTGTTCAAGTAAACTTCTTCCTTCAGAGATCCAGTCTTCGGTAGTTGTAAGATGTTATATAGGTATTGGTATAACGTAGATACAACATAAGTGAAACAGCATTTCAAGTAGTTCTAGATTCAATTATCATGTAAGTCGAAAAATTGAATCAAACACATATTTCTTAAATTATTGGTATGGAGTTTGTTATTAGTTTAAATTCAGTCTTTAATTCTTCTTTTTAAGAGGCTCAATCTAGTTTACCTTGTGAGATTTGGATGTCAATTTGTCGGCATGAATAGATAATTTTTGTCCATATAAATTTTTATTACCTATAAAATATATGAAGTGCTGCAAAAACATCGAATTCAATATTTATTTTCTATTATTTAATGTGTATTACTTAGATACAAAATTTCCTCCTTTACAAATCTAGAAAAGACAATTTCAATTATATGATTTCGGAATAATGTTTAATTCTTAATAAATGCAACCATCAAATGGTTTAATACAGAATCTTGTTAAATATGTCAGGTACCCGTGATTATATATTAAAAAGTATAAATAAATGACACTTGGACTTGATTGGTTCATCCAGATTTTTCCTGAAATAAACGTTTATCTTTCAGCAACGGATTAAACTTGCTGTATTAATAAATATTGTTTAATTTTGCACGAGTCAAAAAAAAATTTAATCTGATTGATGTAAAGTGTTCTTTTATGGCGCAGTGCTGTCAAAATTTAATGATCACAAATTATTCTTTCATATACATTCCTGTTTTTTTTAATCTTCTGATGCCCTAGCTTTCTCTTGCTCAACACCACGATTTAATATCGTAAAGTATCTGTGGGATCCTGTTATCAAAACATTTTCATTCAAACCAAAATTTCCATATTTGTATTATTCTTACTGTTTTATTGGTCAGCAGTTCACTTTTAATTTCTTGGATTAGAAAATCACCTCCTGTACCTTCTCCGGGGTATAAAAACAATGTGTACAACAAGATTATTATACATCTATATCATATATTTTTAAAGAATTTTTAATTTTAAACTTTATTTCTTTAACAACGATTAAGAAACAAGTTGTGCATCTTATATTAATCTAGCTCGTTGGCCCGAATTGTAGCGCGCGTGAGGTCTTATTGTGGGAGGAAAACCGGAGAACCCGGAGAAAAACCCACGTGCTCAAGCAGGTGACCTCATACCTTATCACATACGACGCTGGAATCGAACCCCGGTCACATTGGTGATAGGCGGGAGCGCTAACCACTGCGCCACTTGAACACCCGAATTTAAAAAAAAAAGAATTTCAAAAAGAACAGATATTATACATTACATTTTAAACTGACGTGCTTCAACTATCAATTCAAAAGGAATCTAAATGACAATGTGCTACATGTGTCGCACACTTGGCCATGGTAGCTCACAATTTTTTTTATCCTAATAACACAGTGGGTCACAAGTATCAGTCATGCTATTTTAACTTTGTCCCGAATGTCATATTGAAATTTGATACGTTAGAATGTATATGTCGAGTTCATATACAAACCAGAATACAAATTATATAGCGCAGGTCTCAAGATCTCTCTCTCTCTCTCTCTCTCTCTCTCTCTCTCTCTCTCTCTCATTTAAAACAACTTTCCTTTTTCCAGCGAACACTTTTTATTTCTATTAATAAGTGGTGCGTGAGGGTGTGTGTATGTGGGTGTGTATGTGGGTGTGTGTTTAACAACTTTTTAGTATATCGAATCTGTATCAAACACCGAAATATTGCAAATTAAGTATTAAATCCATATTGTTATGTTAATTTTTTTAGAAAAACACAAAGGAAAGGTATCACACTTACATAAATGTTAGATGTCAACAAAAACATATTTTAACATTGTTGAGGTATAGTGGATAACAGAAACTATGTAAATTATATACATAAAACAACTGACATACATGCAGAACAGTGATCACTTACTCACCTATACTCACCAACTTAAATAAAACAAATTTGTACTGACTTACCAACTGTCGGTGATGGGAATGTTATCTTGATAGGTGGACCTACGGTTCCTTAAAGATTAAATAAATAAAATACGTAAATAAGGCTTGTGTGAAACATAATAAAACATATATAAATATTCAAAGATCTAAAATATAAAAGACAGTATCTAAGACTACTAAAACCTATACTGTACAGCGTGAAAGAACTTATATAGGTAATTGGTTGATTTCTCTAACGAGGATAAATATTGGTAAACCTAGAACTCAAATTACTCTGCCTCATAACTTTTAATAAAATTTCTTTATATTTGTAGCTTTAACAGGTTGTTCAGGGTATAGTTCTGAATATCAATGTGTTTTGAATGTCGTTTTTTTTTCAAACAAGGGATGATAAAGTTGTTTGCCTATAAGTTTTTTGTATGTTAGAACCCATTCTTTCACAATTTAATTGCCACAGGTCGAGTTTATTTTGTTATAAACTAACATGAAATATAGCTTACCAGTTTCTCTGGAAGGTGTGATTCTTTCAATAGGTCCCGGAGTTCCTGTTTAATTAAAGTGCCAAAAATTATATAAGGGTTCTATTTGAATGAATACCATCCTCTTTATTAATGTTTACGTGTGGGTAAAGATTTTTTAAAAACCCCAAACAAATTAAACAAATCAGCACATCACTTTTGCTGCATGTAAGAAAAATTGCCCAAAGAAATTTGGAAAGAATAACACAAATTTTCAAACAGAAAACGTGTAATTTGAAGTATTGTTCAAATTAATGTTAGAGATCACCATATGTGCTAGCTATTAAAAAATTATTCATTGACTTTAAGACTAAAAAATTGTATATTGTATATGTATTCATACAGGGAGTAACAAGGTTTTTGTCGTTCGTAGTCTATATGAACGCAACGGCTCTTATGCTTTGAGAAATGGGAATTTCGCAAATGAAAATATTATATGTTATACATGCATTATTTAAGCCTATAAAAACTGTTAAAGTATGTATCAAAAATGTGAAGGGATAGATTTAAGTGCAATAAAGTCAAAAACAACCGTTTTCGAAACACTGTTTACAAGTTAAGAGAATGTTGGTCTTGGTATAATGTTTAACGTCGAATCGGTAATTTTTTTTGGCTATTTGCAACGAGAGTAAGTTATTAATCTCTATGGATTAATCTAAGAACAAGTCTGTGTATGCGTGTGATGTGCGAGTGTGTATAAGGGTCTGTCGTGTACTAGCGTGCACGCAGGTAGACATTTTGGTAAAGTGTTATCTTACTGAGTCAGTATGATGCAGAAGTATACCACCCTAAGTTTGTTATCCTGACACCGGGTGAACCAGTATGTCTTTAGTACTCCTAATGCCGAGCGCCAGGCGGGGAAGCATCATCTTAAATTCTTAAGTCTTATTTATGACCCGGTCGAGTTCGATCCCACGACCTCGCGCTCTTGAGACAGGCGCTCTACCACCGAGGCCACCAAGCAGGTCTAAGCGTAACAAAATTGACAAGACAAAGGTTAGGGTTACAAAGCTGGCAATACCTCCATTAGCGTAATAAAAGAAATAAGGCAACCATTAAAGGTAGCGAAACACAGCAGACGATTTTAGCGTAACAAAGTTTTAGACAACTTTTAGCGTAACAAAGTTGACAAGACAACCATTTGCTGAACAAAGTTCGTTAGACGATCATTGACATAGAGGGTTGGGTTCAGTTGAGTAATAGTGTTTAATTTAACGTCCCAGTCAAGAATATTTCACTTATATCGAGACGTTGCCAGCTATAGGCGAAAAATTTGCCTGTGCGTTGCGATGATGGCATTATACAGCAGGGTTATTTATCGTGACACGCCATGACAGGGACCTCGTTTATTTTAAGTTTCCGTCCGAAAGAACCGTGACTTTCATTTCGTAATGCCGAGTGCTTGGCGAAAGAACATTCACAACCCGCTTTCAAGTTTTGGGTAAGACCCGGCCGGGGTTCGAACCCACGACCTCCCACTCACGGAGCGAGCATTCTACCAACTGAGCTACCGCAGTGGTGACATTAAGGGTGATGAGACAAAGTGTTTACATTACATCGATCACAAGTCGAATATTAACAGAACAATGTTAAGGAGATAATAATCAGCGTAACAAAGTTCATGAGATCGCCGTTAGCGTAACAACACTGATGATGCAACCCTTTGCGTAACATGTTGACATGGAAACTTTTATCGAACTTAGTCGATTTGAAACAGCTATAAAAGTTTTATTCAGTGAAAAAACTAGATAAATACTTTGGACATTTATTTTCTATTGAAAACTTTAAAAGCATTATTCAAAATTTTTGTGGAAAAAGCTTCAGTTTCTCGTCTCATTTCACTGTTGCTATTTTGAGATTTCGTAAAAGTAAGAAAATTAGTTTTAAAGAACTACTCCAAACAAGATATTGGACGGAAAAGATCTAAGACAAGCAGAACGTTAAAAATGAAACTTAATGAAAATTTAAAAAAAAAATCAATTGCAGAAGTTTTTACTCACCAGGAAGCACAGTTACTACTGGTGGTGCTGGTGCCGTATTGACTGAAATATACAAACAATTATCACATCAATAATAGGAAGCTTGTTATTGATGGCAGCTGATAGCATGTTATTGAAAATAATCAAATTAACAAGGAAAATAGTGCTAAAAAGAAATACGAGACAAATATATTGCGATATAAGTATCTGAACAATTCAGAATTTGAACACCTTACTGGACAAAATTATAAACAAAACCTAGTGTATATTTGCTTTTAATACATAAAATTACATATAAATTAAAGAAACGATTAATTACAGAATTAAAAGCATCTGACCGCTGAATATGAACCCCGAACTGTAATGATATTTGTAACAAATGTGTAATTTTAAGAGTGGAACCTCCTTTGTCTTTATCACTATTTACTATTAAACCGTTACGTTAATTGAAGAGGAACATAACGAAATATATTACTACGTACACCAAACCAAAATCATATAAAAAATCTCAATGCAAGTGTTGAAACTAATGAAATTGAGTTTCTGTGACTTGTTGAAATACATGTAAGTTTAAAACGATAACTGAAATGTTTTAATCACTTACGTGCATATACTCTATTTCTTAACTCTTCTGCGTTTCCTGCTAGTTGTCCGTATCCCTGAACATTGTAGATATTGTTGGGCGATGTAGAGAGAAGTTCAAGTTCAGATTTATCTCGTATCCCGACGCCGATGCTGAATATATCTACGCCATCCCCTTGAAGTAAAGCTTTCTGATTCTCTACGGTCGAGGTTTTTACTGTAGATGCCGAATCGGTAATCATAAACAAGGCTTTTGGTACTGTTGCCCGAGCACCGTATCCAAACATTTCTCTGGCTCTTACAAGAGCAGCTGAAGAATCAACAATGTTATCTCTCATTCGGGGGCTGATTCTGTCAATGGCTTCACTGACTTGTTGTGATGTGTTGTACCTGTGTAATAAAATTTTATAACGTTTTATAACCGTTTATCCAAAACAAAATAATTATAATAAGGCATGTATTAACCAAAGCAAATAATCTTTTTTTATGGGTGTACATCGAATACTTTTTTTGCTTTGAAGGATGCTAGTCAATACGTTATCGTTTTCACTTTTAATACTTTGACTTATTTTAAAGTTTTGTGCGGTGAAATGCTTTCAGATGTTGTTATATTTGTGTTTGGCAAGTGAAACGCTTAAAACGAGTTTTTCATCTTCAACATACCGTTACATTATGTATTTGTTTAAAAGGGCAATACCAGATCATTATGAATTTAAACTTTGACTGCATAACATTACACTTTAATACGTTCAAACCTAACCCATAAACCATTGTATCATCTATGACTCAGTAGGCAGTACTTTGTGCTCAATTTTTAGCCGTCTTAACTTTTGAAATTTATTTGAAACTAAGGTCTGTTCCCTCGTGCAAAGCATTCCTTAGCTGGATTTGGATTCATATCATTTTGAAACTTTAGATTCATTATTTTTCAACTGTTTGGCTTGTGTTTTTTATTTTTCAAACTTTTCGGCCCCTAGTATCACTGATGAAGAATGATTTTCCGAAATGTGCACATATGACACATCAAAATTAAGCAGGTATTTGTTATATATATCTTCTTCAGAGCCATATAATTATTCCATAAATGCGCGATTTTAAGAGAACGTTTACAATCTATTGTACACATTATGCCGATCTATGTAACTCAATTCTATATTACGATTTTTTTATTTTTTTGTTTTATAGATACTAACTGGTTTAAATAAAAAATTGTTCTAGCGTCTCTACCATATACGATACAACTTATTTGAACCTTGCCACTATTGACGTCAGCTTTAGCAAATAATGATTTTAAGTAAGTCTTAAGTTTTGAAAAGTCATCTTCTGAGGTAGATCTTGAAGAGTGAACAGCGACAACAATATCTGCTTCTTCACTATCTGAAAAAGAAATCGGCTTAGTTCAAATTTTAAATCTAAAATTAAAAAAAGTAATTTGAATGTAACTAATGCATAAATGACATATAACTCAAAATAAAAAAAAACATTTGACGTTAAACATTATCAGTAGATTATTTCCCGCAGATGTATGTACTTTGTCAATAATTTACACGATTTTCAAAGAAAAACTTTTCATTTCTCATGCAAATACATACTAGAATGCTAGATTTGTATGTAAAATAGATAAATGAATAATCCCTAAATGCATATTATATTAAGCTAACTTAATTATCGATCACCAAATTGTCATAAGCGTGGGATTAAAAATCAAATATCTTCTCACTCTTAGGTGTGAATCCAAATCATGTAGAAGTTTGTCTATTAACATGCCAGCATCATGTCGTAAACAATCATTTACTGAAAGTAAAACACTCTTCTCGACCATTTCAGAGCTGACTATCTCGATTCTTTAATTAGTTACTATTGGAACACAAAATTCTTTTCACCACCATACGTGATAAATTATAACATTAAAGGGTACCTGTAACCAAAAATTTTTTTATCACAATTGTTTTATATATTATTTAAATATAACAATACTGAAAACCGCATGAAAATTGGTGACAAAATAAAAAAGTTATAGCGGTTTGAAATCCACATTTTATAACTTTCTCTTTATCGAAAAGTGAGACGCCTCGTTTTGAGTTATAAACGTGTGACGTCATTGCAGTATTAGAAGTAGTGTCTAACATAATAGACAGTAGTAACAATGATGGTATATTAATGTATGTAGAAGAAAGTAACGACTATGACATGTACCTATTTATGTTAAATAGTTCGTCATTATTTTGGGAAGCAGTAGACAGTCTTATCAGTGATGAATTTGGAGTAAACCGTTATTTATTCGAACCATAAACGGACGAATCTGATGAACATATTGAGTCGAGTCCCAACCTGGTTGCATAGCTGTTGAAAAATACTTGACGAGTGTTAACTTGTCAATAACACGAAAAATTATTATATCTTTGACTTGAGAAAATAAATTATTTTATGAAGTCGAACTGGACAGACTCGAGAATTACGATAAGTTGCATAGCTATAACAAAAAATACGCGATTAGTTTTAACTAGTCAAATACACGAAAAATTAATTTTATCGTCGACATTTTAAATGAATTAAATATCAAGTCGGACTGGACAGACTACCGGGTGAATATTATGGAACTTACTGTGGTGTCATGTGCTGATTTTGAATTTCCATTAAAATAATGCATTCAAAATTTTGAATTTTGTATGCATCATTTTAATAAAAATTCGAAAGCAGCACATGACAGTGGCGCCGGGTAAAAATCAATACATAAAAAACCAATCGCCTATGTTCTTTTGTGCAATGTTTATTGACAGTTGAAGTTAAATGACTGTGATGTAGAAAACTTTTAAGTAGTCTGGCGGCATCACATTTCCTCGATAATTGGAAAATGTTCACACAATTAAAGTTTGTAACATAGTTCTTTTCAACTGTCCGATGGTCAATTTATGCTGGGATAATAAAAAAGAAAAAAAAAACAAGATATTCCATCTCAAATTATTTAACGCGAAATATATAATGAAATGACACGGATTTTAGAATGAGGCCGCATTTAAAAAAACGAGATGATAATAATAATAATAATAATAATAATAATAATAATAATTTTGAATTTGTATACATAGAATAAAGAATTTAAGTATATCACAGCTAAATGTATGCCCAAGGAAAAGTGAAATATGAAATCTAATAAAATCAAATGCTGTAAGTAGATAAATAAACATTTTTAAATAGACTGTTCTGGTCGTCAATTTTTAATTTTTGATTTTGCCTAAAAGTTGTATTTTATAATAATTATAATAATAATTATTATTATTATCATTATTTTTATTATTATTGACATGAAAACAAAGAAAGAATTCTTTTCTTACTTTTTAAAATTTACAAATTAAATATCCATTTTTTCCGGAGTGAAATCTTTATACTGTATATGACAAATAACGTTTACCAAATAAAATTATTTTACTTTACTCGAACTGTAAATAAGATATTGTATATTACCGGTATTAAGATAACTTTATCAACCTGCAAATCAATTTTGCAAATTATAAGTGACATCCTGTTAATTACAGGTGTGGGTCTAAATCTAAGGAATGTGTCTAATTAACAAAAGGATTAATAATAATCTTAATTATCGGTACATGTCAAACGAATGTTAATTCCACTTCGTTAAATAGTTTTCCCGTAAAATAATCATAGAAAGTTAAACTACGAGTTCGTATTTGACTTATTTTAGTAGTTGGTAAATAATATTCTGTGGAGGCATGTTACTGCTATGACGTCACAACACGGGAGCCTCGATATCGACCTTTTTGATTTGGATTTCTAGAGATGTATTAGAAAATCGCCGATATCTACCTTATTATGGAATGAAATTTTATGGAATTTTCGCTACAGTCATATTTAAGTACGACGAATAAAATATGTCAAAACTGAAAATCGTTACAGGTACCCTTTACTACCTTATAAAGAGTTTGATGCAGATAACATTTTTATTAAGATTGTTAATTACCTGCTAAAGGTAGTACTGGTACCATTGCTAAAGTAAATAAAAATAAAATAATGATTGCGTTACTCTTGTTGATTTATACAGAAAAAGAAACGCTTGGTTGCAATATCATTTGTAAATACCAACCTACATATATGTACATGAATGTATACAAAAATACTAATTTGATTAACAATATTTATTCGAAAAATAAGGGAAAGCTGCTGCATATATTTTAAATTGAGCTTGAAGACAAAAGAAATATTGCAATGGAACGAATATTATTCTCATAAATTTACCCTTTACGATTTTATAGTGTGTGTGTGTGTGTGTGTGTGTGTGTGTGTGTGTGTTCGATAATAAAATTGTTTGCATTCAAATGGGGAGGTGGGTATATTAAAATGTTTTCTGTTTGTACAGAACAAAACATTATAAAACAATTGAATCTATATATATACACACACATATATAAAAATATATTACAAATCATGCAAGCATCTCATGCAACATGAAAAACAAAAATCCCAACCTTCGCACAGATGCGAAATTATCTCCCCTGGTGTATCCGATAATGTTTCCGATGTATTGAAATTATACAGGTGTCTCTGATAAGGTTTACTTGCAAGAAGCTTTAAATCTAACTGGTCTCTGGTACCAATTGCCAAAACAGTAAGTTTTAATATTAGCTTGTGCATTTAGTTTTAATTGTTCTTTTATTTGTTCGATATTTCTACGAGTTGTATTAAATCCATCCGTTAACAGCACAACTATATTTGGAGCATCAAATCTGGAACCATACCCGTTACCAAATAATGTCTCACGGACAAGCTTTAAAGCAGACGGAAAATCTGCCAGTCTGCGTCGAAAAGGTACTTTTCTGATTGCTTGTTTCGTGCCCTCTTTGTTTTTGTAATCTCCAAAGAAGATTTCTATAAATGGCCGCTCTCTTAAATTAACTACAGCCACCTGAACATCACCAGAATCAATGTTATAGTTCTCTACTAGCAATTCCATAAACTGGAGAAAGTTTGCATGGTTTACACTTGTTGATGATTCCAGTAAAAGGACAATATCGGCTCTTAAAGATGCACAGTCTACAAAAGATATCTTGCTTAATACCATGATATTAGGCATGATTCGTTACCGCGAAGAAGCGAATATTTACTTTATTATTACATAACTCAAAAATGATAATTGTGATTTTCACATTAATTATTATATATGATCATTTAATAAAACACTTGCATACTTTTTAGGATCAAATATTAGAATTATTATGACATATTAAATATTCATGAAAGAATGCAAAGACACTAAAAACAAACCATCCTAAAATTGATTTATTTAAAGTCTATATCAACCATTTTTCAATCTCTATTTGTTAATTAACAATATTATGAAAATTTAAAGAATATAAATTGCAATATGTATATGATCAAGAGACAATTACATCTACACAAAATTAACTGCTTCATAAATTACCAAAAACCATAAGTTTAAGTCATTCGTTATTCCTTACATGCTCGCCAATCTAGCACTGTGTATACCGATAATGCTTGAGCATAACTATTTGATACATTAAATATGAAATTTTGAAGTTTTTTCTCTGTCAAATGAAGTTATTCCCAGAGTTTCACATAAATGTCACTGAGGAATTGACCACATGTGCGCAATCTATTTGAAATGAAAATGGTAAAATTGAAGCAACTATTAATTATCCTTCGGTTTTCAGTTTTTAGTATTTTGGTGCTAAAGCCTTTGGAATTTAGCATACATATTTCAGTTGAGATTACAAAACCATACAAACGTCTATATTTTTGTAAAGGTTTTGATTTATCGTCCTTGTGAAAACAAAATGTTTTGTCTACCATAATATGAAACAGTTACAAGTTTGCTACTGTTTAATTCATAAAAATTCAAAATAGCAATCAAAAGTGTCAAAGTTGAAGAGTATAGTAGTTGGATGACCATATCAGAGCATATATCTATATATAAATATAAGCGAAAAGGGATAAAATTTGGTAGGTCAGGCAAGATACGGGTTTGATTTTGAGATCTCCGCGTATACGTGTGGAATTGTGTGTGATACTCATTCAATGAGCTAAAGTATATATATTCACACATACAAGAATGAAAAAGTTATATGTCATGCATGTATAGATGAAATTCAAATACTTCCAAACACCAAACCTACTTTATATAAGCAACATGGTTGTTCTTTAATATAATAAAAAAAAATGTTAAATAATTTGCCTACGTACATATGAGAAAATGGTATTGTTTCAATATAAAGTCAAATGACTTCAAGTCAAATTGAATTTCTAGATTCATTCAACACTAGATGTCGTTTTCTAAAAGGATAAGATTCTTGGAACTCATTATAGATTTCAAAAGCAAATTCATGCTCTCTATCAGCCACAGAACATACCACTTCGGTGTAAATTGTCACCCCCAGC
Organism: Tegillarca granosa; assembly: GCA_029721355.1. Classification (NCBI taxonomy): domain Eukaryota; kingdom Metazoa; phylum Mollusca; class Bivalvia; order Arcoida; family Arcidae; genus Tegillarca; species Tegillarca granosa. Next base: position 7,286,866 of record CM056597.1, on the reverse strand, counting down.
TCTAAGGGTTAAACTCCCTATATACAGACCAGTTATTGAAGAAATGTCTTCTTGATTTGGTATAGTGGTTTTGTCTATGTTGTTTGTTTCTAATATCTCTATCGGTGTTGATCTCATTGTATTTGTTGACAGCTGTGTTACAGCTATTTGTGTTGCATTCGTTATCATACTCTTGGTTTGTATTGTTGTCTCTTTTTCTGTTTTCTTCCAAGCAGTTTCTTCTTTTGTCGGATCTGTGGTAAACTTTCGAGTTATTCTAGTAAACGTTATCTGTGTTGGTAATGTTTGCCTCTCGGTTTTCTTAGTAACAGTTTCTCCTCTTGTCGGAGGATCGGTGATAGACTTATGTGTGGTATTAAAAATAATACTCTGTGTCGGAAACTGTGTTGTTGTTCTCAGTTTTTTCCTTTACAGTTATACTTTTTGAGGACTGATATGCGGTAGTTACTGATTTTGTTTTGGTTATCATATTCTGTGTTGGTAATAGTGTTTGTTTTTCATGTTGTTTTTCGGTCGGTTTCGCCGTTAAAATTTTTGACTCTGTAGTTGTTATGACATTCCTTCCAGTTGACGTTTCTGTTATTTTTATTGTAGATGTTGGAACTGGTGTCAATAATTTTTCTGTTGTTTTCACTGTCCTTTTAATTGTTGTTTTGATTATAGGACTATGCGTTGTAACTTTTGGAGTACTTAGGATAACCGTGGTGATTTTCGAGGAAGTTGTCGTTGTTGTTGGTGTTACTGCTGCTGTTGATGATAATGATGATGATGGTGAGGTTATTGGCGACGACTGTGGTTGTATTGATCGTGTTGTTTTATCATCTAGTGTTGTGGTGATCCTTGTTTTCACATGTCTGGCTACAGAAGTTGTATCGGTGGCAACTGTTGGTACAAGAGTTGTTAATCTGGTCGTTTCACTCAAATAAGTAGTTGTAGGAGTTTTTGGCTTCTTTGTTTTCTTTGGTTTTTTGTTTCCTTTTCCTTTCTTTTTCTTTCTTACTATCAATTAAATTTATCAATAAAATTAAATCAATTATATATATCAATAATATTAGTTAATTGCTCACAATAATAACAGATTCCTGATGTTATTTTTATCATCTAAGCTTTTTTATGTATAATCGATGTGTAATTGAATGTGTGTGTGTGTGTGTGTGTGTGTGTGTATTTTTACTAAAAAGTATTCTGGGAGGACAAAAAAATGCATTACAGAGAATTTCTAACTTGGTAGTCTAAAATCAGACTCCAGAGTTTTAGACCATAGGTTCGACTTCCATCGGTATAATGTGACCTAAAACGGTACTTTATTTCAAATTGAAGCTTACTATACCGGTATCAAGAATTAAAAACATTAAGGCAGCAAACTCTGTCGATCACAGAGTCGATCTCCGTGGTCCCTATAGGTACCCACTAATATTTTTGTTATCTAATCCTTAAATATAATTCATGTTTAAATAAGCTTCTTGTTCTACAAAATTGAAATTAATTTTCAGTTGTTATAAATTAAAGAAATCACATTGGCATGTAACAACAGAAAATAGCTCTTACGTGCAGGAATTGCCTTGAAAATCTTTTTGGCACTTTTCTTCATTTTCAAAAGTTCGCTGTGTGATTTTAGAATCTGCAGGTGCTTTGAATCTGGATCACTTGCAATAAATTTAAGTTCATCTTTATTTACATTTCCAATACCTACAGTATGAAACATTACCCCAGATTCTTTCAACAATCTGACTTCCTCATGCATCTGATCACTACTTCCGGTGGATGTACTATCGGTTACCAATATGACATGATTTTGCACCCCATGTCTGTCTTTCGGCGGTCTGAATATTGATGTTCTTATTAATCTTAATGCTTTTCCCAAATCTGAATTCTTAAACTTTAAATTTTTTGGCGTTTTCTTGATTGCTTTGATGACGGTCTTCTTGGTTTTATATTGCGTTAAGTCGAATATTGTCTGTGCGTCATTTCCATAATTAACCAAGGCAACTCTGACTTTTCCTTTGTCGATGTCTGCTTTCTTTACTAATTTAAACAAAAATTTTAATAGCTTTTTTTTGTAGTCGGTCTTTTTTACATTTTCTAAAGCGTGGAATACTAAAACAACATCTGCTTCAGTTGCTAAAATAATAAATATATATATATATGCAATGTAAGTAAGATGAAGTTAAGAAATAAATTGACAGTTAGAGAAAGTACAAATAATGAATATTTTGCTGGTTTTTGTTTCTTCTTGCGAATCCCCAGATGGTTTTCCGCGAGCTCTTAAAATAAAAGTATCCCATTGTCTCTGTGAATCCAACAAGCTCAAATTCTAGTGTGGGAAGGTTTGTCAGTTGGCGTAAGAAAGTTAGAGGGGTTTTCTCCATTTACCCCTGTTTTCTCCCGCATCCAAAGATTGCCTCGATATATGTGAAAGGATTTTAACTGAGATTTAAAACAAAATTACTCAACTCTTATCATTTTTGGAAATTCTGGACACAAACATACTATGAAAAATAGAACTTATTGGCATCTTTTAAAAATAAGGATTTATCTTAAAGAATTTGAACCAATGCTAAGAATCTTTTATAAACAAAACATTGAATTTTGAACAAAACAATATTTTTTCTTTATTTTTAAGATAAATTTCAAAAACTCATTTTATCAGCTTTGATGTAAATAACTGATACTTGTTAAAAAAGAATAGCTAGGGACAATCTAATTGTACTTTAACCACGACACTTAATATTTTCTGCGTTGCAATGCTTGTTCGAAGTCGAGATTCTTTTAACAGCAGTCTCAAGTACGCGTGTGTTATATCGTACTAACTTGTTACTAACACCACTTACATTAAGCCGCATGTTGGTCACGTGACCTATTAACGAGTACATGTTTTCGGTATCAAAGTCCTTTTTCCTACCGAAAATAAAAACATATCTTATGTTTTTATGTTTTTGTACTTATCAAATGTTTAAAAGTTAAAAAATCACAATGTGAAAATTTACTCAATTATAGAAATACTTACGATCAGGCGTTTTTGAGGTAACGGTTGAAGATGGGGTCGGTAAAGTTGTAATTCTTGGATCCATTGGAGCTGGAAATTGTAATAAAGTTTTATACATTTAAACAATAAGTTACATTCTCATTGAGTCTACTTACCAGGATAATTTTTAATTTCCGGGTAAAAAAGACATTTTTTGTGATTAAAAACGGAAAAAGTAACCTAATAATTGTTCTTTAGACGTAACCTAGCTAATTGTTTGTTCTTCAACGTCATATTGTGCAGAAAGATTTCAAAAAGAAAAAAGAAAAGACTCGCACACTTTATAGGCAGTCTGTGTTGCAAATAACTCAATAAAAGGTTAATTGTAGGTTGATTAGTTGTTGAATGTTCTTTTACGTCATATCAATTATAATTTATTATTGTCAAGACTTTTTTTCTAACTAATCGAATCATACAACCATGTGTTGCGTGTACTTTATATAAGTGGACACCTAGAGCGATCACTAGAGTGCTAGTACATTCGCCAATTATGTCGCAGATAGGCATCACAGACCATTCAGCTCATTAAACTGGTCCCGAGTCGTCTAGAACCTAGTAAAAGTATACACTCATGAGGAGACTTCCAGAATTTAATAAATTCAATGAATTAGTAAAGTATTTCTCAAAAATATTTCAACTAAACACACTTCACCAATAAAACCCAGTATTCTAAAGCTTTGCAGTTGTTTCGATGAATTCGGTTAAGTAAAATTCACAAATATTTTGTTATGATATATGCATTCAAAAAGTGTAAAACACTTAACACTAACATTTAACATATTTAAATGAAACATTTACTAACTAGAGGAGCACCTGTAAAAATGTTGAATGCTTAAAATGTATATAGCTTCGTTCTCTCGAACAAATTAAGAAATCTACACAATTTTATCAAAAAAGTTGAAATGGTTCAAGCTGATTATTCAAATGTAATTTTTTTTATTTAACATGCACTCATTTCTATTCGCATAAAATAATGACTTCATTATTATGATTATTATAATTTCAAGACAAAAAAACGTATAAACGTATAAAAAACAAAATTTATAATATTTTTGGTAAATGCTAAAATACCAAAGAACCATTGGTAGTTAAAAAGTGTGATGGTTATAACTGCAAAAGTAATAAAACCTCACTTCACAACGCAAGAAACTTCATGATATTCAGTATATCAGTTTAAGCGTTCAGTTTTTGTGCTATGTTTATTCCAGTCGTTTTGTTTTAGGGTGTTTGTTCTAGCTGGAACATATATTAATTTTGCTAAGTACATGTTTTTTATTTACAATTACATAATCCCCTATTTTGTAAACAAAAAAAAAAAATAAAAAAAAAAAAAAAAAAAAAAAAAAAAAAAAAAAAACACCACACAATACACAAAAATTTTACACTTACATGATTTTATATTTGCCAGAAGGTGTTGTAAAACTGATGGATTTTGTATTAATTCTGGATAACTTTCAACCGTTTGAAAATAATTATCTAATGGCCAGCTAACAAGGTCTTCCATATCCTCCAAAGGTTTATCTGTAACTCCAATGGTATGTATTCGTATGCCAGAATTACGTAAGAGTTTTGCCTCCTCTAAAGCATTTACTTTTGTCACATCAAACTTTTTGTCAGAAAGCAATACTAAGTGTCCTTTACCGCCATAATTCCGTTCGGACGTATTAAATATATCTGTGTTCATTATTTTCAATGCCTCTCCGATATTGGACTTTTTGCTTCGAAGGTTCTTTGGTGCCTTAGTGATTGCATTTTTTACATCTCTATATCACGATAAGTGTTGAAATTAAATAGAACACGATTCTTTTTCCCATAGTTGACCAAAGCAAAGTTTGTTTTATTTGACAAAAATTGTTGTTCATCAGCGATGTTTGACAGAAATACAAGTAAATGTCTGAAATAATCCGAAGGACTCGTTGAACTTGAAGATTGAAAAAGGATTGCTACATGTCTGACATCATTATTTGCTAAAATAAAATGAAAACATGTCAAATTATTTGAAAGCGGTACAATTTTTATCTGATTGCTTAATATCAGTATCCTAAAATGGACTTAAAATGAATTTTTTTAATAACCGCATCAATCGGTGAATTCTAGATTTCACAACAATACGTTGAATCTAAAAATGAACAAGAATCTGCTTAGGCATTATCTTTATTAGTTAATTAATAAGTGTAAATAATTGTTACGTGAACCTGCCATAAGTAGCATTGATGGGATCACAGTAAAAAAAAGTACTGACTTTTGACCGTTGTGTTTTGGTGAAAATGTAAGGAATGTAAATGTCTTGTTATAAAAAAGTTGAGGTTTTCTTTATCTAACAAAAAGACTGTAGCTTTGTAAAATTAGATAATTTTTTCTTTATTAAAACATTAATATACATAAGACACAAGAAGGTATCACATACGTTTATCTAAAGTTTACTATGGGGTATCCTTAGGCAGCAATATGTCTGGTAAAGTGCTCTAAAATTTAGACTTATAGATACAGTGCCTCTCACGGACTAGGTTCAAATCCAACTCCGGGAATTTCCAAGTTTAATAATATTTATTTGTTCTCTTGTCAAAGTCGGTGATTTTTGTCAGAAAACTTCGCTTTTTAAACTATTTTTGACATGCCCGCCTTAATATAAATAAAATAATCATGACTTGGACGTTAAAATGCAATACCCTAACTTGTAGTCTATATATATATATTTCTATTGTATTTCATGGATATGTCTATTTAACAGTTCCTGTCAGTTAATAAACTTACTTGTGACGTGTCCTATAGTATTGGAAACTGTAGTCGTCGTCTGTGTCGTGGTTGTTGTTCTTTGTTCCGGTTTAGATGGTGCTGAAAATAGTATCAATACGATAAGTTACCAAAGACAAACACGGTATTTAATATTTATTTGAATACGCAGCATTTGATCGTTGTTAAGATGAATATACAGTAGACTAGTCTATAAGGTGATCAAAACAAGGGGTTACACGCGAAAATTTAAAGCACATACGTTTTCAATCAACAAATTTTTCCAAAAAAAATAAATAATTTGATATTAAAACTGACGAATAGCGATTTCTAGACAAATAACAGATAATCTAATTAACAAACCTTCTAAAAGCTATATAGATTTAGTGTCAAAAATGACGTTACGTCAGGAATATAAAATAAACATACTCCTATCTTTTATACTTTTTTCACATCAGGTAATTACTAGAATCGATATGCCTAAAAACACCATGTTTTTGCCAGGTACTCGTCTTAATTCGAAAGTTATAAAATTAAGTACCCATATGTGTTAACCTCTGTAATCTAAAATACTTTTTCCGTGTATTTTGTTACAGGTTTTGAAGGTATTATAAATGACAATGTTCATTTTATTTATCTAATACAACCGGTACCCGCTACACTCATTATGATTTGTTTATCTTGTTCCATGTTTCTCACTCAGATTTTGGTCAACTTTTGGGGACTAGCTGAGTGGTCAAAGGTTCTGCCTTAGTTTTGCCGCCGAGATTGTAATCTCACTCTAGCAACATTGTGTAAGAAGGCGGAATTTTTCATAGGAACTTCTGGTTTTGACTACCATCGTAGAACCGGAAACTTTGATATAAGTAACAAAATCTGACTTTGGTGTTTCACAGCATTATTGCATCCCATTTTGATTTCATTTAATTGACATGTGTTCTCTCTGATAAAGTTTTTGTAGAGAACAGGTAATTCAGTCGCACATTCTACTTAAGTTATTTGCTTTTTCTATTTGTCGGTTAAACTTACATGATCGAATGCCTGAAATTACTCGCTGCAAAATATCCGGATTTTGATTTAGTTCGGCATAATTTCCAACATTCTGAAAATACAAAGTGTCTGGTCCACTTGATATAGTCCTCAAATCATTCTTAGTCTTATCAGAAATTCCAATGCTGTGTATCCTTAATTCCTGCGTTTTTCAATACATTTGCCTCGGGAACAGTTTTAAGTGAATGATCAAATATTTTATCCGCTACGACAACAACATGTCCACGTCCACCATAATTCCGCTCTGATTGTATTGAATATATCCCGGTTAAGAATCTGTAATGCATCACCAATGTTGGCCTTTTTACTCCGCAAAGTTTTTGGTGCTTTCAAGATGGCTGATTTAGCAGACGATAAACTCTCTTGCGAATTGAAATTAAACAGAACGCGAGTAGTTTTCCCATAATTAATCAGTGCAACATCCAATGTACTGGAATTGAAATGGTTTTCGCTGACTAAGTTTGACAGAAAGATTAGCAGGTTTTTGAAGTAGTCTTTGGGACTGGTTGAACTTGATGACTGGAATAAAATTGCCAAATATGTTTTTCCGTTGTCTGAAAAAAAATTGTTTCAAGCTTATATCTAGTGTTCTTCATTTTCTTAAGAGAGTTAAAGCTTAATTATTCTATCAAGTAATAACACGTGACTTAAATTTGCGCGCGACTGTTCACCAAAACTTTCTGATTTAATAGCCCATAATATATTACCGTTACAGTAAGTAGTTAACATCTAAGTTTTTTAATAACTACCTTTATCTGTAGTCTACCGTGAAAAATGAAACTTGTTGATTTTTAAAAATTAAAAGATATAAGTTCTTCTTTGCAGTTTTGCAAAAGGCTATTAATAGCTCTGAAACGAGACGGCTAACAAGACAACCACAAGGATGCATGTAAATGAGTCACAATAATTTGTTTTGAAAAAACAACTATGGTAGGCATACAATAGGATTGACTGTATAATGCGATATAACGTAATATTTAACTAATTTATCAAATTATAAACATTTAATGTTACATTCACGTGTATTAAACGTTTTACAAACTGCGTTAAAAGAACTATTTGCACAAATTCAATTCATGTAGGTCATTCACTGCGTTTTTTAATCTAATATTCGTTACTCTTTCTGATATTACCTTGTTGATAATTAGAGTACATACTAAGTTATATGCATAATTTAGGCAGTAGTTTTAATTCACTAGAAGTTTGGTTCTACCTTTTACACTTGAGCTCTGTTGTAATCTTGTATCTTGCTCTGAATCTATAGGTTCTGTATTTAAAATAGGCAGTATCTGTCCATTTTCAGACGAGTCTAAATCTAAATTTAAAATCATGAACATATTACAATTATTTTTAATGTTTTAAGCAAAGAAACAATGCGATTAATAATAGCTGTATCGTTCTATCGTAGGATTGAAAAGATTGACCTTTTATAATTGTTACAAATGCAATACGAGAGGACAAATCGTTAAATCAACCTTTCGACTTAATCAAATATTTTCATTAAAACCACATCCAAAGTAAAATAAAGAAAAACTGTTAATTTTTTTAACGAAAGGATAAGAACGAAGCAATCCAACTCTTGGTTAGTGTTTACTAACACTTGATTGTCTACAAATGTTTATCTGAATTCAAGTAGTCAAATTGCTCATACCAACTAATATCATAAAAAAGTCATTTATTCGCTTACAATTTGACTCATCCAATTATTTTTTAATCAAAGTATTTCCTTAATAATGCAAAATGTGAAGCAACACATCCAGAACGTGTGTTGTTAGCCATAAACACGTGAAGTTTGCCTAGGGTAGCCGAAATGAAAACAGCGAGACAGTGCTTAATTGATAACTGGTTACTGCACTGCACTAGAATTTCACTAAAACTTAAATAGCCAAACAAAAACAAAAACAAAAGAATTCGCAAGTAAATAATAAAGGATAGAATATCTACAATTTTATACACTCGAGTTACAGAGAGAGAGAGAGAGAGAGAGAGAGAGAGAGAGAGAGAGAGAGAGAGAGGCTTGTAATACCTTCAAGTAGAGATGATACAAAATTTCTTTTCAAGCTTTCATCATTCAATAATGATTCATAATTTTCCACTGTATAAAAATATTTTGAATGCGGTTCACTCACAACAGACTGCATTGGGCCATCGTAAGGGTAAGATATGCCGATAAAATAAATTTTAGAATTTGCAGATTTTAATCGATCGATATACCGATTGTCTTCTTCTTGAACAAAAACAGATGGCGTGTCAGATATGATCAAGAGATTTTGTGGTAGCCCACCAAACACGTTATTCGTTTCATTTAACATTTTTAGTGTTCTCCCTAAATTAGAAGAAGGACTTCGGAATGATTTTGGTATTTTCAATATTGAGTTTTGGAGATCTTCTTTATTTTTGTGCGCTCCGAACTCAAATACTGTCATTGGCGCTCTTCCAAAATTAAACACTCCAACATCTAATTTTGTCAAATCCAGTCTGTTATCTTCCAGTAAGTTAGACATGAATACTAGTAACTTTTTGTTATAATTTCTGGCACTTGTCGAACTTGAAGCATGAAACAAAATTGCCAGTTTAGATTTTGATATTTCTGCAATAAAAACATCAACAACAAAAGCTACGATACAAACATGTACAAAAATACAACATCTTCATGCTAAAATATGAACAGAAATGAATTGAATTTCTGAAATTGAAAAACAATCGGATTACAAAGAAAACCGGTGCACATTATTTGCCAACTTACCTTTTCTGTTACACTTAGGCACGCCAGCAATTTTCTGCTACAAACGGTCAATTGCAATGTGCAATGTTCAAGTATATGAAGTATTTGCAACATCAAACAACTTTGAAGATAAAAATAGGGCCAAAAAGCATGCACACTTAACGTGTCCAGATTCATGCAACAGCAAGTTTACTTACGTGTAACTCGTTCGGGCGCGAGTGTAGTTTCCGGTATCGGCTTGCGCGGTTCTAACCACGATGGCTGTCGGTGGGGGCTTTCTTGAATTAGGCCCTTGCACTGTGAAGAAGAAAAAAGCAGTTTTACAGTTAGTAAAACGATAATCAATAAATAAGTATTTATGACAAAATTCAATAATCTAATATAATATATACAATAACCTGTAACACACACACACACACACACACACACACACACACATATATATTCGATTAGAATTCAATCTCGAATATCTTCAGTAGCTCGAGGTCATCTGTCGGATTCGAACATATCCCTATTATAGCCTATAAAGACTTAATTTCGATCACAAGAACTGCAAAAAATAATTATAACGCTCGAATTATAATTTCAGTGCCTGAAATCTAACACAATTGTTGTCAAGAATCATGTTGTCAATTTTCTTTAAAATTACAATACTGAGTAAAATGCAATGAAGTGAAAACTTAGAATATTTTTTGTTGAGTAATAATCTTTGTTTTGTAGCAGTTATTTGCCTACTAGTACTTAATCATTACAAGGAATTCAAGATTCATTCGGGACAAATGCCTTTTAAAAAAAGCAGACGTTCAATGTCAGTTGCACATATATATGATATGACTTTTTTCCATTAACGGTTAAATACAATAAAATAAATCTGCTATCATATGATCACAATATTTTTTTAAAAAAAATTTAGCTGCGATTTAAATAGGTGAGAAATTTTGAAACTTGAATTTGTATTTTCTCTTGTATCATTTAATAAAAAAACGATCTAAACGATTCGTTATAAGTTGCACTAGAGACGGGAAAGTTTGATGGATAAAAAACATAATAAAACAGTTGAAACTATAGTTCTATAGTTCTATAGATTCTATAGAATATATAGTTCCAAAATTATTTGAATCTCAATAATCCAGCTAAGTAATGCTTTCCATGAGGGAACAAACCTTAGTTTTAAGCACATTTCAAAAATTAAGACGTCTGAAAATCTTGCTAAATGGTGTATTTTCTGACAGCACAAAGTACTGCCTACTAAGTTATTCATTCATGTTTAAGAGTCCATAATTTCATTAGAGATATAATATTTTAAAAGATTCATTGGCTGAAAGCTAAATTCCCGGATATACTTACATGCGTATACTGTATCTTTGATATTTTCTAGAATATTTATGTTACTTTTCAAAGTAGCATAATTCGGTACATATTGCGCATATTCTGGTTTGGCTCGATATTGCCGAGAGTTCAGATCTGTCTGCATCTCCAATACCAACTGTAAGAATACTAATTCCGCTTCGTTTCAAAAGCTCAGCTTCGTCCAGAGCATCTATAGTGCCAGAATCTGACGGCATATCCGTTACCAAAATAATAGCCCCAGGAACTCCCTGAGAAATACGAGAACCGGATCTTTGTGAGAACTCCTGAGTCCGTATATGTCTTAACGTTGCCCCTAAATTAGATTTACTGTGTCGCAACCTGGCTTTAATTTTTCTGATGGCTCCACGTGCCTTTTGTTTTGTCGTATGTGTGTTGAAATTAAATAACGAATTGACTCTATTTCCGTAATTAACGACTGCTACTCTAACTTTGTTTGGTTCAATCTTTGCTTTTGCAAAGATATCAGACAAGAATGGTTTTAGGTTTCTGTTGAAATCTTTGGCTTTAGTCTTGTGTGATGAATGGAAAACAACCAAAACGTCAGCAATGTCGCTATCTGCATATAAAAAAGGAAGTCTCAAAAAATGTCAAATTTGTTCGTGCTTTCTGTATCAAAATTGTATGTTATTTTTATGTTAGTTCTGGCATGTTTACAAAAAATCATGTGACGCAAATGATACAATTTTCCATATGAGCTTACTTCCATTGGAGTTTTAGAGCATTAAGGAGTGCTTTTTACTGTGTTTTCAATTTCTCAGAGATGTATAAAAATAAGTATTATAATCAATTACTTAGTTACAACAGTATTTGGAATAAGTTAAGCCAAGGTCACACTCTTTTAATAGATAGTTGATTGGAGTACAGTGAACGTATTTTGAATTAAACTTAAGGTATCCCAGAAATGAAGTAATTCTAGTATAACTTTTTGCATTTTATATGCATCATTTTGATTAAGTCCTCTGACACAAACCTATCGCATCTTGAAACAACGATGTTACAATCTTTTATTTAATATTGAATGCCGAGTGATGTGCTTCTGCTTATCGATCATTTTGGTCGGAGACAAATGTATTCAAGCTCTAAAGCATTTATCTTTGAATCAACCTTTGTCGTCGCATTTATAAGGACTTGATATGAAATTCAACCGAACTGTAAAGTTTGTCTACAGTTTTAATTACATACTTATTTATAAAAAAGGATGTTCACATTGGGTTAATAGTTAGTCGACAAGAGCTTTAGGCGCTAAAGCAGAGCTTAAAGATTACTGTACCTTTCACAACCTAGGTTGAACAATTCTTAGTACAGGAAATTTTGTAAGCTGGCTAAGCCAAAATTTGGTGATTTTTTTCACTGGACACCTCAATATAAATGAAAATTATTCTTGATGTGGGTGTGAAACATCAAGACTTGGCTACTGTACTCATCAAATTAGCCATGACCCGTTTTTTTTTTTTAAAAAAAAAGAACAAATATACATGAACCTGACGGCATGTAGAAACAATAAACAATTATCGTTCACTCTAAAGAACATTTGTATTTAATATACTTAAATGACTAAATTAAATCAGGCTTGAACATGACCGTAATAAATTATATTTACATAATACTTTGATATTGAAGAAGGCGAACAGATAATGATAAAATACATGCAATTCTCACCTTTAATAATTCCAATCAACTTCACAAAACAATGATTCAATGTGGTGGAAATCTAGGTTTAGATGTGTTCATGCCAAAAATGCAGTGCCAGATGCTGTTTGATGATATAGTAACGTACTTTCTCGCATCACAGAATCATAGCACATTCTCATGTGTAATGATGGCATAAAAACCAAGTATATAGCAAAACACATTCCTATCATTAAAACTACATAGATGGTCAAAGTCAAGGTCAAATATCAGTGACAATAAAGAAACATGCAATAAAAATCAAGCAGATTATTCGATTTAATTGTGAAACACGGAGAAAGTTGAGAATAAGGCAGTGCAATTTGAGTTGTCTTCTCTCTCAATCCTAGTTGTTTGGTATTTTGTATTTTTAAGAAGTCAACTTGATTACTTTGTATTGCACTTATGTGCATTAAGGGCTCCGTAGCGCACGATGCAATCATAGCTGTGATTTCTTTGTATAACACTTTTCTACCAACGATTAATTACCAAAGTTAATTACCAAAGTATGCGAATTATGTGGTTTTATGATTTCTGTTATAAAGTTTCATATGTTGAAACTTTATTTTCTTAATTCCAGCACTGTGCGAAATAACTAATTAACGGCAGTAAATTAAAGTGATTACAAGTATGTACATTCCATTTGTATTGTAGTTTTTCATTACAAACATGAAATCTTCCCTTTTTATTTGATAGGTTTCAGTGTTGCGCGATTTATCTGTCGCGTTCGGATAACACCAGGGGATGATTTTTTCCCTGAAAAGAAGCTCAACTTAAAAACAATTTCAACTGTCAAAACACAAAGCAATGACTCAAATGCAGTTCCAAAAAACACGAACACAACATCGTACGAACAATTAAACAACAGAAAAAATAGTGAAAAAATACAGGTCTTTTAGCAGATTAAACAACCGATAAACTTTTGAACATGAAAAAAAATGACAATTTGACAAAAATCTAAACAAACATGCAGACTAACAAAAGACGTTTTTGACGGAAAGATGAAATCTTATTTCTGTAAAGCCTTGTAAACTCGTTGCTAAATTAAATTGGGTTATGTGTGGATTAAAAATTGTCCGTTCGCTTAATTTTCATAAGAGATATGTTTTGTAAGTCACATTATTATTTATTTATTTATTTATTTATTTATTTATTTATTTATTTATTTATTTATTATTTGTAAATTTCGTTTTAAAAAGTTTCATTTATATATATATATATATATATATATATATATATATATATATATATATATATATATATATATATATATATATATATATTAATATTGTGCTTCGTAAATAAGTGAATTAAAGGTGAAATCTAACTAAGTGTACATGCTAAAGAATAAGAGAAAGGTATGGAATCACACATTGGTATGCATGGGTCGATGGGCGATCAATTGTCAAATATATTACCACAATCAAACAGGCTGGAATATGAATCGAAAGACAAACTGTCAATTTACAAGTCAAATTTAACAAAGATGTTTTCAAAGATTCAATAAATAAATGTAATACTAAAGTGAAATAAAAAACTTTTGAAAGGACTTAGGACAACAAACAGGTGGTAATTAAATTAGCTGGAGGTGGAAGATATTTACCACATGTATAAGATATTGAAAAAGTGCAGAAAATATTGAAAAAGTGCAGAAAAATATTGACAAAGTGCACGAAAATAATGTCAGGGACAAGACACACTCTTAACACACAAATAAGCAAACTATGCAAACATCAACAAAGAAGCATTACCAAACAGTATACATACTTTCTATCGTGGTTGGCTCCATAACTGTTATTACTTCTGTCATAGATATAAATCAATGATTAAATTAAACAAAAATACTAAAAATCGAATACTAGTTTTGAAATTTATATCTGAAATCACCGTGATGTTTAAACCAGAGAAACTAGGTCTTAATTTAGTAATTTAATTAGACTAACTTATTCCGAAATACTTTTCTCTAAATTGACATCACAATGTGTTCGTTTTATTTAACAGATGTCCATATTGATTGAAGATTAAGTTTGTTTCCTCTTTTAGAGTCGGGGCCTCAGTGGCCGAGTGGTCTAAAGCGCGCGCTTATTTATTACAGCGCTTCTCCCCGCCTGGGTTCGAATCCCACTCGGGACAGATTCTAGTGTGAGAAAGTTTGTCAGTTCGCTTGCCGAAGGGCGGTGGTTTTCTCCGGGCACTCCGGTATTCTCCGCAATCCAAGAACTGACCGCCTCGAAATAAGTTAAAGAATCTTGACTGGGGAGTAAAACACCGTTACTCCACTACACTCTACTCTTTTCGAGTCAAAGACAAAAACTTCGACAATTTTTCTACTTTTAATTGTTTTTTTAGCTGAAAAAATTAACATAGAACTATTTAGTTTTTTAAATCAACCATTTGTATTAATGGTCCTCACAGACATTAAGCGCATGAATGGGTACATATTTGAAAAGAATTCGTTTGTATTTTAACTAACCTGGAGCTGCTGTGGTTGGTTCCGGTTCCGGTTCTGTGGCGGGAGTAGGTGCTTCAGTTGGTTGAGGTAGAATGGCTTTCACTGCAAAAAAAATATTTATCCAATCAGAAAGGTCTTCGAAGGTTAAAAAAACCAGGATATTAACAAAATTTTAACCTTATATCTAAGAAGCACGAAATATGATAAAAGTATGTTTAAGGTACTAGAATATAATGGGAGAACTGACTATATATATATCTATATATATAAAATCTGCAATGTACAACCACTGTTTATATATAATCCAATTGTACACTGTAATTGATTTTGGGTTGTCCTTCTTTTTACAAACCTTTGCTTCATAGCAGTGGATAACATAAATGTTTTTTGATAAACAAGATAAGAAGTTTTAGTCTATTTCATATATGTTAACCGTAACAATTAGCCTTTCTTTCTTTTTTTTTTTTTTTTTTTTTTTTTTTTTTTTTTTTTTTTTTTTTTTGTTACAAAGTCTTCAACATTAATTAAACTTTACAATTTATTTATTTATTTATTTATTATTATTACTATAATTATTACTATTATTATTTATTATTATTTTTATTATTATTATTATTATATTATTATTATTATTATATGGACTTGTAAAAAAAATTCGATTCGCTTTTATTATAAAAAATGCGAGAGAAAAACTGAGTGCTTTTTAAAAGTGTCATATACAACTTTTTTAATTTAATCATAAAAATACATTCAAAAAGTGGTTTATGACAAAAGTAATATTCAGATGTTTTTATTTGATGAAATAGACCAAAACCAAAATTATCATTGATTGGAATAAGAAAACTTCTATAGTATATTTAACAAAGAACATGACTTTTTTACAATGTAAAAAACACAGAAATGCATGAAAAATGCTAAATGCTGTAACTAACATGCAGGGATTCGATCTTGTAGCCGACCCGTCAAGGCAGGAAGTTGATTTACATTTCTCATTAGGTAAGTATTGTCATTTGCCGAGACCACAGTTCTCACTTCATCGGTACTTCGTAGACCTATACCGATACCAAATACTGTTACTCCGGCGTTATGAAGAGATTCCGCCTCATTAGCAACTTTATTAACATTGATGTTCGATGTTGAATCCGTTATGAGAATAAGACCATTTGGAGCCTCGTCTCTGTCTCCTGCTTGACGCTGGAACATATTGGTCCTAACCGTTTCGATTCCCGCTGATAAACTTGCACTCGCTGACCTGTAGTTATATGGAATGTTTTCTATGGCGTTAATGATGTCTTCTTTTCGTTGATATTGGTTTAGTTGGAATAATGGTACTCCGTCATGGCGATATAATGCTGCACCGACTCGTACATTTCCGTTGTCTATGTCAGCACCAATCAAAAGTCCCGATACGTATGAAAGTATGTACCGGAAGTTTTCTTCAGACATATCGTTTGAAAAATGGAACAGGAATATCAAATCTAGTGCATCTCCAGCTAATGAAAAAGAAATTGATTTAAGACATTAAACCAAAAACACGAGTATGTTGAGAGAGAGAGAGAGAGAGAGAGAGAGAGAGAGAGAGAGAGAGAGAGAGAGAGAGAGTATTGTTATATCATAATTTGTTATTTATAATTTTTGTGACAGTTCTTCCAAATTGTATATTTTGACTAAAATACCTTTAATTAAATTTTGATTAAAAATATGCAGGAATCTTGCAATTTGGTTTGATAATATATTTATGCAATCAATACGAAAATTCAAGTAAAAGTCGTTTTACAAAAAAGATGTCTATTTCACATTCATAGGAAATTTCAGTTCCTTAAAAAAGTTACGGATTATTAGCGAGTGAAACCCTTTGCATTATTTAAATCCGGGTTTCGCCAAGTATTCACAACAAGAAACATATGAGATTAACAAAACACAACAAAATATTAACATGAACTGAGAGGGATTCTTAATTATATCACTCATATCGAGATCAAACCACCTACCGTCGATAAGCAAACTGACAAACCTTTTAATACTAAGAACTGCTTAAGCAGGAGTCGACCCGTTGAGAGGCGCTGTAATCTGTAAGCCCGCTTTAGATACTTCTATCACCAAGGCCCCGTAGGCATTCGGTGTAATGGTTAAACATGATTACTTTTATTTTAAATTCCCTTGACCAATACATATACTTCACACTTTTTATAAAATTAGTATTTTGTATTTTTATAAATATATATATATATATATTATATATATATATATATATATATATATATATATATATATATATATGACTTTGTTATGAAAATAATTTATTATTGAAATGTTATTTTGTTTTTTCCTGTATATTTTATATGCATTACAATAATAATAGATAATATTGAAATGGTAAAAAGAAAAATATTTATAATTATTACAAAATAATATCAAAGTATATTGTGAGTTATGACTTCATTGTGCATATATTTATCAATTTTAATACCACGAGGATATACATACACCAAAATATACCATGGTTACACAGTATATTAAGAAGATATTTGCATACCTTGTACGTGACTGTTAAAATACATGTTTTCAAAATGTAGTAGTGTTGTAGTGAAATTAATAAGTGTACATATTTTAGTTAATGACCGAAGGCATTATTAATTTTTTTTTACAAGACACGTGATAATCCTTTACAAAAAACATTACTTTGTAAGTTTTGTTTAATCAAACACATATCAATAACTGATGATGTGTGAAAATGCGTGTGCAATTGCCATAGCCACCAAGCGCAAAACCATGACAATGAAATGAAAGACACACAAACAAAATAGTGTTATCCTTTAAAAGAGCATGGTAAAGCCATGTACACATGTATTCCTTGATAAAGTAAAGCAAGTAAAACATAATCTTTAACGAACAACGACATAGTAACCTGACTACTGGTAGTTTGATTCAAGCACATGTATCCATGTTCGAAAATTATGAATTATGCTGATCAAATTTTGTGAATTTTTTTAAAATATCCTACATTTAAGTAGGTTAACATATTATCTGTTTTGATCAATGTATTCAGTACATTTTTAATAAATCTATAAAGTATGGAAATTATTATAAACAATAAAGTTACTAATAAACTTATATTTAAACTAAAGAATATACGTAATTACATCAACTTTGACTGTAGATGTATATTTAGTCTAAATATGGATGTTCAATAAAATTAAACCTTTGAATCAGAATGACTATTGAAAGTTATTATGAAATTTCAATACCACTGCATTCATATTGTGAGTGTTTTAGTAAACTTTGTAAGTACGAAAAACAACGAATAAGCCATGTTTAGCTGTTTATATAAATATGACGAGTTTCCTTTAACCAAGTCTGAAACCAATGAAACTCTGAAACACAGCCAAATAAAGGTATATTTAAAACAAGAGGCCCATTGGCCTTAACGCTCACCTGAAGATATGTCCAATATCGGTCTCAAAGTGCAATAGACAATATATTAAGTACAGAAACTTTAAAAGTTTTCTAAAGTTAAGAACTCCCACAAAACTTAATCAGAAATATATCCACTCATATTTCATTTATAAGTAGCTTAATATATATGCATGAAGTAACTGTAGTGCAATGCATAATTTCGAAATCATTAATCAATTTCAGTTTACTTATGCAGCTATGTCCTTGACCTTTGAATATATATGACATCGAACCATATATGATTGCCATGTCAATACCTACAATATTTGAAGCAGATGATATTAAAAAGTCAGTGAGGTGGCACATCATATAATAAACAATTCAAAATATTCACTATCTCGGTGTTTAATAGGATATGTCTATCTAGTCAGTTACTATGAAATCTTCAACGCACAATTTAAAGTATGCAAATATAGACAAAAACAACAACCTATGTTACAAAACTGTATATATTTTCTTATTAAAGAAAGTAGTTACAATCGGTTTGTGCCGTTATATCTATACATGGACATTGCAATGTGCTGTGAACAACAACTAATGTACTGTACAAAAGGAAGTTTGAACAATTTCGACCATTGAAAGAATCGTAGTTTGGAAGCAGCTACAACAGGAAATTTGAAGTTTGAACAATTTCAGCCATTAAAAGAATCATAGTATAGTAGCAGTCCATAATTCAGATTTTAAGATTGATTTTTTTTATTTTCAGGGACCAGATAATGTTTCAGTCCGTTTTTCCCAGTCGATATTGTTATATTTTATGTACCTTCTAATTTTCATCTCGGAAATGTCATTCATAAAAGCTGAAGAAGCAATAATCGTTTTTGCTTGTGAATGAGAATGGCATTTGCAACAGCAAAACTATTTGATAAGCACAAAATCACTGCAATCAAATCGTGTTTATTATTGATCATACCCGAAACAATGTCAACGCTTTTGTCCACTTCCCATTGTCATACAGCAATGGTAAAGCCGAAGCAATGAAATTTATGACAAATGATTACCATAATCAAAAATTGTGTGAATCAAAATTGCAGCTAATTTCACAACCGAAAATCGTAACACAGCAAATTTTCGCGATACAATACCTAAACTAACACAGCAAACATTTGTGATGAAACTGAAGTGTGATTCGAACTCGTCGCTTATTATTGATAAAACCCGAGTTATTCCTAATGTTATTATGTAAGTACGTTAGTCAATATGCGTTGTTACTCTTGTGGTGGGATACATGTTAACTAACCTGCTAGAGGAGAAATAAATTCTAATTTGGCACCTGGAATTAAATTGCGGGAACAGGAAAATGGTAATACATTATTACAAGTTCTAACATGCAAATGATTTTATTAAAACTACTACTAAGTTCAAGTCAATTGTCGTAAAACAATACAAGGAAAAAAACAAGAAAATGTCTTTTTTGTATCTTAACTCAACTACGGATATTTACATTGATCGCAACAAAAATATCATTTAGACAAAGGATATTGTTATGAGATTCAAATTAAACATTGGCCAAACATTGAAATTATTAAGTGTTCATGATACAAATTCAGAAAGGCTCAGCTTTGTTGAACTTGAAAATGGAGAGGCTATTTGTCTTACAATACGCGAAAAGTAAGAAATCAATAGTGGTATGGCTCAAATTGGCTCGGGAAATTCTAACTTTACACAATTACGTCAATTTGCTTGAGTGAATGAATCACAACGACTATTTTGACACGTGTTTGTGACAATGAGAGTTCTAAATTGATTTCTTTTGCTGAGACTCTTTGAATTTGCACAGGGTAACGTGTGCTGTTTGTGCATTTAAAGCCAAAAGCAAATGGATGGACTCATAGACATATACTGTCTGCTGACATAATATCTTACCCTTGTATATTTCAGGAATATTTTCATTCACAAGGGCTATATATAAAATAAATAATTCTTAGAATGTCATGATTACATATCAAACCTTAAAATGTGAGGGCGGCATTTCCTTGCTTAAGTTCATTTTCGATTCATTTGACATAAATCTATTTTTTCAGAAAAAAAACTTTTTAAAAACATTTACAATGTAGAGACAGTTTCTAGATTAACTACATTTTAACGCTGAATAAATCTGTAGATTCGATTATTTTCATTGAAAAATATTTCTTGAATTCGCGATCAAATTTTGCTCATTTAGCTATTGTATAAATAAACATTATAAGAATTCAAGCTCGCGTTCCACAAAGTCATGAAACAATTTAGTTAAAAATTACTTCTCATCTATTTTCTCTCTGACTTTACGTAAAGATCACGTTTTTCTCGAGAAACACAAATTACAATGTATATAGATAATAAATAATAATTTTGTTTTCGAATCTACAGAAATTTTTACTCAAAGACAATTTAGATAAAGTTCTAAACTAAAATCTATCTACTTTATCATTCATAGATAATTATTAATCTTAAAATATACATAAGTTGAAATGTGACAGGTCTATCTTTAAAAGAGATTATTCTAAATATGTATATATATATATAAGTTAAAATTGGCATTTCTAATTATCTTAAAAATTCATTCCTTGCTAGTTATCATCTAAATCATGACATAAATTACAAATTGACAGATAAAATTTTTTCTGGTTTTATTCATTCCTGGGCAGTTATCTAATACTAAAATTCTGGATTCTGAATTTATCGAACTGCATGCATCTAATGGATAAATATTCTAAAACTACAATCATTAACTATATTTTAATACTTTCTTTTTCACTTGAGGTTTGTAAAATTCATCAATTTTAGTTTTTTTTTTTTTTTTTTTTTTTTTTTTTTTTTTTTTACCTTACTCATCGGATTTAGCCTTTATTTTATTAATCAAAAAATAACATAAAAATCATACTCACGTGCGCAAAGTTGAACAAATACCAAATCTTGAATGATAGAAAGTTCATCAATGGACTGCAGGTAAAATGTGTTTTCATTGGCCGGAGAGCTAGCCATGCCATTTGTTTCCTCTTCGTCTTGGACTCCAATGCCAATGACCAAAATGCTAACGCCACCCTGGTGAAGTGCTTCAGCCTGGGGAACGGTCCTTCCAGTATTCCTGTTGGAGTTTCCACTTGTAATAATTATCAGTGCATTCGGTGCATCTGGCCTGTCTCCGTAGGGTTCAAAAAATATTCCCCGTCGCAGCATTTCGAGTGCATCTGCAGTGTTTCTGTCTCCAGGCGTAAATGGGACATTTCTAATTGCTTTTTGAATACCAGCTATATTATCAATTTCTCCTAATCTAAATTCAATTTGAACACCAGTGCTATATGTCACAAGGGCTACACGTACGGCCCCTGAATTAACATCTGCATATTCAACAAATTCGCTAAGAAAGTTTCTAACTTCTCTATCATAATTTTCATTATTTGCATCGGATGTGTCTACAAGCAATACTAAATCCAAAGGGTTACTTCCGCATTCTATAAAAAGAAGTATATATTTTTTCCAAAGAATATTATCCATTATAGTCCCGGAAGCAGTTTTGCCAACCTACTGAAACTGATTTGTTTTTGGAGATTCAAAGTTTTTAACATGGAACAATTCGCATAGAAAATACAGAAAAATTAAGCTTGAAAATGAAACGAATCAAACAAACATGATTTTCAATAGAAACAACGAAATAACAGAAGTAGGAGGGTAAAAAGTATCTAAACATAAACAGTAGAATACTAATCTAAATAATACAAAACTTTACATGCATTCGTGCAACTGAAATAACAAAAACAAGAATAAGTCTTAGAACTAAAAATTGACTTTTTATTGTAATTCTTTTTTGCAGGTAGTACAAACATATCTCAATGATGAAACTTTTCAGAAAGTGTAAACTGTAGATATTATTGTAAGTTTATATGCTACCTTGTGTTGACCGCAGATTCGTCAAAACGTCTCAAAGGTCATGTGAGGTGTGAAATTAAAATTAAATTGAACAAAACTTCAAAACAGGATGTTTATAAGGAAGGTAAAATAATTAATTTATTAAAGTATATTTTAAACTATTGTGAGAATGATTTATTAAACTGGATTAATAGTTTTCACGCCCTGATATCGAGGCAGCCAATTTTAGGACCACAGAGAAAATCAGAGTGTCCCTAGAAAACCACCAATCATTTGCAAGGGACCTCGCGAACTTTTTCACACTATACTATACAGAGTGAAATTTTAACCTAAACGCGAGCATTAGAACACATAATCAATCCCTCCCCTAATTCATGGAATAAAATGTATGTCACTAATGGCAAAACACTATTTTAAACATTTAATATCAACATTTTTCGTTCTACAGAAATATTCCGTGGTAATTGTGAGTACGAACAGCAATGCCACAAACTCAGTAATATATTGCTTAGTAGAACTTTTTGAGATTTTTTTTTTCATAGCTCTCATATCCAGATAACAAATATGAAATTGTCTATTAATTATAATCATTTTACGTATTGCTTTTACTTGAAACATAAAATTTATTAGGAACAAGTTTCAAAGCGGTTATGTTGTCAACTTTAATCAAATCATAAAAAAAATTCGAAACAACATTTAAAAAATTCTTCAACATTGAGTATGTTGTAATTTCATACATAATCCCCTTTTAAAAACTTTAAATTTTCCAAAACTTGTAAAAATGATCATTTTCAAAAGTTTGGCAAAACGGCAAGTCGGATTAATAAACAATGTACAGTAAAATATATAATTAGAGTGATGTGCATTAATAAAAAAGGAGACAATAATTGTATAAAGCTTATAGAAAATAAGTATATATCTAAGGGGTAATAGAACAAACCAGTAACAGCTGATAAAGGCTTCAGATATAATTCAATATTTGCTGAAATAGTATTGAGATCTATAGGTATAACAGAACTTGCGTTGAATTTGTCATGCATCACCTGTAAAATTCATATATTTCACAACATTTCAAAGACAAACGTGCTCTAAATCGTCATCACAGAGATAGGCAACAATGCTAAGGAAGTAACAAGAAACATTGGCACATTGTGTTTTTTAACATCAAACAGCAAACAGCAATTTTCATGTTCTTAAAACATATAAGCCTCTGGACATAATTGGTCAAGAATATTAAGTTATAATCAAATACGCCGTACTTACCAAAGCCAAATTTGACAAACCATATGATAACACAATTTTAAAAGCAGAAAAGAGATATATGTTTATTCCGAGCATCGCGCGAGGTGGTATGATGTTTGGTATAACCTTAAAACATTTCCAAACTGTTATTTGTTTATCTATTAGGATAATCTCGTTCATAAAGGTCACAAGAAGAAATGGTTCAATCTGCTGGCCCTGTATACTGTGTACAGTGAAATTCAATTTTGACAAACAAATACATTTGTACAATATAAGAGATTGATATCGGTTTTGGATATATATATATGAATTTTAATTTAAGCTTCACACATCACAATATTTTACTAATATATATTAAAGCAAATAAATATACGGTAGACGGTTAAGTAGCAGACGACATACCATTTGTTAAATCAAATTCATCCCCATCGTTATCTGAAAGTAAAACAACAAAAATATATTAAAGAGGAGGTAAATGGTTCTATTGTCATTCACGTAGATTGCTTATCAAGCTGAATACTGTTTTAAATGACATTAACAACCTCAAGTTTTTCCTGACAAAAATATTATATTTATTTCAATAACACTTTGCAAAACTTCGTGTAGAGTTTGTGTCTGTGTGAATGTTTCTCAGCTGTTTCTATCTATAGGGCGTGTCGTTATTACTATGTTTTTGATCGCTGTCGAACCAAGGAGAAGTCAGTAACAGATTAAGATTTCAAACTTATCGACAATCGAGGTCTTTTAAAAAGGCCTTACCATCCCATGATTTATAACTAGATATGTTGAGTCAGTCGTGACATTGTGTTCAATGTAGCATTGCATGATGACAAATGATCTGCAGGCACCTTAAGCTTTTTGTAACCATATCACTGTGTATTTATAACTTCTGTGTTGAATTCTCGATAACAGTTAAATTCAAAATTCACAAAGTATTGTCAAACATGCTAACGGCAAAAAGAGATTTAACATATTGTTTTCCCTTTAATTCAATATGAAGATAATAAAATCAAACATAGATATCACATGATAGCAACACTAAAAACGTCACTATATATAAAATAACAATTGTTATGATTTTTTTTTAATTGAAAATAATAAATTGCATCTGGTTATTGTTATTCTTTTTTTTTTATTTATTTTCAATATCTTATGAATTTATTCATTATTAATTTTATCTGCAGCATTTTCTAACTTGCAAAGACAATGAAATCGATCAAACATACCTCTGCCGTTGTTATAGACATAACACAAAGTTGTCAAATTTCAATACAAAACTAGACAGAACCATAAATAGACCATCGTAGAAAGAATGCACTTTAATACTTTTGAAATATCAAATTAGTGTCGTTAATACAATATTTAAATGATATGTTCTAAGATATACTTAGTTATGAAAATAACGAATTATTTGTTAAAATTAACACAAATTACGACAAAAGAAAAACTTAAACTTGGACATACCAAAACAAGAGGTGTATATACGAGATATATCATCTAGGTTATTGAAATCATTAATCAGAACACGATGACCTTCTAAAGGTTTTGAAGTGACTGCATCTAGTTCACTTGTGTCATTCATTCCTATGCCGATTGTGTATATCTCAATATTGTCTATTTTCGCCCTTTTGGCTTCTGGAATTGTCCGATGACCGTTTTGGTTAGAAACGCCATCAGTTATCAGCATCAGAACATTTGGGACTTCCGGTCTGTCGTTGGCAGTGTTAAACACTTTTGTTCGTAACGCTAGAAGTGCATCCGCTGTATTAGTACCCCCAGCTGTATATGCAGCATTCAAAATGGCGGATTGTAACTCCGATTTTTTACTATACCGGTTAAATTCAAATTCAATAACTGTGTAATCACTAAAAGTTAACAGTGCCACTCTGACGTCACCGTTACTAACATTTAATGCGCGAACTATTTTATCAACAAATCTGAGCATTTTGTCAAAGTTCTCTCCTCCAACACTTGTTGAAGAGTCCAATAAAAACGCTAAGTCCATCTGTCTATGCTTACAAACTGAAAAAGATAGATGGTGAAACAGTTTTCCAACTTCCAGTTAAACAGAACACCATGCGCATGATGTGCCAGACTTTATTGGATACTAATGGCGGATCATCCTACTTCCATGCTTGGTTCTTCGGGAAACTGTTATTTCTGTAAGGTTTGTTGGCACTAACAACATGTAAATATTCATTCCACAGCAGCTTCTAAAGTACGGGAAGTTTACTCAGGCACATTTGGTTTTATTTACTTATCTAGTTGTCTATTCCACATCGTGACGCATCTATCCGGGTGCGACAGGCATAACAGGGACAACCTAATTATACTTATTCTATGCCATGCCAGTTAACCGCAATCATCCCCGGTACGTGAATCCTTTATTATCATTATTATTATTATTATTATTATTATTACATAAACAAAATCTGCTAATCTTATGTTGTCAATTTGGTGGGGACCTGGCATGGCATATAAGTTCTACATTTTGATTATAACCATGCCGTATTATCGATTATGCATACCTATACAAAACAAGATCTACCTTCAGAGACCATCCAAGACGACATGCTTTGTTGTAATTGTTGTTTTCGTACTTGAGAATTTAACATCTACCTTTTTAACATAACAATGGATTTCTCATTCTTATACAAGATCTTGCTTGTTTATTGTCAGAATTTTTTTTTCATTTTTGAACCTCTACTATATATAGCTAGAAATGAATTCCATTGTTAAATTAGGAACTACATCATGCTCCGTTTTGAGACTTGATTATTAGTAATGGTGCCCGGGCTTTTCTACGACTAATAATTGTGACAATATTCAAAATATACGTGCAACAATTAGGTCATTTAGTAATGTCTGACATTTCTAAATTTTAAAGTCTATTTTATTAGGGTCTACAACTAACTAGTAAGTTAATATTAGTGTGACCTAGTTAAAACACAGTTCCTGTATATCTCAAAATCTCTTAATCCACCAGGCTATATAAATACATAACACAATTGTTTCAAAAGAAAGAAGTGTCTTATGATATTTATTGTCGGTCTTATTCTCTAAATTATATCCACACAAGTTAAACAGTAAACAAAACATATTTAAATTACTTATATCAACCACAGATATACTGAGTCAGAGACAAAGTTATACAAATCAATTCCAAAATTTAAATATCAAGGGGACGTGACTCCAAAAAAATATAACTTATAATTTTAAAGTATGCACGTTTTATTCTTTTATATGAATAGGTCCGCAGAGTTTAAACACAATTCTTTCAGTAACTTGGAAACTATAGAAATAAAATTAGTATAAAAATGTTCGGTTTAAATATAAAAGGGGGTAATTTGAACAAAATTAAACATTTTGCTAACGTAAACACGTATATATATATATATATATATATATATATATATATATATATATATATATATATATATATATATATATATAATATATATATATATATCTTTTATAAACAGGCCTAAATACTTTGAAATCAATGCAATCAAAAGCTTTAGAGTAGCAGCGGGTAAAATGTTTTGTAATCTCGCAGTGCAGTTAAATTCCAAAGGGGAATAACTCCGAGAAACGCAGTATTCAGCAACGAATAACTCGCATAAATGACTTCCGTTGAAGTCAGTCGCTTTAATAACTTTTGAGATGTAGTTGATACTGAGTGATGTGGACGGACGGAAAACGAGACAACACAGTACTATATACAATTACTTCGGACAACGTGTTAAAAACCAGAACATGATGGCATACATGCATTCAAAAATAATTTATAACTTATTTAACTCTATTTTAGAAAAAGACCAGATTTTATAAATGTCAAGAAATATGCTTTTTATATCAAGATTACATACACTTGGAATTTTAGATAAAATAAGATGTACCGGATTACTTAATGATAGTATCAGAGAAATATCCAAATGTTGATTTAAGACTCCTGATACAGATGTAATCTGTCATTGGAAGTTTTAAGATTATTTTTTTATGCAGTCATTTAAAAAACCTTGAGTAACATGACATGACTCTAATCTGATCACGTATCATTCTATCCTCGAAAACATTTTTCACAATAATATGCAATTCTGCTACAATTCTAAAAAAAAAACTTAGTATAGAAACGATTAACGTTTAACGATTTAAACGTTTGAACGGTGGATTGTAAGATTATTTGTCTTTAAACATTTGTATCCCTAAGACCCATGGCTATCTTTGAGTTCTTCTAGAAA
This sequence comes from Tegillarca granosa, assembly GCA_029721355.1. NCBI lineage: Eukaryota > Metazoa > Mollusca > Bivalvia > Arcoida > Arcidae > Tegillarca > Tegillarca granosa. Next base: position 7,259,054 of record CM056597.1, on the reverse strand, counting down.
ACATACACTACATGTATATGGAGTTATAACTAAACGCTTAACAGCAAATAATGGTGATTCTCTCTAACAAGGGGAAAACTTCATCGTGTGTCAATTTTTGTAAAAACAATTTCTAGAACTTGCATCATATTTGCGTTATTTATCATGTGATTACGTTAACAAACTCCGTCTCTAGTTATTTCCATTTAAATTACAGTTTTTACAAAAATGAAAGTTTATTACAGAAACAGTTAACTCACATTCCTGAGGGTAAACTTGGTCCCATGACAAACACAACAGCACTAAAATAAAAGGAATTCTTCTCTTGGTTTCCATATTAAATCTACAAAAGATAAAATATAAATCACGGTTAAATTTTCCATCAATATTAATCTGACAGTTTAACATATTCTATTCTGATTTATACTATAGACTTAGATTTAAAATACGTGAATTAAAAATTAAAAAAAAAGGAGTCGTAATTAAACAAAATTCACTAACTCTGAATAGGTTTATGAAATCATAGGCAAGATATGAAATGTATTCATTTTATGTTATAAAGATGCACACCTGAAAACAAGCATTTTTGTTGAATTGTCGCAAATGCTTAAACTGATGTCGTAGGTTTTGACAAAGAAAATAAAACGTGCACATAAAAATTTGACCTTTTCAATACTCAATAATAAACATTACTTTTCCAAAACTAATTCAAAAAAATTCAATAAATAAAAAACCTGAAAAACGTGTACATTAAAAACGGTTTTAATGATGTCAATAACCTTGGACAACAGCCTCGGTGACTCAGTAGTACAGCGACCGCCTAATGAGCAGTTGGTTCGAACCCGTGCCAGTTTAATCATTTAAAACGAAACCTAAAATATTGAAGTTGAAGCTTGCAAAGATTTGTTTTGAATATTTTTATGAGAAACATGTTTCCTGTTAGGTAAAACAGAGAGTAAATCGGCCTTTATTTATTTTTACTTATTTATTTATTTATTTATTTATTTTATTGGGGGAGGGGGGTTAAAAACAATTAAGAACTAACTAATGCTGCATAAAGTTTACCCATAATAGAAAAAAAAATTATAAGAATATTTTTCATTAATATTATTTGGTTGTTATTACAATCTGTGCGATTCATTTTCTTAAGTTCACTCTAATTAGCCCGTAATAAATGAATGGGGTAACTATAGATATTAGGTTAATTATCAGCTTGGAACATGCGCGAAAGTAACATGTAAGTTAACAATGGCGTCGACAGAAAGAACACGTGTTCGTGCGAAAACGACAAAAGATTCTAGAAAGAAAGATTAAGGGAAAACTGTGATAAAATTAATCCAAAGATTCGAAACAGCCAGGCTCAGATGGCTGCAATTAAAACAGCAGTTTTGGCTTGGATGCGCAAAGTGGTCACATTGCTCTTGAACACATGCTTCTTTGATGTGTTTGTTGACGTTGCCTCATCTTTAATAAAGATTCACGTGATTAATGTTCTTAAGTAAGATCTTTGGTAGATCAAACCAGCAGTAGGTTCTTCATGAATTTTCCAAGTTTTATTTATGGAACCAAGATATACATCTTCGAACGAGGCATATTTCAGAAAAAAATGTGCCGTTTATATATTATGTACAGGAAAACCTGGTGCAGCTTTAATGGATCAAATTGTTCCTAAAGCTAAAGAAAACTGTGTGATTCACGTTAAATGTGTACATGGTCTAAAAATACTAATATGACTCCAGCTGCTTAATAATTAGTTTCGATATTTATTTTTTTTTATTTATATGTTTAATGTCCTTATGTACTTATATCGTACATAAACCGAAAAAATAATCTCGAAATTAAAGCTTTAAAAAATACAAAAACGTGTTTAAATAGAATTTTTATGGTTTTTTAAATTTTCAAAACATCTTTAACATTAATAAAATGTTTAATTTATATCATTTTCAGCACTTGACTAGCAAATATTCTGAAGTGTTAACATAACTAAAGAGTATTAAAATTATTAATGTATACCATATATTAATCTCCACTTGAGTTTAAAGTAAAACAAGATTTATGATTATTATAACGAAAAACAGATTGTTTTATTTAGAAAAAAATTGTAAGCTTTAAAAAAAAAAAGCATATTCATTACAATTTTTACGTTTGTTTTATTTTACTTTCGTTTAAGGAACCACGGTTTTCAATTTGACATGCTGCGCTAAAGCACGCGTGTAAATTTCATACACGTGGAACTGAGAATTGATTGAGGAAATCGTACATGTCATGTTCCTCATTAACAAAAAAAGTAGATTTTATCTTAGATGCTGTTGAGATTTAGTTTGCACTCATGACTCTATGATTTAGTTCATCTATTTATAGAACAATTAGAAAGGTTTGCACTCAATATGTGTTTAATCAATGTAGCCATACTATGACACAGGAGATTGACGTTTAATATTGTGTCCTTTGCTTTGTAATAGTACATTATTTCAAAATAGGATGAAGCATCTTGAAAAAACAAATGAAGTGGTAAATTTTGTTATAAAAGCCATCTTTCGCAAAGATATGTGGTAAATAAAGTTTTATAAAACTGAAATTAAACATTTTTATACCATCAGGGACACACTGTCTTGAACACACTTGCATCTGATTTTAGTTAATTCAAAAGGGTAAGATATTTTTTGTCCAATGCAGTAATAAATAACATCATGCCCATCAGACATTTATACACATTTTAAAAGTTTGTCAAAATTTCAGATTTTATGTTTTTCTCACTTTTGAAGTGGAATGTGTAATAACAAATTCGAGGTTAACGTTTGTTCGGTCATCAGTCTGAGATTACGGCTATAATTCTTGTAATTCTTTTAACATAACCTGTTTCTATTTAGAGCCGATAAGGACTTTTAGATGACTTATGGTGTAACGGATTTACAGCATCCCTGTGGGAATCCCAGATAAAAACGCTAGTTCTACAAGTATCGTTTACTTTAACCTACAGTTTTTATGATATTGTTCCAATATGTAGCCTCTTAAGCTTGAAGTATTTGTTAGTTATAATTTGTTCCTCGCGTGTATATTTCATGGTATATATATCGTCAAACATTCCAAAGCATTATGATGTAAATGTGTTACGAAGGTGTCAGTAGAGTAAGCATAAAATCGTCATTGAAAACTGAACACATGTGTTTAAGTGTACGAGAATTTCAAAACTTGTCGATGATTTATCGTCTTGTGTATAGAAATGTTCATTGTTTGAAGTTCAAAACTATATATGACGGAAATACATCGTATGTATGGTGAGGAATGTTCATCATATATTATGGCACTAAATCGCGTGTGTGAAACTGAATTTTGAAAAAGACAAATAACAAAAGAAATCAAATGATACGATTCGATGCATGCAACAGAAAACCTCATTACAAAAGGTTCAAAATAAAGAGTGTTCCGAACTAATTGTTCATCAGATCGGCGTGCAATGATCATCTCTGTCGATACTCAGTCGCCGTCAATGACCTCCTCTTTATTGTGAAATCTCCGTCTGTCTCAATCAGCCTTTCATTGGACATACCAGATTCAGTCGCCATCCCTGCCTCGCTTGTCATCTACGTTTCAGTGGTTATATCATTCCAATGACTATCCCCGTCTAAGTCGCCTTCTCCATTTCTACTGTCATTCCCGTCTGAATGGTCATTCTCGTCTTAAGGGCTTTTATCGTTTTAATTACCATTCCCCTGTTTGTTTCCATCCCTTTTTCAATGGTCATTCTATTTGCACCGACACCCACGTCTCGGCGCCATCATAATTATAGTGACAATTCCCCTTTCAGTAACAATCCTTGTCTCAGGGGTCATCCCCGGGTCTGTGGTTATTCCCGTCAAAATTGCCCATTTAGAGACGTAAAGTGACACATTGTATAGTCAACATGATCAATGTTTAATACTTTTTAAAACATGTTACATGATAATTTAAACCGAACCAGGCACACTTTTGATAAAAGAGTTATAAATTAGCTTTTAAAACTTTGATACACAACTTTAAGTACTGTAACACATTTTCATTTGAACTCTTACACCAAGAAACATAATAATTAGAAGTGAAAAATAACAATATCCGTCAGTGGAAATAGGAACTCTTATTTCCTTCAACTACATCTTCATTATCTATTTTGATCCTGCCAGTTTAGGCTGTGAAGATTACGGCGCTTAACGGCCGTGGTTAATTAAAGGTCACGTGGTTGATAACGGTCACGTAGGTATAATTATTTCATCGCTTTGTATTGTCAAAATCTTTATATTCACTATACCAAATTTGTGGTCAGCTTTTAAAAACTTTGGATCAAATATTTAAAAAAAAATTAAATGCTTATAACTATTTAAGGAAAGGTTTTTTATTTTTTTTTATTTTTTTTTTCTTTGTTTTATGGGGTTATTGTGTCCAAGTGGTCAAAAAAGGTCAGGTTACCGGTCACAGCGGAAGGGATGCTAGAATAATAAAGTTTTAAAAAGTATTGAATACAAGCAGAGACATAGAAATCATGTTTGTGAAACAAAGAGAGAAGACTTCTATCAGAACACTCTCTTTGTATGTAAGAACAAATATCAACTGAAGAAAAAATATTAATATATATCTGTTTTTCTTTCTTGTTGTCAGGTTGTAGACACTTTGAGTGTCAATGGTGCTTACCCGGGATCATCGTTTTAACACAAGTCTAATATAGTATTGTTCAGATGTAAGCTGTCGGAAAAGAGAGAAGTTACCACTATAGACAGGTTTTCCAATTTTTTTGAATTATCTCGCTTATTGTTAAAACGTTTGAAAGAAGGTTGATTATCTCTCTTGTTTGAAAAAATTATCCCCAACAGTATGTACTTAATATCCACTGTTTGTGATTGAAGTGAAATATTTATATTCACAGTTATAGACAAAAAGCAACTAGTTATTTCACACAAGTAAAAATATTCTTTATCAAGCTAATAATATATGTTGCATGAAATTGTTAACAGAACATCTTTAACAATATCTCGATTTTTCCCTATTTGGAACAATATGTCTTTAGCTAATTTTCTGAAACTAATGTCCAATCTTAAAATACTAAATAACAGCACATGGATAAACTCATTACAGATACAGTGGTACACAGGTCTATATTGTATAACCTCAAAAAATAAAAGATAACTGTTTTCACTCGATCTGTTATCAATAAAAAACTGAAATAGGTTACCTAGATTAAAAGCAAAAAAAAAAAAAAAATCTATATGGCTTATGTACGTCAAATGCTAAAATACATATAAACAATAATTTAAACTAGAACAAAGAACATAGTGTTTATGATTTGAAATTTAAGCCCAGTCATAGACAAGTAATTTAATAAATGGGCCATAAAAGTTGTGATCACTAATGACAGACAGATGACCGTCATGGATGGGTGCAATATACAGCAAACCTGAACAGGACTAAAACTATCCGACCAATGTAGAACCGTTGTTTATACACAGATAGAACTGCTAAAACTTAACCGCTGGACAGTATTTTATCATTAAAATCCGGTAGTTTTCAAAGTAGAGTTTCAGAATTGGTGATATCATTGACGTGTGTGCCTGTGTGTTTAAACACCTTTACTTTTTCGTGTCCCTGGTTGCATTTATTTCTGTCCTCTACACGTTTCTCGGTTAGAATCTTCCTTATACCATTAATAAATGTAACCACAAGAACAACATTGCTTTATTTAAAATAAACATACAATATTGTCTAATGAAAACAAATTGTTTGTAACACATCGTTTACATACCAATTCTTAATACGCAAAGACGGATACATGTTTAACTTTTATTTTATATAATTTTATAGAATTAATCACATAATCTCTCAAGAGTACAAAGGTGAAATTATAAGAATAATTGTCAGAATTTAGTAAATCATTTAATACAAAGTGAAATCTTTACTCTCATTTCAGTAACAGAATCATAAAGTATCTCTTCAACAACAGAGCAGGCCTTATCTCTTTTTCAAAAAGATATGGATGTTTTTTCCAACGTTTTATATTGATAATTTTATATCAAGAGTATATCAGAATTTTATTATGATGACCTCAAGGTTTACAGAGATATTTGTTTTTTCCATCAAGGCGAATGGACTAACAACAAACCCAGATAAAGCACTAAACTTATATGTTTAAATACCTTATATAAAGATACAGAGCAATAAAATACAATGATCTTGATCTACAAAATAAATATCTAGTTCCATCAACCTGTAAAGGGGGTTAAGAACTTATTTATTTCTACTTTATATTAGAACTCACTTATATTTTATAAACTTTTTTTGTTTTTTATTAATTTTAAAGATTTTTGATACTAAACTCTACAATCAAAGTGGAATTATTAAAATGGCCAAAGCATTTCTTAGCTGGATTTGGATCTATATAATGATTCATTAATTATCAAATGTTTGTCTTATATATTTTTTATGTATCAAACTTTTCGATGAATTTCCGAAATGTGCGCATCTGGCACATCAAAATTTTAACTGGTATTTGTGTTATATATATATATATATATATATATATATATATATATATATATATATATATATATATATATACAAAAAGAAATTTCATCGAATATATTCTTTTTTCGGAGTTCATTTGGGGTGGACATGAGATATGAGAAGAAAAATTGTCTGATATTACTATTTCGTTCATTCTGTCTAAATTGACTTGAGATTTGCAACGATAAATATGATTTATGATACTCTCTCAGTCAAGTCTAAGTTAAATTAGAACTAAATATAAATATTCAGATATCCAATATTTTAAATGCTACCTTCTTGATCATTTCCGCTCTAAGATAAGGACTGGTATGTTTGTTTTATTTATATTTTGTATAACTGATTCGGTTATCAAATGATATTGCATTGTGGTTATTTTGCCAATACAATGCCTCAGTATTTCTTGATATTTGTCATAAAAATGTGCCAAGATATTGCTGATCATGTATGTAATATGAAAGTGGCTAAAGAACGAATTTTCACTGGTGTTTAAAATCATGTTTCAACTACAAAATCTTTTTCTTACATCACCTCTCGCACACACACACAAAAAAAACCGCTTACAGCATTGGCAAAACTTAACATACAATTACATCGAGTCGAAAACAAAACCAGTCATTATCGCTGAACCGTACAAGATGTTATATGATATTTACTGTTTCTTCTTCAATTTCGTGAAAATATTATCGATCATGAAATATTTATATGCTAAAGTATAGATGTTATATTACGATGTATTTTTTTTTACAAATACACATGCTGATTTAATCAATTTTGATAAAAATCTGTTTAGTTTTTCTCTGAAGAGTTGATACAAATCTGCAGTGTTTTTCGAATGTATTTTGGCATATATGTTGTGTTTTTAAAGATGACTTCTGATAAATTAAGTCAAGGACCTACCAACAAACTGTTTGGTGATGTATACGAAGTTGTTGTTATCTAACCAATAAACCATCTTGGCTACTTACAAGAAGTCTCATAAACGAGTTAGGAGAATGTGGTGAGAGGGTATGTTTTTGGAGTATTGGGTGCATGTAAAAAGGAAAAATGGAGGAGTAAGTAACAGCAATAAGGGATCAGAAAGGGTAGACTTGTGAAAGGAAAAGGTGGGTTTGAATAGGAAGCTAATGTGGTAAATGGGGTATTAGAATTCCTTTCACCAAAATATTTTACCAACGTCCCTTATTTAAAAATGGTCGTTGATTGGATACTTTCAACTGTTCAATCGGCCATATTTCAATATACAGTGAAATTTTAATATGTTTACATATGAAATGTTTGTGGTTTATGTGATAAATTTTAAAATGTCTTAAAATAAAGAACTTTAATATAAATACATTGTTCATTATTTATCTGTTTGAATGCTTAAGATTAAGCATTTATTGTATATTTCATAATGTTAATTCGATTTGTTGTGCAACTGATTTATATATCATATCTATAACTGCAATCACAGAAAGATTCTTGATTTCAAGGTTAAAATTTATATAGTAAGACAAATCTCTTTATTAAGACTTTCCAATGGTACATTAGTAATACATGTACACAAAAACCACCCATGTGAACTAAAATCTGTATAGACAGATCTCGCATGGGGCATAAGTAATACCTGTATAAAAAGACCACCCAAAAACCTAGAGTTTGTTAAATCTTATACAAGACTATTTGTATATGAAAACTACCATGGAAACTATGAACAATATAGCCTGTATATAAAGAGCCACCATTGATGTTAGTAATTCCTGTATGTAAAGAAAACCCGTTGTACCTTAGTAAAGTCAAATCTGTATATAAGGACCTACTTAAAGAGATAAGTAATAATTTATTTATATAAATATAGAATATACTTACCTGAACTAGACTGCATTAAGATAAATCATTACAATGATTACAGTAACAAAACAATAAATGGGAGACAATATTATCTTACAAAGGTAGTGTGATGAATTGCAACTTATAAACGTAATAAATGTTAAACAATTCAATGTTTAAATGCGGATTAATTTCTTACTATTGTTGTTAGGTAGAAACGGTTTGATGAATCAAAAATTTACGTAATATTCCATCGATTTATTCATGAAGTAATACATTTAATTCGTGTATCTAACAAGACTGGAATCTTATATCTAAATTAGAATGAATACTTTTGTTGTCATTCTAGTTATGGCATGGTACTTATGAGTTAAAAGGTCAAAAATGCCATTTAAAAGCAAACTTGTCTATTTTTTTTCAAATAAAAAGCCAACAGAAACCAACATCTATAATGGCGCCTTTTAATAAATTGTTTAACCTTACTCAGGGTAATCTGAAATGATGCTTAAGGCCTGTTTAAATATATTAAGAACCATTGTTAGACACATCCAGAGTTTTGCGCATTTTCGCCTTGTTTCACTATCGTTATAGTGATTCAACATTTTAAGCTTCATAGTAAAAGGAAGTAATTCACAAATATAAACATGTACTTTGCTTTTTTCCCTCTTCCTTAAGATTTCTTGAGTTTAATACATATTACCATTAATATATAACAAATACCTGCGAAATCTCGATGAGTCACATGTGCACATCCCGGAAAACCAACCCAACCAGCGACCCCAGCGGCCAAAAAGCCCGACAGACAAAAAACATAAGCCAAACAGGTGAAAAATAATGAATCTAAAGTTCCAAATATATATGAATCTAAATCCAGCTAAGAAATGCTTTGCATGAGGGAACAAACCTTAGTTTTAAATAAATTTCAAAAATTAAGACGACTAAAAATTTACAATTGACATAAAAATGGTATTATATGTAGAAAGCTTAAAGTGATACGTAAACAAGTTGCTTACCTTTTGAATGATATATGCTTGGTGTACAATTTATAAAGACCACAAAGTACACTGCTTGTTTAAGGCAATTATTGTTCAGTAAACACTTTGTTTAAATTAAAAAGCAAGGAATGCCAAATACTGTTATTATTTCGTAAAATCTATATAAAAAAAAGCATTTACGTTTACGACAAGTTTCTGGTTTCCATGGGGTAACACCACATAAGCCCAAACAGATTGCCACCACAACCGGTTAGCAGTGACAACTTGCTTCTTTGCGAATACATGCAATAGTTAAACAACCTAATTATTTTTTACTAACTTATAAAAAATCAAAACGTACCTGAATGAAACAGAATTTTTGTTACCTGTGTTATAGGTCAATCAGGATAAATTGTTGTATGAAAATGATAGTAATTACGTCTGTAGATTTGACAGTTACCGTCTATAGGTAACATGTAACGTCTGTGTAAATACACGTAATACTATACACTAGTATGTGAAATGCTTATATTTTATCTAGTTCTGTTTATCCATACAAAGCATGTTCAATTTCATTTGATATATATTGTTGTATAAATCTAATTTGATGCAGAAAGTTTAAACTTATTACAGTCTGTTTAAGATTTACACCATGTTTACATTTTATAGAGAAGGTATGATAAAAATGTTAAAAGACGTACCCAGCTTGATAAAAAATATGAAATTTTAAATACCCGTGTACACTAACAGATAATACGAGGGAAACAATAATTGTCTTAACCAATACTAAATAACAATATTAAACCATATTATAATGTAATAAAATGGCGTTGATGGATCCAGATTTCTTTCTGTGTTGTGCCAACAAATATAAAAAATCATTATATTTTTTAATAAATTTTCATAATTAATCAAAAAAGATTATGAAAATGTTTGATGGACCAGAAAATACATACTTTTGTTAAACAAACTGCTTAGCATCTGAAGTTTGATTGTATATGTTGACTTAAACAGACTCTATAGAATCTTTAAGGTATATTGCCGTAAAAAGCGACACTTTACCTAGATCCTATGTTTATACCCGGTTGTTGGTTCAATATATTCTGTAAAATGAGCCTTTTTTTTTTTTAAAGATGTGCCTATTATTTAAAACGTACAGAACAAGTTGGATTGTTGCAGTCCCTTTAATTAAGCCATAACCAAACCACTGTACTAAAAGTGTTACTAAATCTGACGTCCGCACAAAGTCTAGTGTTTAATATAAGTAGTCTTGTCTTGTTAATGGTTTGTTTGTTTGGTACTTGGTGTACTGGATTGCATTAGCTTTCTTGTATGTTTCCTATTTAAGCTTTTCAAATATAAATCAATTCTTTGATTTTATTCTTTAGCATATTCCACACTAATGAATTTCAGCTAAATTTTTCATTCTAGTGTAGACATAATCTTTTTTTAGCAATAATTTATTTTTTACTGAATATGCAGAAAAATTATTCAACTACTTAAAAAATTGGTTTTCCACTAATACATTTTGTCATACAAATTATCTTTTTCGTAAGGGGCAACACAGACCAAAATTACTTCCGACAAAGTTGATAGTGACGTCATACACAAAGGAATGACAAACTGTCCGGTAAACTTTTTTATTTTATTAAAAATACAACTGTTGAAGGTTATACATGTAAAATACACAAAGGATAATACAACATTACATTGACGTCAAACATGGACTATCATGTCATAGATCCTTTAACAGTGGCATTGTAAAAGAGTTAATCATTTAGGGCAAGGCCGTAATTTCTAAATCAATTTCCACATATTTTACTAAATATGGACCCAATTTTTTTTAAACTCCGATAAACAATTTAATTAGGTGTGTTGTATTTGGGTGGTTCTTTATTATTCATAAATGATCAAAGCAACAAATAACTTGCATTTTACAATATTGTGTTTATTGGCGAATCTGTATAACTTTGTGCCTAGTATGTAACAGTATTTTTGTAAACTCCCATATGTTGCATCATATATAATACTGAGAACACTTGCCCATTTCATCTACTAATTAGTTATACATACCGGAAAATTAACTCTATCATACATATAATAGTACTATTAAAGTACTCTCTTTGGTTTTTAATTCGCAAGCCAAAACGTTATTAAATTAAACAAACACGTAATACAATAATAGAATTACGTTTTAATGAAAACTATCACTCTTACCATGCTGGGTTGTAGAAAAAAAACATCGACTTTTTTCTAAATACCCCATTGTTTAATTGCTACATTAATTAATGTTAAACTGCTTACATTAAAAAACATCAATTTGTTTACGTAAACTAATTTTAGCAGGACTAATAAAATCAAAAATTACCGAAAACAGTAAAAACGATATTTTAAACTTAAGTCAGAGAAATCTGTTGATATTATCTTCTATAACCGATCGACAAAGAAAAAACAAAAAACAAGAGATATAAGAAAGCAAGACAGTACCTACACATGTGTAATGACACTAATTATAAACTCGCAAAAGATACAGTATCAAATGTCGTCAAGTCGCTTGGTTTAAATGTAAGAATCAGATCGAAAAAAAGAGCACATTCTTAATCTGTGATGACACAAGAGAACCTAGATAGATTGACCGTCTGTATCATGTCGCTAAGAGTAATACAAACTGACTTGATATTATATTGACCTTAAAACATTTCGTTGCATAACAAGACTCTTTATTTGCAGAAAATCTCCATTGTAAATCAAAAACGAAAATAGAAGCTTTTCTTAAAATGTTTTGAATACGAATTCACATGCTTAGTCTGTTTAAAAAAATCTTAATCGTGCTATTTGGCAAGCAAAATCAAATAATGTTTTAGACACCCACGCTATAATTGCTGTAATATGTTTTGATATTCGAGATTTTTTGTCTTGACATTGGAGATTTTAAGTTCACACCTTAAACAAATAATGAACTTTTCTAGAGGTTTTTTTTATATGCGTTCTTTAATAAGTGACTTAGAGTAAAGTATTAAGTAGGTTTGTTAAACTCAATAAAAAATAACTAATTACATCGCCGGTTATAATTTGATTTCTCTATCAGTCATCTCATTGCTGCATATATAAGCGATATATGTGTCATGTTAACATTAAAACATTTCTTATATTTTTATTAGCAATCAATAGAATAAGATGAAGGGTATTATGAAAATATCCACAGGAAATTTAAAACAAAACCTAAAATGTAGTTCAACCAGTCAGAATGTGACTATTTATATTTCAAATTAGGTTAGATCAGTCGGTCATGATGAGGTAATAAATATAAAACAAAGTACCCTCAATTACAAGCGACTAGACGTCTCCTATCACTGCGGTTTTAGAGATATTTCAATCGATTTAATAAAAACCAAAAACAAACAAAGAAAAAACGAAAATCAACATTAACATTGATTTTATTGTCCGATAATGCAAGAGGCGAGGTGTCGCGGAATGGACTTTGTTACACTCAATTAGCAATCTCTTACAAACCTTTTGAATAAAAAAAACAACAATATGTGTCTTATCGAAAACAGATTAATGGTATCGTATTGTGTAGGTAGACTTGACAAAAACTCTTTATTTAATGAAACGTGTGTGTGTGTGTGTGTGTGTGTGTGTGTGTGTGTGTGTGTGTGTGTGTTTCTAATGAGTCCGCTTAACTAACGAAACAAAAAACAACCTTCCTCTAACTAGGATTAACCTCGATCTGAAATCAAACTTAGCCTGTAAGAGTGACTGTAAACTTTAAGCTAGCGCTTAAGAACATTCGGCTACCCAATCAAACTTGGCCTGTAAAAGTGACTGTAAACTTTAAGCTAGCTTAAGAACATTCGGCTACCCAATCAAACTTAGCCTGTAAGAGTGACTGTAAACTGTAACCTAGCGATTATGACAATCGGCTACCAAATTAAACTTAGCCTGTAAAAGTGTCTGTAAACTGTAAGCTAGCGATTATGACAATCGGCTCCTTAAATTTCTGTATGTGAAATGGTTTTCATTGATGTATTTGAAGTACTGAGCGAACTATCACCTGTGTTTGTTGTACTAACAGAACCCCTTAACTAACTTATGCATATCTATAAAAATACTTAACAAATACATTTTTATTTGATACCATTTTTGATTACAATATTAATTTTACCTTTAACACACGAAAAAAAAATATAAAGTTGCACTATTTTCTTTCAGCTTTTCCTTTTTTGTGTATAGATTAAATTAGTCTAGAATTACCAATGAAAGTGTGACGTTAATTCGTTAGATAGCTTTATCACAGATAAAATAATAGTGTTGCTGTCTTGAATGTAAATAGCCACTTAATCGCTTAACATATTAACCTTTGTTATCACTTAGGCGTAAGTACTGTATAAAAGCTTAAGGTCTACCGTAGAAATATGGTATTTAATCTGTATTTTTTAACTTTACAAATATTTAGGAAGATTGAGTGTTGAAAAAAGGAATTCGTTAAATCACCTGTTGTCTGAGTACAGTAAACAGTTTCTTTTACAGTAGTATCATTAACTGGTATTTCGAGAGAGAAGTTATTCTTTAGTATATAGTTATAATATGTTTGTTTTGCCGTGTTTGGCTGTTTTATTATTGGCGTGTTTTGTGTCGTATTCACAGTAATGTTTGCCTTTGTCCAGTATATGTTTTAGTAGCACATCTATTAATTTTAATTATCTTCTAAGACATTTTATGATTAGATCATGAATATGTTTCATCATTTGATGTTTAAAGTCCAACAAATAATATTAAAATCAAACCCAATCCCTGGATGTTATTTTTACATCTAGGTCTAATTTGCCTACCAATTAACTCTTTAAAACCATCATTTACAGAGATAAAACATGTAAAAAAAATGAAAGTATAGATTTATTGTTTACAACTAAAGCTTGTGAGATTGCTTGACTGAATACATGAATTTAGGAATCAGTATATATATATATATATAATTCCTTGGTCGCTTTGTTATTTTCAAGTATAAAGTAATACACCTTAGAGTTTTCAAAGCAAGTTTTTGAAGCCAGCTAAATACGTCTTTCCTTCTTGTATTTAAAGTGTCGTATATATATGGTGGCTTATTTCTGACATCGACATAATTTTAGTCGACATAAAATTATCTCAACATGTCGACTTATTATCTTGACAAGTCAAGATATTATCTATGGTGGCTTATTTCTGACATCGACATAATTTTAGTCGACATAACATTATCTCAACATGTCGACTTAATATCTCGACATATCGACTTAATATCTTGTCAAGTCAAGATATTATCATGGAAAGTTGTGATACCAAAATAAAAAGTTGAGATAAGTAAAACGACTTGCCGTGATAAAAAAAAAGTCGAGATATCGAGATAATTATTACGACTGGTCAACATAAGTATCGCGGCATGTCGTGTTACTTATCTCAACTTGTCATTTTGGTATCACAACTTTCCATGATAATATCTCGACTTGACAAGATAATAAGTCGACATGTCGAGATAATTTTATGTCGACTAAAATTATGTCGATGTCAGAAATAAGCCACCATAATTGTGTCTTATTTCTGACATCGACATAATTTTAGTCGACATAAAATTATCTCAACATGTCGACTTAATATCTTGGCAAGTCCAGATAATATCATGGAAAGTTATGATAATATCATGAAAAGTTGTGATACCAAAATAAAAAGTTGAGATAATTAACACGACTTGCCGCGATAAAAATAAGTCGAGATATCAAGATAATTATCACGACTGGTCAACTAAGTATCGCGGCAAGTCGTGTTACATATCTTAACTTTTATTTTGGTATCACAACTTTTCATGATATTATCTCGACATGTCACGATATTAAGTCGACATGTTGAGATAATTTTATGTCGACTAAAATTATGTCGATGTCAGAAATAAGCCACCATAAAAAACACACTTTAAAAGAAGTTTTGAATGAGAATCTAAACAATGAAAGACAGTTCAAAGGTCACCTAAAGACGCTATACAGAAGATAATTAATACTAGAAACGGTTCAAATACCTTGGTTTTTATACCCATCTTGCCCGATGGTCACCAAAAATAGGAAGTTTTACCATCACTAGTCTACTAACGCCGTAGTTCGCAACGAATTATCAGGAGTGTCAAGAGTTAATATGCCCGGCCACAATAGTCTTTTTGTTGTTATATTCACGAAAAAACAGAGGTTTTATAATCACCCGTGTCAGTATTAGGTCTTTTACCATTATTTCGTCGCTTGTTGGTTTGTTCTTGTTTGCTTGACTGTTAATTGTTTTGCTACAACTTTATTCTTGTTTGTTTGCAAAATTTTATACATAGGTAAAAAAGCTTCAGTATATTAAATACCAAGAATCTGAGTTTATATTCTCTCAGACGTCTCTATGCCGCAAAAAAGTTGTGACTTACAAGCTTCACATAACTTAAAGTTCTTATAACCATAAAAATGTTTCATCCATTAAATAACTTGTATGTAAACTGGTAAATTAAAACACAGCGTAACTAATACGAATATTTATTACTATAAATTTGTCAGAAATAATACTCCTTGTGAAAATTAAAATAAGACGCCAAAAAATATTTTTATTTTTATGAACGAAGCCATAAAAATAATGAATTGGTCTGATCATAATCACAGATATGTTTGAAATTTTGAATTTGTTAACGAGCAGCAGGGATGTTTAATATTTTGTTAACCGAATTTTTTTTCTGATAATTCCTACAGATATGGTAAAAATTATGAATATGGTCACGAGAAACACATTTATTTAATAGGAATGAATCAAAACTCTCATTAATGAGTTAACCGACTTTTCAAGAATTCCAAATGTCTTTTTAAGACAGATAAATATAAACTGTGTTACTTGTGATAAGCATTTTATATAAAATGACATTTATAGTGTATGTCTGGTAGAGTTTTATTTGACGTTCGGTTGTGCGGCATAAATCTGATGTTGAAATCAAAATGTTTTTTTTTTTTTTTTTTTTTTTTTTTTTTTTTTTTTTTTTTTTTTTTTGTATGAAATTTGGCAATAACTTAAAACCAAGCCGACATCAACACATAACTAAATAAATAAATCAACAAAAAGCAAACCATTTTCTGGTTATTGTGACAGGCAATTTTCGTTTGGATGTAAACTATAGAAAATCTCTCTCTCTCTCTCTCTCTCTCTCTCTCTCTCTCTCTCTCTCTCTCTCTCATTAATTTAGAATCAAGTAATTGAGTAAGTTTTTATTATCGACAGTATTGTAAAACATGTATTTCTTTTTAATAAAAAAAACCAGATATATTAAAAGACTATGATGATGCTTAATCATTACCGGAGGGGGTTACAATGCCACATACAAAGTTGATTACATTAAAGAGTTCATATACTAGATAAATTGACGTAAACATTGTACTAACTGTTAATCTTTCCTGATGGTATATCTATCAATTTATACCAATCTTCGGATTATATCAGGTTATATATAGCTAATACACATCAGGTAGCAAGCACCTGCTTTCTTAAGTTAATACTAAAGATTAAGCAGTTGATTGTTCAGCATGGACAAAATTTGGGGTGGCCTTGACCTAATTTTAAAATTGTATCCATCCATCGTTCATTATGATGCTAAATGATTCTAAAAAGGGTTAAGAGAAGTTCCTGAGATTCTTCACTTAACCGCTTTTCGTTTGGTCACTAATTTGAACTCAGTACAATAACTATGTTTAACGGAACAAAACGTAAAATAATTGCAATGGGTCTTGTTTGATCAATGTATTATCTGTCTCGCATGTTATTCAGACAATACTTCAGTCTTTCATTTTTGAATCGTTTTGATAACAAACATTATAATGTAGAAGAATTGTTACCACAAATAATACATGGCACTTGCTAGTTAAGAACAAAGTGGAATCTGTTGGAAATTGAAACAAAAACAGTTGCCCGTCATATACAACGTTCATTCATAATAAACAATTATCATTAAATGTTACCTACGACCTACATTGGTATTCCACTTAGTAAATTGTCAATAATAAGAACAACTGTTCATTACCTCTGAGGTGAAGGGTTTACTGAGTGTGCAATATCTTACTTAATAGCAGTATGTTTAAAACATAAGTATAAAACGAATAATCTACCTCGTAACAATATTTTAATTAGACAGTCCTATATCAGGTGGAATATTTAGAATGGTTTCTGGTATGGCTGAACCTAAAACAAATATTTAAAAAAGAGCTCCTTTTGTATCACTATTTAAACATACACTATTATATACTTAATGGGTATTATATAGTATATATTTTATATTTTAAGTTGGGGTACAAAATGAACTCCTATAAAATATTAACCTGTGGCGATCTAGACTCGTCAGGTTGACTTTCCAAGTACGGCCATAGTCTCATTCTGTCTATAAAAGCAAATAATTACAGTCTATGTAACCACGACTTTCAACATCACATAGCCACGCTTCGTGATTGTTTACCCTTTGAATACAATATTAATAAAATCTATGAAACTGCAATATCAAATAGTATTTAAGTGTACATTTTACCATGGCTGTTCTAGACAGTATAGATTAGTAATGTATCTTATAAGATTGGAATTACTCTTATTTATAAAATGCATCAAACACCAGACTTACAGACTAAACACCAGTTAGAGATTTGAAAAAATAAATAGTCTGTTTAGCCATCTGAACACAAAAATTGGTACAGATTTTGCCAGCATGATGTATGTTTAAAGTTACATCACACGTAAATTGATTCGAGTTTGTAGATATAGCAATTATCTGTGTTTTACTTATCAATCAAACATTAACATTTTTCGGTCTGTTATCGGGATTTTAAAAAATCGATACTTTCATTCATAAACAAATTTTTTCACTGAAACATTGAATTTAAAAAAAAATCATTATATTAAAGTCACCATTGATAGGTTTCGGTCAATCGGGATGTCACATGCTACATTTTATTTTTCTATTTATTCATTTATTTATTTATTTATTTATTTATATTTTTTTAAAGTAACGCATGATAGGGATAATACCAAATAACCAGCTGTAACAAATGTTACAAAATCATGGCTATATCATAATTAACATGATACCTCTTTGTTTTCTTCTGTTCCAGCCAATGAAAACTAATGTTTGGCTAATTGTGTTTGTGAAAGTGAATTATGCAATACTTTTAATAGAAAATGCGGTGTTTTTTACTTATTTGAGTCTAGCTTTAACTAAAACTTGCTTTGCGTATTCGCGATTACTATAAATCATTTCTGAACAAAGGAAACTGCGGCTGTTACGGGGAATTTACCTTTCAAAAATGGCAATGTTTTCACCGGAAGTGATGTTTCTGGTGACAAATAACGTCGTATGCGCAAAATAATCCACCATTTGCTTTAATTTGCAACATTATTTTCATCCGGTCCTGTCTCAAAAATATGTATAATTGTATTTGTTCAATTCTTTTCGCGCATGTATGCATGTGAACTTTATATCCTAAATGCCCAGACGTGTACCTGTCACCTTCCTATAAACATGGCATATAATACGATATAAAGATTATTTTGAAAATAAATAGAAATCGTCTAAACATCCATGTATATAATCTGATATGATGTTAAAACATAAAGGTCAAAGATGATTCACAAAAGGTTACGCAAGTTTCATAAATAAACATTCTTAAAGCGAATGTATATGGTTACCCTAGCTTTAAATGCAGGTTAATGAAACATTTTAACATTGGGGGCTACAATATAGTGATGTATCAAAAATTCTTAATAGATTGTTGTGAAATGTAAAAATTAAATAATTTTATGGCGAGAAATAAAACATTTATTAAAATAGTAGAGTACTTAATCGTTTTTAACGCTGTAACCTAAATTATTATATAACGGAATTATGTATTTTAATCTTTCCTGTTTCATTGTTTAAGGGTTTTGACCTCAACAATTTGTTATTACATGACATTTTAACCTAGATAACTTATTTTTGTAATTGTATAGATACAATATTGATCATTTTAAATTGTTATCATTTTACTCGCAATTTAATGCGACATGGCGACGGAACTTAGATTTAATTTCTTAAATTAAAGAGATTTCGGGAGATAATTTGATGACAAGACGCAGACTGTGGTTTTTTATTCTAAAATATTATGTTATACCAAACAGGTCTTTATAATCATCATTTCAACTTTGTAAGTATTCTTATAGATCATATACGGCAAAAATTGATGCAGAACAGAAATGTACACGTATAGGTCAGAAAACTGTTGATAGATCGGGCCTGTACAACTTATATTGTTATATGTAGCTTTTTAAGTTCGGTTTTATTGGAGCTATTCGTCTAGATGGTAAACGCAAAAGTATATATTATTCTTAAAAGTAAAAGAAAGTATAATGTAAATTAAAAAATAATTAATATAGAGAGCGCGCAGAAATACAAAGATTACTGCAGATAAAATATATGCCAAAAAATTAGATACCACAAAAAGACTATAGTTTCTTCATGTGACTGATGTCAGTGTATTATAATTATAACAAAACTATTCGTGAAATAATCTTGAAAAGGGTATATCGCCGACCCAAACCAACCATCCCAATAGCAAGACGCCACCACCCCTCTTCGACGCTTCCCCTTCCGAACTCTATACTCTACGATGACATTAAACACAAACCGACATAGAAATTGACTTGCTGATAAATTTTGCAAAAAATTGAATAATTTTTTTTTTTTTTTTTTTTTAGTTCAAACACTTAACCGAGTTTTATTTAATTAAAATAATAATAATAATAATAAAATTGAAGCTAGTTAATTGAACAAAGGATAAAAAAAGTCAACGCATTGCAGCAAAACGTCGACAACAAGAAAAACAGAATACAAGTTTAGAACACGGAATATAAAACATGTGACTGAGTAACATACTAGTACATATTAGAACATAATGCCCAGTGGTGTGGTAAAGTGTTACTTCAAAGCTTTAATTGCTTGTAAATTGATTTATAGCTATGTTCATTATAAAATATTTCGACAACAACTGCTAGACATCATGGTAAGACAGAATTAGTAAAAACTGTTTATAAGAACCACCCATTGTACCCAGAAAAATATATACTTTATAAATCGGTTCTGTTTAGTTGAAATATAAAGCAAATGGCACTAATGCATTTTTGACTACTCGGCCAACAATGGTCACCTATAGGCATTGTGTTTGTCAGTTAACTGTTTTGTAATGGAGTCTTCGACAAAGCAGAAAAAACATAAAACTACACATCATTCTTTGTTAGGATTGAAATAATTATTGTTTAGCTTGAAACATTACTTATGTAAAGGAAAACATTCAAAGTACGAACACTGCTTGATCAAATCAAAAAATGTACATACGATTGTTTTCTTCGGCAACATTGATGCACTTTGCTACTAAGGAACAAAAAAAATTTTCTTTTTTTTTTACAAAATGTTGGTTATGCAAATATTATGTAATCATATTCTATAAATGTTATAATAATCATACACTATATGTCTCAATGACACTTGTAAGAAATACATGATATTGATAACAACTTGTTTTTGTACACAAGAGTACAAGGGACTTCAGAACTTTTGCGTCATAACTTAGTATCTATAACTTATATAACTATTTATACTAATTTATATTTACCGAACATATTACCGTAATGATATATGTGGTGTAAAGTAGAATTGATACATTTTCTCTATTTTTTTCATTACTTCTCGCCGTCAAGGTTTGAATCAGGCAGTTAAATCTAGAGCGAGAAACTTTGCCAGTTCGGTCACGCAATATCGATGGTTTTCGCAAGTGACTCCGCTTACCAAAACAACTTGAACTGACGGTTAGATATAAGTAAAGGAATCTGAAATGGGCGTTTAAAATTCTCAGCATCGTAAAAAAAAAAAATAAGGATTGTACCAAAACCCTGACACAAAATGATATATAGAGAGGTAGTCGGTGCTGTGTGCTAAAATGCAACCGGCGATGTTTCGATGTAAGTGAATAATATTTAACTTCCCTAAATCGTTCAATAGAAAAAAATGAAAGCGCTGATAAGATTACATCATTATAGACAATACAAAGTGACATCATCATAGCTTTATAATTAGAAACAAACACAAAGAATGATCTCATCTCAAGTGTGGCATCTTGACTTTTTTGTTAAGTTGTGTCAGAAACTAGAATGAGAAATGGTTACGATATATTGTTAAAAACATGTGCAGATCGACAGGTGTGAAGCACTTCAAGCTTCAGATAAACACAGACAGTAAACTTTTTATCTTTTAAACGATGATTTGTGATAAAAGAGTAGCTTATTTTGTTAACTTATATGTGATTATAGTATATTTATTTTATGGTATTCTTTCTTCTCCTGATCAACATCAATTTTTTTTTTAATCAGCAATAAGCTGTATCACGTTAATAAATAGTCTTTACATCATTTTCTTGTTTTTTTTAAAAATGACATATATGTGCAAGGTTCTCGGTTCAAGGCTTGTATTTAATCTTTGAATGCATGTATAACTGTGAGGTTCCAGTTATTTTAAAACCACAGCACTGGACATTATTATGTTATTGAATCCAACGTTAGAACTTTTATAAATGTCACACAACGGGCTTGTCGTTTCTTGTCACGTGCCTTGCTGTAACGAAGTAGTTTTCATTTTCTTCCAATACCATACAGATACGTTTTCAACATGACGAATAATTGAAATTCATTACAATCTCCAAACGAGATTTAAAACATTTTTAGATCCAGAAACAGTACAATTTGCCATAAAGACCACCCACGGAATCTAAAAGTATGGACTTGAAGACTGACGGTCCTTTTTCTTGACATCTGAATCAATAGGACCTTAAAGCAATTGGTCTTTATGTACATTTCTCATTAAAGCAGATTTAATTATATATTTTTTTAGTTTTTGCATTCATTTTTATAAATATTTTTTCTATTTATTTATTTTTATTTATTTATTTATTTATTTTAATTAATTTATTTTATTTTTTTTTTTTTTTTTTTTTTTTTTATTATTTATATTATGGGAGATGAGTTTTAAAGATATGAAATGATGCTGCCCTAGAAAGCAATGAAATCTTCTAATTTATATAGCGCTTAATAGAACAAAGAACGTAGAAAATGAATACTTTACATGTAGTTGCGTAATCAGAAATCCTGCTTGTGTGCTTTTTCTTCAAATGAAATTAATTAAAACAGATTTTCTTAAGTGTGTTTTTTAAAGTCGACAGTTTCATTATCATTTTCTAACTATTGTTTGTTTAGCTGTTAATTCCATTAACTTGCATTGTTTCAATAACAAATTTCTTTTTTTGTTCATCTTTTTTTTTTTTTTTTTTTTTTTTTTTTTTTTTTTTTTTTTTTTTTTTTTTGATAGAATTGTACGGTGGCATAGAGGTGACATGAAATATATTTTTCATATTACGTGCGCACGTATTACTCTTTACGTGCGCACGTATTAACCTATTACGTGCGCACGTATTAGCTATTACGTGCGCACGTATTACCTATTACGTGCGCACGTATTACCTTTTACGTGCGCACGTAGTAACCAATACGTGCGCACGTACTACCTATAAGTAGTACGTGCGCACGTAATAGGTTAACCAATACGTGCGCACGTATTACCTATTAGTAATACGTGCGCACGTAAAAGTTAATACGTGCGCACGTAAAGAGTAATACGTGCGCACGTAATAGGTAATACGTGCGCACGTATTGGTTACTACGTGCGCACGTAAAGAGTAATACGTGCGCACGTAAAAGGTAATACGTGCGCACGTAATAGCAAAAATATATTTCATGTCACCTCTGTGCCACCATAGAATTGGTTTTGACATTTATAGAAGTTTCCTTTCATCCCCAAAATGACCCAACCATGAAAAATAGGTCAAGAGTCAAAAGATCACTGAAAGACCTAACTGCTGGAAGAATACAAATAGATTTTTTATATCTGATTTCAACCAATCACTGTGACTTTTGTGATCACCATATATTGGGACAATATTAAATAGAATTATCTTAATTAACCAAGAATTGATCAACTATTCAGTGTCCGAGAAAAGTGTAAAATTTTAAAAAAGTCAAATTTATAGTTTTGAAAGAGTAAGATGACACAACCACAGAAACAAGGATCAGAAAAACCATCATACCCGGAACTTTAAACTTTTTTTTCGCCGAACAACTTCTACACTAATACTCTTTAATATTATAATTGTTATAATCAACTTAAAAACAAAATAAAGTGAAATACATTAAAGATTCTCTTAAGTAAAACTTACCTTTTTCTAATTTCTTTCTGTGCCATTTAATCCATTATTGTAGAAAAAAATTTATCTTGATTACTCGTAAGATAAAAACAATCTCCAAAACCCCCAATCTTTTCAGACCTCCCTAGTAATGTAACAGTGTGGAACTGTTCTGATAAAAAAGTCCAAAAATGTATGTCTCTGAGATAGCGAGACACGCGTTACAAATTACTTCTCTCACAAAAAAATGAGCTAACCGAAGAAACACTGCTATAAAGTAATTGAACGATGAAGAAACAATCTGTTTTCACGAAATATGGTCGGTATTCTGTAAAACGTGGATCACTCACATTTCCTAATCACAATGGTAATGTTAAACATCAAAATGATTTAATATTCTCCATTAATCAATTCCTCAAATCTGGAAATTGTTTTATTTCTTTTTATTGCAACATGTACATCAGGGTTCATTGCAGATGCTTCGTCATTTTGCACCTTTTATGTAACATGAAATGATATGATTTGTATAACAAGAAATGCTACGTTTTTATGAGCATGAAATGATAATTTTATGTAACATGTAAAGGATAGATTTCATATAATCTGAAAGGATATGTTTTAATGCAAAATAAAATAATGTTTTATGTAATATGAAATAATTTTTTACGTAATATGAAATGATATATTTTAATGTAAAATCAAATGATGTTTTATGTAATCGGAATTTACATGTTTTAATGTAAAAAAAAATATGTGTTCATGTAACATGAAATTATATTTCTTTATTTAAGAAATGTTACTTCTTTTCGTGAAATGTAACAAAGCATGGAATGATGTGTTTTGTGTAACATGAAATATTGTTTTCATGTAACATGAATTGATATTTTATGTCAAAATTTTTAAAGAACATGAAATAAACTGTTTTATATTATATGAAATATGTATTTATGATAAACATTAATGCCGTTTTTATGTTTGGAATTTTATTTAACGTAAATGATATGTTTCGTGCTACATAAAATTATGTCTTGTGTAACATAAATTAAATCTTATGTAACCTGAATTTTATATAAACAGATATTATTGTGCTTTTTGTGATATGAAATAAAATGTTTTATAAAACCTTAAATAAGAATACATGTTTTTATGTAACAAAAAAATTATTAATGTAACATGAAATAATGGATTGTTTTGTTGAATTGTGTGTTAGGTTCAGATTGTTTCCTAAATCCTAGATGTCATTTCTTGGATGGTAGAAGAAACAAGAGTGCCTGGAGACCAACTACCTTTGGCAAGGAAACTTGCAAACTTTCTCACACTAGGATCAATGCTTTGAAGTTGACAAATGAGACTGGTTTGACAGTTTCCACAGCGCTGGTTTTTATTAGTCGATTTCAAAGAAAAAGGACATATAACAACATAAGACACTGCATTACTCACTTTTTTTTTTTTTTTTTTTTTTTTTTTTTTTTTTTTTTTTTTTTTTTTGACTTATGCTTGTTTTGATACCGACTCTAACGCTGCCATTATAACTTTTTATTTTTCGTAAGTACTAAAAAATTATCCTCTTACACGCTTCACTAATGCTCCCTATATGTAACTATATTTACATTACAAAATCATATACCATCTGGTTAACAAATCCTGACTGAGTTACACCAGAGAGTATAATATTCCCTAGTTTATCATGCATGATGTCATAAGTCAGTACACCATTTGTGTTTTAAAATCCAATATGTATGTTGTAAGTTAAGATCATATCCCAATAACGGCATACATCATCAGTATGTAATTATATTAATTCTTGTAAAAATTTCCAAATTACTTTTTAAAGTGTTATGTTCCAGACGTGACCATAACATACATCTTCTAATGACCGTTATCACCCGAACGCCCAATATCAGCATAATAAATGCACAGTATCAGAATAGTTTCAATGCCCAGTATCAAAATAGTTTTAATGTCCAGGATCAGAATAACTTTAATGCCCAGCAACAGCATAGTTTTAATGCCTAGTATCAGTGTAGTTTCAATGCCCAGTATCAGAATACTTTTAATGCCCAGCATCAGAATAGTTTTAATGCCCAGCAAAAGCATTGTTTTAATGCCAAGTATCAGTATAGTTTAAATGCCCAGTATCAGAATACTTTTAATGCCCAGCATCAGAATAGTTTTAATGCCCAGCAAAAGCATTGTTTTAATGTCAAGTATCAGTATAGTTTAAATGCCAAGTATCAGTATAGTTTTAATGCCCAGCATCAGAATAGTTTTAATGCCCAGCAAAAGCATTGTGTTAATGCCAAGTATCAGTATAGTTTAAATGCCAAGTACCAGTATAGTTTTCATGCCCAGCATCAGAATAGTTTTAATGCCCAGCAAAAGCATTGTTTTAATGTCAAGTATCAGTATAGTTTAAATGTCCAGTATCAGAATACTTTTAATGCCCAGCATCAGAATAGTTTTAATGCCCAGCAAAAGCATTGTGTTAATGCCAAGTATCAGTATAGTTTAAATGCCCAGTATTAGTATAGTTTAAATGCCCAGTATCAGTATAGCTTTAATTCCCACTATCAGTATTGTTGTAATTCCCAGTATCAGAATAGTTTTAATGCCCACTTTCAGAATAGTTTTAACGCCCACTTTCAGAATAGTTTTAATGCCCACTTTCAGTATAATCTCAATGCCCTTTGTTGGAATACCTTAAATGTTCAGTATTAGTGAAGATTCAATGTCCAGTATACATATCTGGTACCCGTCGAAACTAAAGCAAATAGTATGGCTGGTATCCGTTTAAAAGTCAAGAGTGCACCACCATTTTAGAAACAAGTGCACAATGTCTAGTTATTCTGTACAATCATGTTGTAATTATATTAATTAATACTTATCAATTATTGCGATTAATCTTGCCTTTTTATTATTATTTTTTTTATTATTTTTATTATTTACATTTTTGTCCCCCGTCCTTTTCTTTGTCGTTCTGGCTATTGTAAAGAACAAGTTTTTTATCTGCAAATCTCTATAAATTATTTTAATTATCAAATTCATTAATTATGACAATCAAAACATTTTTATAATTGCCCATGATACGATAAAATAAAAAGTGTGATAGGATTTTGGCAGTGATTTTAATATACATTAAGTGGTAACGTCTTACGTTTCTGAGTGTTCCAAGAAACTGTCAGTCAAAATGCTTGTATATGTCAGTTTCACTATTTGCTCCGTTAAAGTCTGTCAGCATCTGTATTGGTAGGTGTGATTTTGAAGATTTTCTGATTGAGACCAAAGTAGCTTTTAAAAAGAAATATTGGACTATAGCAATACAACTCTAACAAAGGTTATATTGGAGTTGTCAATATGAGCGGCTCGGTGGTCGAGTTATCTTTAAAAATATCATTGCCAGGTTTAAGTCCGATGCCACTGTCAGAAAGTTTTATTCGGGTTTCCTCAACATCCCTACGATAACTGCTTACAATTAATCTCCAATTATCTCTTAGCTTTTTCAGAAATCGGTTAAATGATTAAAGGTGAAATCACTTTTTGTTGAAGACTATGGTACAATTTTAAACAGGTGATACAAAATGTCCAATTGTAAGTATCATTCGTCTGTTTAAAGCTTCCTATAATATAATTTATGTTTCAATGTACTACTTGCAGGTATTTTGTATTGGGGAGCGGGCTAACTGGGCTAATGTCGTAAAGTCCCAGTCAAGATTTATTTACTTATTTTTAAAGCGGCCATTTTTAGATGGTGTAGAAAACAAAACAACACACTAAAAAGCGAAGTAAAACACCAACGTGCATTTCAAGTTAAATATTTAAAGTATATTTCATAGTATCCAATTAGATGCACATCTTTAATTTCATAAAACTGTAGAGGATAATTGTTTTATGGACAACATTATTTGTTTTAAATGGCGCTGGTCCATCATACAATTTTTACATATTTTTATGTTATTCATTAAAATTTAAAAACACAACAAAAATGAGTTTTGAAATACATCACCAACATCAAAGCGTCATTAAAATACATATGTGACAGACATAATAGCTGCAATGCGTTTATATTGCCTTTGGGTATAGACCTTGTATTTGACCCTTTAACAGTCAGTGGTTACAACCCTCTTAATTTAAAGTCTTTTTATTAACAACATTTAATAAATGTTTGACCGGTATATCACACTATACTAATTTTGGAGCTCAATGTTGCGTGGTTTACGTTTTATCCCTAGAAGACATTGCATTGATCAATTTTATTGCTTAGACAAATTCTAGTTCAAAGGTCAAATCTTTATATATAACCATTTTGCACAAACCATGACTGGATCTAATCAAGACTTGAAAATAAGAAATTGTTGTTCTCTCGCCAAGTACCCAACATGTAAAAAATTCACTGATACTCAAGGATATACCTTGGAACCGATGTTCTGTATTATGGTAAACGTGACACTTTTACAAAACCTTCCCTTAACATTGCTGGTTGGTTCTTTGTTATAATGTTGTTAAACGTCAAATCAGTAATATTTAGCTTTTCGCGACAGAAGTAATTTTCATATTCTCTAAGGAAAAATCTATGAAGAAATTCCGGTATGCGTGAGATTTGCGAGTTCTGTATGGAAGCGTGCATCCAGGACGCTAGCGCAGAGTCGGTACGTTGCAAAGCAAACCACTTCTGTGTCAAATATTTGTAAATCTCCTTGTTAGAATTTAGGTAAACCACTACGTCGACTCTACAAACGTTGTCTCCCCCAAGACACATGTCCTAGTTCACACGTTGTCTTAATTATAAGTAAGTATACTTATAGTGCCAATCATTTTATCAAAGTCTACATCATATTTTATAACATTATTGTAGCTGCGAATAAATGTTCCAGAACATTATACGTTTTCCGATTCATAAATCCGTAATTAAAAAATTTAAACAAAGAACATTCAGAAGGAGGTTTTAAGGAGAAGTGGTTTACACTCTAGTCACGATGTTTTCACTTATAAAATATAAGGCTGTCAGTTTTGGAACAGAAGAGGGAAACCAGGGTTTTGAGAAAACCAAATGCCTACGACAAGCAATCTGACAAACTTTCTGTCACTAGGCCCTGCTCTAATTGGGTTTGATCCAAACCGGTGGAAGTTGTTATGATTCTGTCACTAGGCCCTGCTCTAATTGGGTTCGATCCTTACCGGTGGAAGTTGTTATGATTCTGTCACTAGGCCCTGCTCTAATTGGGTTCGATCCAAACCGATGGAAGTTGTATGATTCTGACACTAGGCCCTGCTCTAATTGGGTTCGATCAAAACCGATGGAAGTTGTTATGATTCTGTCACTAGGCCCTGCTATAATTAGGTTCGATCCAATCCGATGGAAATTGTTATGATTCTGTCACCATGTGACCGATCCAATCCGGTGAAAGTTGTTATGATTCTGTCACTAGGCCTTGCTCTAATTGGATTCGATCCAATCCGATGGAAATTGTTAAGATTCTGTCACCATGTGACCGATCCAATCCGGTGGAAGTTGTTATGATTCTGTCACCAGGTGACCGATCCAATCCGATGGAAATTGTTATGATTCTGTCACCAGGTGACTGATTTAATCAGGTGGAAATTGTTATGATTCTGTCACCAGGTGACCGATCCAATCCGGTGGAATTTTTTATGATTCTGTCACTAGGATCTGCTCTTATTGAGTTCGATCCAATGCGATAGAAATTTGTTAAAATTCGTAATCGAGCGTTTTTTACCACTTGGTCATCAAGGCCTATAAAGAAGTTTGACTTATAATTGATAATTTTTGAAAGTGGATTTCGTAAACATATCAAGTGCTATAATTATATGACTGAATACGATTAAGTATTCTTAATGAATCCATATTAAGTTTAATGGTGTAAATGATATTGTGAACAATGAAATGCAGATATATATCAGTGATTTGATAAAATTATGACAATACATTTATAAAGAAAATACAGTAAAATCTGTATACAAAGACCACCCATAATACGTAAGATATATCGGTCTTATAGAGAGATGTTTTGTACATAGATATTCTTGTGGGCAGCAGTGTTCTTAATTGAGTTATGGTCTTTAAGCTTCTGTGTTCTCTAAAGCAGATTTTGGCTGTACCATAATTAATGTTAAAGTAACTATAAAACGAAGCAAAAATTACTTGTCAATAAAACGCAAAAAACTGTTAATAGTCTGGTTATTATTTCAGATGCAATTACCATCTTAAAAATACAAACAACTATAAATTGTCAAACAAAAATGGTTCTTTTCAATTTCATTTATAGCTTTTAGAGAACAAATGCGTTACTGATTTTCGGATAAACGTCCGTGCAATCATAAAAAATGACGAAATTTATGATGTGAAATTTTAGCTATTAAATGTGTTTAAGTGTGAAAAAGTATAACTAAATATGTATTTGTGGAAGTAATGCATAAATAAAAAGGTTCTAATTTCTTCCAAAGATCCCTTTAAAGATTACTTTAACAAAAAGAATCTCTGTTTACATTTCACAGATGTATTGAGATTTTCCACCGATAATTGAGCCCTTGTCATTCAGCCTTATCTTGTGTAATATTGTAAGTATAACAATCTTTTCAATCTATTTTTAAATAATTTGCATGAATTTTCAAATTTAAGCCGATAAATAATTTTTTATTTTTATTCATGTATACATATTAGATATTGATAACAAAATATATCATATGACATGCGGTGTGTAATATAATATTTCTTTACATCTACATTTTCATCTTTTTTCAGGTGTGGACATTTAGCTAAATAGAGGAAGATGTTAAGATTAGATTTGAGAAATGGTGTTTTACAACCTAGTTAAGATTCCTTCACTTATATCGAGACGGTCAGTTGGAAACAAGATTGTCGGTAAACCCCCCCCCCCCCCCCCCCCCACCGATATTCAGCAAGCGAACCGTCAAACTTTCTCACACCTGGAATTACTCGAGCAGGAATCAGAGCAAGGCCATGAGAAGCACTGCAATTCGTAAGCTTTAAACCATTCGGGCCCCAATGTCCCAGAAAATTAAAACTAGTCTAGAATGGTCTAAAGCAATCAAGAACATTTCGAAAAAGATAAATTAATTTGACCTATCTCAAGAACTTTTGATAGGAGCACAAGGAGAAATTGGTATCAAATAGATTGGCTAAAGATCTTCGGTCTAGTCTCTCCAGCTTGTTTTACAAAACGTGGTCTCATAACGCTGCACTGAAAAGCTAAAACAAATCTTCATTATCATTTTAACATCTAATTAAACATGAAAAGAATACCCAAAATTATTAAAAGATATCTGGAAATTGTTTTAAAAAATTGTCTGATTGTGCTGCTTTTTTATCAATATCCAAGTAAATATCAAAATAAAATCATAAATAAATAAATAAAAAACTTTAAAGCGTAGTTCAATGTCTTTCGTTCACCAAGCATGTTTATAACAGAGCCTTTAAGATCTATTTTACATAACACAGACATTACAGGAAGTAGGTACCATCATATACCGTGTTATTTCTTCATTGTTGCGAATGACGTGTTATGACATGTAACAGGTTTTGCATTAAATTGGCATGTACACAGAAACTAATAAGGACTAGTAAAAATAATTAAACCAGAAGGTTTTCTTTACGATAATGATCACCCATTTGAAACTTTTAAGCTTCGATCGGTGACCGAGTGGTCTAAAGCACTGTTATAGATCACCGGCTAGGTTCGAATCCCAACCTGATATATTCTAGTATGAATGTTTGTCCGTTTGTTTACTGTTGGTTTTTGTACTGTTACTCCAGTTTTCTTAACCATCTAAAAATGACACTCTTGGAATAAGTGTAAGAATCTTAACTCGGGCTTAAAACATCATTACTTAACTCACAACTTTTACAGTTTGATAACTTTTTTGATGTGGTTTAAAATCGTGATATTGCAGTATTTGGATTTTAAGAACACACGCATTTATAACATATTTAAAAAGAAGGACTGCATAACTTTTCTTTTTCTATTCGTCTTTGAAGTTGAAAAAAAAAGTTTATTTGCATTCGCATTCTAGGTCAGCCATTGACACTTGAAAGGCAATTTTTAGCAGTAATATAATGCATAGTAAAACAGATGCTTATGTTGTTCAAAGTTGAATATCCTTTACCACAGTAATCCAGATTGTGTCAGATTGTAGTTGTCATTGTGCTGTCTTTCATACTCCTGTAACAACAACAATCACGGGCCTATACAAGCAGATTGTAAACTAAAAGGATGGTTAATAAGACGGAGATCAACAAAAATGAATTTTGGATCTTCAAAATAGATTTGCGCAAAATTAGCCAAACAAACGCACACAGAAGAATGTCGTATAACAAGCAAATCAGTAGTTGTAATGATGTTTTACAGAGGAATATTACTTTACTTTTATTAAAGAATTAGAATTCATTTGTGAAATGTCGAGTTAACTGGAATATTTCGAAAACAACATTTATGCGGCAAGCAAATTTCCTTGCAATTAATAAGTGTTGTGAGACATATATATATATATATATATATATATATATATATATATATATATATATATATATATATATATATATATATATATATATATATATATATAATCTAATGTTAAAGTAACTAAATTACTTATTAGTATCACGTGTTAAACAGTTTCTGTATTTACGAAGATGAGAACACTCGGATTTCTGTCTTTCCTGCTTTCCTGACGTGTTTATCAATCACCATGCACATAAAAAGTTTCAAGGTTATTGACAAAACTGAAAATCAGTTTAAAATTTCAAAACACTTCATATCTATACTTGTCTATACATTTAAAGTTGCAAAAATATCACAAGAAGATGTTTTGAGATCTTGCAAAGCATTACCTGAACTCGGAAATAATTACATTTCATTATTTCGCGACAGTTTTGTGCGTTTGACGGAGATGTAAAAATACTAGTGAATAAAATTTATCGGTCAGACATAAGAAAACACTAACATCTTTTGACACTGAAATTCTACAAGGCAAGATTACTCCTTGTACTGAAAGTTTCTAAAATTTTATATAATTTTCATGCTGATATTCAAGTAGGTAAAATTACGTAACGCCTACACTTTTGAATTGTGTTAAATTTAATCACATATCAGATCAAATCAAAATTTTAAAAGCAAATAGTTTTTGCGCTTAGAAGGAACAGGTGCTTCCAGACATGAAAGACAATATACTAGTTTATTGATATAAGATGTTAATTTCTGTCTGCATGAAATGGATTTGAAAATTCCGGGAATGCAATGGTATTCATTAAGATATGACGCAGTTCGTATCGTTAAGTACCATTATACATAGTGTTTTGAACATATTTACAACAGACACCGCCCAAACAATTAGAATTACTAATTAATAAAAATTAAAAAGCATAACACCCACACTGTAAAGACTTTATTTTTGATGCGTAAAAATTTAATTAATAATAAAGAACCCTTGCCATTTCCTCAGATGGAACATTATAATATACATTGTCAATAGATGGACTCGGTAAATATTGCATTAAGCAAACTCGCTATTTCTTACTATTTACGAATTTACTTTGCTAAAATTGCAGTGTCTTCGATATAATTGACCAAAACTTCACTAAAGAAACACTACTCAACCCCATAACTAACTTCCTCGATATATGTGGCAGAAACTTCAATAGGTCGTAAAACATTAAAAATTCCACTCCTTCAAACCCATAACTAACTTCCTTGATATATGTGACAGAATCTTCACTAGGTCTTAAAACACCAAAAATTCCACTCTTTCAAACCCATAACTAACTGCCACGATATAAGTGACAGAATCTTCACTAGGCCGAAAAACACCAAAAATTCCACTCCTTCAAACCCATAACTAACTGCCTCGATGTAAGTGACAGAATCTTAACTAGGTCGTAAAACACCAAAAATTCCACTCCTTCAAACCCATAACTAACTTCCTCAATATAAGTGACAGAATCTTCACTAGGTCGTAAAACACCAAAAATTCCACTCCTTCAAACCCATAACTAACTTCCTCAATATAAGTGACAGAATCTTCACTAGGTC
Source organism: Tegillarca granosa (assembly GCA_029721355.1). Taxonomy (NCBI): domain Eukaryota; kingdom Metazoa; phylum Mollusca; class Bivalvia; order Arcoida; family Arcidae; genus Tegillarca; species Tegillarca granosa. The sequence continues at coordinate 7,225,409 of CM056597.1, read as the reverse complement.
GTAAAACACCAAAAATGCCACTCCTTCAAACCCACAACTAACTTCCTCAATATAAGTGACAGAATCTTCACTGGGTCGTTAAACGCCAAAAATTTCACTCCTCGAGCCCATAACTAACTGCCTCGATATAAGTTACAGAATCTTCACTAAGTCCTTAAACACCAAAAATTCCACTCCTCAACCCCACAACTAACTTCCTCGATATAAGTGACATAATCTTCACTAGGCCGAAAAACACAAAAAATTCTACCTCTTCTCAAACCCATAACTAACTTCCTCGATATAAGTGACAGAATCTTCAATAGGCCGAAAAACACCAAAAATTCCACTCCTCGAGCCCATAACTAACTTCCTCGATATAAGTGACAGAATCTTCACTAGGTCCTTAAACATCAAAAATTCCACTCCTTCAAACCATAAGTAACTGCCTCGATGTAAGTGACAGAATCTTCATTCGGTCGTTAAACACCAAAAATTCCACTCCTTCAAACCCACAACTAACTTCCTCGATATAGGTGACAGAAACTTCACTAGGCCGAAAAACACAAAAAATTCCACTCCTCAAACCCATAACTTTCTGCCTCGATATAAGTGACAGAATCTTCATTAGGTCGTAAAACACCAAAAATTCCACTCCTCAAACCCATAACTAACTTCCTCAATATAAGTGTAAGAATCTTCACTAGGCCGAAAAACACAAAAAATTAACTCCTTCAAACCCATAACTAACTGCCTCAATATAAGTGACAGAATCTTCATTAGGTCGTAAAACACCAGAATTCCACTCCTCAACCCCACAACTAACTTCCTCGATATAAGTGACAGAAACTTCACTAGGCCGAAAAACACAAAAAATTCCACTCCTCAAACCCATAACTTTCTGCCTCGATATAAGTGACAGAATCTTCAATAGGCCGAAAAACACCAAAAATTCCACTCCTCGAGCCCATAACTAACTTCCTCGATATAAGTGACAGAATCTTCACTAGGCCGAAAAACACCAAAAATTCCACTCCTCAACCCCACAACTAACTTCCTCAATATAAGTGTAAGAATCTTCACTAGGCCAAAAAACACCAAAAATTCCACTCCTCAACCCCACAACTAACTTCCTCAATATAAGTATAAGAATCTTCACTAGGCCGAAAAACACCAAAAATTCCACTTCTCAAACCCACAACTAACTTCCTCAATATAAGTGTAAGAATCTTCACTAGGCCGAAAAACACCAAAAATTCCACTCCTCAACCCCACAACTAACTTCCTCAATATAAGTGACAGAATCTTCACTAGGCCGAAAAACACCAAAAATTCCACTTCTCAAACCCACAACTAACTTCCTCAATATAAGTGACAGAATCTTCACTAGGCCGAAAAACACCAAAAATTCCACTCCTCAAACCCACAACTAACTTTCTCAATATAAGTGACAGAATCTTCACTACGCCGAAACACACAAAAAATTCTACTTTTCTCAAACCCATAACCAACTTCTTCAATATAAGTGACAGAATCTTCACTAGGCCGAAAAACACAAAAAATTCTACTTCTTCTCAAACCCATAACCAACTTCCTCAATATAAGTGACATAATCTTCACTAGGCCGAAAAACACCAAAAATTCCACTCCTTAAACCCACAACTTACTTCCTCAATATAATTGACAGAATCTTCACTAGGCCGAAAAACACAAAAAATTCCACTCCTCAACCCCACAACTTACTTCCTCAATATAATTGACAGAATCTTCACTAGGCCGAAAAACACCAAAAATTCCACTCCTCAAACCCATAAATAACTTCCTCGATATAAGTGACAGAATCTTCACTAGGCCGAAACACACAAAAAATTCTACTTTTCTCAAACCCATAACCAACTTCTTCAATATAAGTGACAGAATCTTCACCAGGCCGAAAAACACAAAAAATTCCACTCCTCAACCCCACAACTTACTTCCTCAATATAATTGACAGAATCTTCACTAGGCCGAAAAACACCAAAAATTCCACTCATCAAACCCATATATAACTTCCTCGATATAAGTGACAGAATCTTCACTAGGCCGAAACACACAAAAAATTCTACTTTTCTCAAACCCATAACCAACTTCTTCAATATAAGTGACAGAATCTTCACTAGGCCGAAAAACACCAAAAATTCCACTCCTCAAACCCATAACTAACTTCCTCGATATAAGTGACAGTATCTTCACTAGGCCGTGAAGACTCTGTTCCTGGCTAGAAGTTACTTACGCAGTTCCATAGATACAAAATACTCATTTGTCTTGGATACTGGTATAAGATAATGATTATATTTTCACTCATTTGTCAATGCCGCAATGGCGACCACTTACCTAAAACAATTGGATTACAGCCAAATATTAGCGATTGCTTTTTAATTTATGATAAAATAATAACAACAACATTATAATGTACATTATTTAATTAATAGTGCACTTTTGAGGGTGCATCCCATTCTACTTGAAGATAATAAAATGTCATAAACATAACAATGTACTCTACAATCAATTACAGTGTGTGTGTGTGTGTGTGTGTGTGTGTGTGTTTCGGAAATGTAATTTTGTGGGATTGGTAGGGCTAATGAGTAATTGATTCATTATATTGTCATTTCGTTACTTTTGGTATTACTTCCATTGCCCGTTCGAAGTCTTAGTGACGGGTCTGTCTTGTCATAATTATTGTAATCAATGGTTATAGTGTTTTCGTTATGACCATGGTCATTGCTGAGTACCTGCATATATATCTTCCCCACTCTTCTATATCAAAGAACCATACATTTGTTACATGTACCTACCATTGCAGCATTGTTATAGTGACTGTTAAAACATCATCATGTTACGTAGTGTTACTGATAGAAATAATAACTTCACCTTTAACAAATGAAATGTGTTGGCACGATTCTGATTATTTACAAGATGAAAACATTTGTACTTGATTAACACAACTTTTATTTGCAATTTTTCTGTTATTTCCTTTGCCAAAATTGTTTTGTCGATTTGTCGTAAATGCACGTGAAAGACAATAGCAGATGATTAAGAATAGCAATAATAATAAAATGTTATTACAGTATTTTTTCTTACCAACCTTCATATCAATGATTATGTCTTAGATTTCACGACGGTGAAGATTGTTGAAATTATAAACAAAATTAATTAGAACAGAAAAGAAGTGCTCAAACGTGCACTTAACAATGACAAAAGAAACACACACGAGCAAATACACAAGAAAAATAAATACAAATAGCACGATCTTAAAATTCCGAATAACGCTGTAATGACAAAAAGATTTTACTTTGTGACGTTTTAAAAAATAATATTTATAACGGTCGTCATTAATAATGTTATTTTTCATCTACTTAGCAATTGTTTATTTATTTATTTATTCATTTATTTTTATTTTATTTATGCATTATACTTTTATTTTTATATCTATTTTCATATTTATTTTTTATTTTGTATTTTCATTTATTTATTTGTCTATTTATTTATTTATTTATTTATTTATTTATTTATTTATTTATTTATTTATTTATTTGTTTGTTTGTTTGTTTATTTGTATGTTTAGGAAGTTGGTATCATTTTGCAGGCCCTGTGATGATACCAACCTGATTCAGTATTTAATCATGAACAGGTGTTCTCATTCAGTATTCGTGGCAATGTTTACAAACCAAAGGAATCTCCACGTATTGTTACCAAGACCAAATTTATCATCAATAAAAAAAAATTTTAAAAAAATCATTTTCCCCTTCCTCTAATTCCCTGTTTTGTTTATAATATATTTTCTTGTTCTATCTTGCTCTGGCTAAAGTTAAGTAAACTAGATCTCTGTTTAAACTTTTCAAATGCATTTTAAGGTCTTGTTAAAAATAAAGACCTTCTGAAAATCGTATTCAAAATGTTATCCCAAATAAAATGCTCAGGCGGCTCATGGATGAAAATTTTAATGGTTCCCATAAACCAATCTGTCGAGTTTTAAATGAAATGCCGTTTTTACAAGCTAAAAAGCCTACATTCAGAATGTTTTTCTTTATATAACTCCAGATGTATCAGATAAACACGAGATTTAAATCTATGCAAGTTGCAAGCTTCATGATAACATTTAGATATTTTTCTTTCGCCTGCGATCAGTGCTATATATATTTAAATAAACTTTGATAAACTTTACCATTCGTAAGCAATAACAAGTGCCACCATTGTGCACAAATTATTAATTATAGCATGTTAGGATTTCTGCTGACTAACATGGAACATGCACACACACACAGAGAGAGAGAGAGAGAGAGAGAGAGAGAGAGAGAGAGAGAGATTGAAAATTTATTTTACGTGATCAGCTCGCTAAAAGTGAAGCAATCTTAACAGAAACCAAAATAAATTGCCATTATCCACTTATCTACTTAAGCGAAATGCTGAATTGCCCATCCTGTTTCAAGCGTTTCAGCAAAATTAAACCACAAAGTTCTTGTATGATGAGTGTATGTACTTGTAGCTATTCCACAATTTTAATGAAACAAATTATACATTAAGAAAACAAATTCCATCCCAAAAATCATATCTTATCTATACATTTTAAAGCACCAAGGACACATCACGTACTAAGGAACCGACGGACCAAAATTAACACAGGGTGAATCAGAAGATGATACTTTATTATGTTGTTTTAGGCTGATGTGATACGTTATAATTAGTCTTTTTGACATGCAAGAGTTCATTATGCATGAAATATAAAACCACGAGACCAATTACTTCTGCAATTTTTGCAATTTTTTGAAAAATAAAAAAATAGTAGTGCAAACATGTAGACAAAATCGAACCTGTTTTGAATACATTGGTAGGTTATTTTTACAGATCACAGAGTCTTTCGTCGTCGCCGGAATCCCAGACCGGGACATATTTTGGTGTAAGAAAGTTTATCAGTTCACTTGCCGAAGATTGATGGCTTTTTTCCTTGCAACCCGTTTCCTCCGTTAATTAATAACTGGCCGCCTCGATATGAGTAAAAGAATCTTGATTGGAGTGTAAAAATCTATTGTTTCATTTTACTCCACTCCGATGAATCATATGCTTTTATAAAGCTTGATCTCTCGTATTTCATTTATTTTGCCTTCAAAATACGTATGCATAAACAAACAAATAAATAAATTCATATTGTCATTCATAGTAAAAAGTAACATTCATAACACCTTACATGTAATATGTATTACATTATAAACGTCCCTTCTCTTCTACCATCTTATAATATTATTGCATTTAATGGCCAATAAATAAGAATCTATGGTTTATCAGTTTCTAACAGAATAAAACCTTTGTTGTTTATGCGTGTCATAGTAAATACAATGGTCCCAATGTTTTTTACTAACGGGGTACTACCGTCAGTTCAATGTACTGAATTTTGAATATTTCTTTTCTTAGAAGTTCCAAAGTTCACATGACGATAGATAACAGTCGAGAATACAGATATGAGAAAATCACCGCAGAATGACAGGAAGTAAGACATCTTAGTATTCCTGTTATAATTGGTATCTGCGGCACATATTGAATCTTTTATTTTGAATCTAAAAACCGAAAACAATAATTCTTATGATTTGATTTATTAATTCAAACAAATTTCTTTTTGAATAATCAAAAACATAAGTGAGAAAATAGGACAAATGAGAAATTAGAAAGGGTTCCATAAAGCTGTAGAACATACTGTTAAAGTATTTATTTTGGCTGTGTATTAATATTGGTGCTTTTGGCGTTGAATTAATTTCCGCCAATATTAATACTCTTCAACATTAATTTAGCTCACCTGTCTAAGGAGAAAACAATAAAAGCGCCAATATTAATACACGCTAAATGTCTGAGACCCTCGAGAGCGCCAAATATAATACACGCTAATATAAATACTTATACAGTATCATTTCTTCGTTTCTCTCTATTCAGAAGGCCGTGTTAATGTCCCAATCAGACATCTTTTATGAATCAGATAAGTACAATCTGATTCAGTGTGCTGTGAAAAATTATATGTTTGCATTGCTTTTTAGTCACTTATCTATTCTAGAGTCGCCATCAATTTCTATGGTTTCTATTGTTAAGCATATTATTTAAACCGTTAAATATGAAATATAAATCATTAGAAAGTATACACATGACAAACTCAATATAAGGACTTAAATATTACATAACAGCCATAATTCAAAGGAAATAGGCTCATCAAATTTCTATCTACTTTAAACTTTTTTATGAAAACTTTATTCGACATGTGCAATTATATCTTATAACTAATGAGTAAAGCTCATAAATGTTATTAATTTAAGAGTATTTGAAATTTTAACGTTCTTTTCACTGGTGATATTATATAACATATGATATATAAAATATAAAGTTTCAAATGTCACGTTATATATGTTATATATATACAAATATAATAAGGAAATGTAGTCAATTGGAATTATGGATTTTCTGACTTACAAAGAGGTGGTTCATTCCGAAATGGTGGAGAAATTTGCCGTCATTCTGCAAACTAATTGACAACATTTTTCAGAAAATTTGCACATTTAAGCGCCACATGATCATGTATACAATTGTAAAGATTGATAAACATTGCCTTGTCATGAATAGCTGAAACAAATTCAAAACCAACCATTTTGCCTGATCCATCACTTTGGCGATGTATCCCTGTTTTTTTCTAATACAAACTATAATTGTATTTGATCGCGGTCAGATCCTATTTAAAGTTTTTTTTTAATTATTTTCTTTTACTCTTACAAGCTGTGAAACTTATTCATCAAAATGTTGTAAGACCTTTGTGTATGAGAATTGATTACATTAATGAATTACTCAATAGTTTGTTTTTTTTTTTTTTTTTCATTTGATGGACATTTACAGATGTGTTAGACCAAAGTTGCTATAACTAGAGTTGTTACTACGTAAGGTTTTTTATGAGTCATAGTACATTAGTACTTTAGTATTTTTGCTGACGTTGTAAGTATCAAAGTACACCAAACTGGTCATATCTTATTTAATCTTATACCAAAGATATATCTCCGAATATACTTAGGACTATTGACAGAATATCTTCTATTACAATAAAAAAAACTACAGATACGAAAGGTACTGATCAAAACAATTTGAGCATTTTGACATTTTGTTGTTAACTTTCTAAAATGGTAAGAATATCGTTAGAGAAATGTTGAAACTGCAAACTTAAACTTTATAAATAAAACACACTTCTCTCCTACCAGAAATTAATTCTGATGGCTAAACTCTGCTTCTGTTTAAAAAAGGTAACAGAAACCTTGCAAGATAGAGATAGAAGCAGAAAAAAATATTTACATTACATCATATTTATATAAATAGTATTTTTTCGAGACGCTGATAAAATGTTATTAATCTGTTAAATTTATGATAATATTATCAGATCGCGGTACCGATTAATCTCGGCAGAAATGGTTCTCGCTATATCAAATAATACAATTACGTTAATTTTTGTTATAAAATGACTTTGATGTAAGTGTGTAATATAACATTTAATTACAGTATGTTTTAGTACAGTTCAGATTAAACTAATCCGAGATAGTAAACCACCATACGACTCACTTCTGAGGATATCCTGTTAACACACATGAAAGCCGAAAACAAGTAGCCACAACATCGCCATTTTATATAACACCCCAGGAATCTAAAAGTTTGTGCTGAGATTGTAAGTTCTTCAAAGATAGATGGTGATCATTTGATAATGACTTACTTCTTCACATAGAATTTGACTCACTCAGATCATAAAAAGATTTATGATAAATGTTTTTACAATACCACAACTCGTCAAAATGTCTAGATACAAAAACTGGCTAAGCCATGTTTGAAATTTGAAATTTACATTTAAATGATGATGATGATGATAATGATGTTGATGATGGTGATGATGGTGATGAATAGGACTCTCTTTTGTAGGGCCTTTATTTAAACAAGATCTTCTAAGTCTCTTTAAATAGTTTTGTTAGTTAGTATTCGTGTAATTAAGAAACGAATCTCCTGAGCGAAAACTATTAAATTAACTACATAAGACAAGGAGAAGAGTCATTAGTATGTTTTTATTCATTATTAGAACAATAATGAAAAGTACTTAATACTAAGAACAACTAGATAATTTTACTGATTCGGTAAGTATATGTCAAGTATACACTCACACTTAGTTGTTCTACAAACTCATTATCTATACAAAACAGTTTTGACTTCAGGCAGATATAGACAATTATATATATATTTATATTTAAATATTTGTGTGCAGGATAAAAGAAAAAAAAAACATTTTCATTCTTTATTTTCTTTACGTAACACGTGATATTCTTTTTTCTGGGGGGGTAAAAATACTGCTATTAATTACAAAAAAAAATTTAAGAGCTTATCTGTATTAAAGAAAAGACATATAGGTTAAACTAACAATAAAGGGTCGACGTTTGTATAATGAATCTTCGTACAAAAAGCCGTCTTTATTGTTTTCTAATAAAACAGATGTTTTGCTTGTTTTATATACTTCTGAGGAGATATGAGATAACAAAAAAGACAAAAACATCCATCAAAATGTAACATAGACTGCAACAATATAAGTGAAGTAAATCCGGAGAGGTTCCGAAACAAATGACTTTACGTTACGTAAAAAAAATAAAATAAAATAAATTTAAAAAAAACCATGGAAATATTATTTCATAATTAATAGTAAGCACTGTTATTCATTATAAAGTAAATTGAATATTGAAGCAAACTCTTCCCTGTAGATTAAAAACTAAAGCTATCATTTAGATTATTTCAAGGCGAATTAAATGCTAACTTAAAACAAGTGCCAGTGTTTCGAATTTTTAACGGTTCGATTAGAAGGTCATAATTCTTGGTAAATTAAACATTTTATTGAGATGTTTAATTTTCGGCTTCTGTTCTTTTCAATTAACGCCGTTTTATCATTTAAATCTCTCTAATAGCGCGGTAAATACGGGTATTATATTTGCCGGAGTTATAAGGTGAGTTAAAATTTGACACTAATGTTACTTTTAAAATTAGGTGAAAAATTTTATTTAAAGGACACTGATAGTTTGTTTAGAGCCACAAATAAGAGGTTGACAGTAAAATTTATATCCTAGGTGCGCGCATGCTCAAAATAAAATTCCAGTAGTAATTTTGGGATCGTATCCCTTAAAACTATTATCAAATGCCAAAAACTAATAATTTTTAAAATTCTTCTGAAAATTTTATGGTTAGAAGGTTAGGAATTTTCTGTCATTTAGATCATATTTAGATCAAAAACATTACAAGTTTGATACAGTCTACGTGACCCCTCAATCCTAAAAGTATCAATTTTTGGCGTCTATAATTGAAGTTATATAAAAATATAAAACTTTTTGTAATTATATCTTTAAATTCTTAATTGTTTTTCAAATAGTTTTAGTTTAAACAGAATTCATTTCGTTAAGTCATTATATAAACAAATTTACATTAGGGATTCCAGAACAAGAGTAAGACTCTTATATAAACAGTCCCCCTGAAAATAACATATGATAAATATAAAAATATTAACTACCTTTAATGCACCTATTTCAGAAAAAACTGAAAATTAAAAAAATAAGACAAATGAAACAGGACGGGATGTTCTATTTGTTTTAAAAAGAAAAAAAAAAGAAACCAAGACGCTGATGAGATGGCGGGAAAAATAATAACAACAGTTAGATCCAATGAACCTTAATGGTAAAAACACAATTGTTAAAGAAGAAAATACTAAAAATATATTTAACACGATAAAACTACGATAACATATGGTAAGAGTAAAGAAAGTAATTATCGTGCATGCATAAATAATATTTTTATCTCAGAGAAAATCTGAAAAAAATTAAAGAAAATATTTGTATCACATTTCTCAATGTATCTAATTACTACAAGAAAACAGAATGAAAAAGAGACAAATGAATGATCACAGAGAAAAGTTACCATTAGTGACATAACTCAAAGTCTGCTAAAACTGTATGAATTCTTAGTTTTATTGCGCCCTCACGTTTTGCAGAAGAAATTTAAAATAAATTACTTAAGCAAACACTCATACTGGGTCATGATTTAAAAATAAAGTCAAGATTTCTGAAGCAGAAACATCTGTGAATATTTGTTTCTACACAAAACCTTTGCGCGAGTTAAAAAGAAAGGCGTTCGCTCATAAAAAGGTTAGTGTAATGATGATCACCAACTGTTGTTGCAACATTTCAAAGTGTGCAAACTTTTAAGATTTTTGCAATTTATTGCGTTATCATGGCAATTTTGTGAACTATTTCATCGTGTTTGATATGTGAAAAGTTTACAATTTGAAGTGGTATACACCATAAATTTTTGTTTTATAGACTACTTAATTAAATAATTTAATTGATCTCACTAAAAGGGTCGTATAATTAAACAACTGAGGTCCTAGTTCGTGGTCGTCATGGAAACGATGTCAATAAATGATATCGCAAACTGAACAACACTTTAGCGACTTTTAAGAAACGCTTTCAAGCAGTCCAAGAAAAAGAGAAATATAATTTAATTTTTTATTTTTTAAAACAAACGAAGTTCCTCTCACACTAGGGTCAGTCTCGGGTCGGATTCGCAACACGAAGGAAATACGAGCTGTATTCCGTTTCCGGACGCTTAAAACTACTAGTCCACCATCAATGCCCGATAGGAAAAAGAAGTTGTAACCCAAGTCAAACTATATGTGTAAAGTATATCACAATAAATCTTAATAATGATATCTAAATGTCTCATAAAGTGTTTAATATCACAGGGTAATAAGATATGTACTGATCATCTTCCTTTTTAATTTTTACAGAACATTAACGCCAATAAGTATGAGTAAATAGACGCTAAAATTTCATCTTTGTGTTAAAAATAGACCCTTGTGACTTTCAATTACCCATATTATATTAGATACTTAAAATATTTACCTTGGTACCTTTAGCAATGACATCTTAATAGAATAAATCGTTTATAAAATTGATGAGCAAGAAGGTTAAGATCATGAGTTTATTCTATAACACCCTATAACATATTTGTTACAGAACGTACATTTTTTTTATCCTCATACACGTTGTTGTTTTGTGACTCAAGGTTTATTGATCATCTTAAAGACCTACCTCTTTCTGACACCAAAACAAAAAGGCACGCTAAAAAGAAAATATTGTGTGACACAAATGGGGGTCTGTTACATTGTATTGTATAACTGTCGTTGCATTTTTTTCTTCCTTCTTTTGTCCTTGCATTTTGCAGTTGTAATTGTGTTTATCACTGAGTTCATTTTATTTAACGCTCTTGACTTTTAGAAATCAGTATTGTTAAAACATAATTTTTATATACTGTCTGATTCACGTCTGTCGTAGCACTAGTTTTTCAAGGTTTTAGAGGAGATATCAACAAATTTTGTAGCATGTCACATACCGTTATGACGTATGCATTTTGTCGAAATTAACTGACAACAAACTAAATGCCATCTTAGCTGGAGTATAAAATGCAGAGCTTTTTTAAATCCTTACGGGGATTTCATAATGAAAAACACACAAACACTCATTCCGAAAATACATCGCTGAAAAATCATGCGGGTTAAGAAAATAGAATTGCGCATTACCGACTTTCCCATTTTCGCTTTCTAGGTAAAATCGTCTGCTAGCTTGACAGCAAAAGGAATATATACTGTAGACCTATCAACAGCGATCTTACCTACAGCTAAATGAACTATTCCAGAATTTTCTACCCTAATCCGCATGATTATAACAGCGATGTATTTCCGGAATGAGTGTTTGTGTGTTTTCCCATATTAAATCCCCTTAAGGATTTTAAAAAGCTTTGCATTTTATACTCCAGCTAAGATGGCATTTAGTTTGGTGTCGGTTAATTACGACAAAATGCATACGTCATAACGGTATGCGACATGCTACAAAATTTTTTATATCTCTTCTAAAACCTTGAAAAACTAGTGCTACGGCAGACGTGAATCAGACAGTAGTTACATGTATTTTATGTTTTCAATAGCATTTGTGATGTTCTCACGTAGTATCAATTGCAAGGAATCACTTTTTGTGGTAAAACTGTAGGCACTTTCGAACTACCTAGTCTCAACTTTGTTGTTTGGGTGTAACCAAGTCTTACCCCATTCATACTGAAAAACAATTACTCATACTGAAAATCAACTATCCTTTCTGAAAAAAAAACTATCCGTAATGAAAATCAACTATCCAACGACAAACAAAACACAGAAAAGAATGCAGTAAAACTTCTTTATCACGCCCCCACTTAGTCAAACAGCGACGGAAGTTACTGTTTAAATGTACAAGATTCAATTTATAAAATTCATTTGCCTTTGTTGACCGTCGGCTTAGGGAAACATTGTTCAAGGATCTGATACCTATAATTTAACTGCTTCGGTTCTACAGCGGTCTGATTTCTTTTTAAATGTATAAGAAGCGGATAATAACATTAGATTTGTTTAACAAAAATACCTGTGTTAATTTTTATGTGCCATATGTGAACATTTCGGAAATTAGTTCCTCATCAGTGACACTAGGGGCCGAAAATGTTGATAGATTAAAAAGTTAAGCATTTTAAAAAAATAAATAAATAAAGAATCCAAAGTTCCAAAATCAAATCCAGCTAAAGAATACTTTTTACGAGAGAATAAACCTTAGTTTTAAATAAGTTTCTTAGTTTTACAGCGGCGTAAGACACTGTTCAAATGCAAAAAGATATTCTACTTATATTTTATTTTCCTTGGTCTAATAAGAGCGTAGGTTACTGTTATTACGTAAATGGATCAAATACATGTACTAACTTTTATAAGCCGTTAATTTGCAGCATGGTTGATTATTGTTAAAACACAAAAGAAGCAACAACTATAACATTCTATTTGACTTAAACTAAAATCAATGAGGGTACTCTTTAGTTCATTTCAATTTGGTCAAATAGCGGCTTTGATTACTGGGATAAGTTAAATTTGTCTTACAGCAGTGTATGTTACCGTTTAAATATGCAAGGAATAGATACCTATAACAAATACATTGGTGTATCAGCGGTATTACTATTTAAATCTACAAGAACACGATACTAATATTATATTGGCCTTGGCCTAATGGCGACTTCTGTTTAAAATAGGATGCTGTGCAACAATTGCCTCTAAGTTTATACCGTTAAAAAAGAACATTTAATTATATATCAGTCACGTGTATAATTACAGATCAGTCACAGGTATAATTACAGATCATAGCCCGACAACTTTGTGTACTTTGTCATTTCAAGACAAACAGTAAATGTTTTGATGTTGTAAAATATTTAATCAGGTAACAGTAACCTATTTCATTATTATAAAATTATTGTCCTTACCTGTTATCGTATGCTGTACCTTACATTCGGTACGATGCTGTAAACTCAACTGCTGGTTAAACTACCTAACACTTTTTGAAGAAGCGATATTTTATGTATATTTATTGGCGCTATTACTAAGTATATTTAATTATACAATTTGTACTACATAGATTCGTGATACATGTTTTGTAAAAACGTTAAATGTTACAATGTAAAAAAATCAACTCATGATTCCTTCTACGTTTTATTCCTTCGTGAAGACAACTGCAGTAATGCAGTTGTGAGTAATGAAGTTTCCAGAAGAATTTCCGCACACAGAAATGGTGCATCTGCCAAAAAAATTAAAATAAAATATTGATAAATTGAGATCTATATTAATCTGGAAGAATAACAATTTTTTGTTCGTGTTCCAGAGGTAGTTACAAAAAAGAACCCAGGCAGTGATCAAGCATCAATTTATGTTTGGGGAATATTTAACCGTCATGAATTGTTAGGATGTCTGTTTTAAATGTTACAATGCATTACAATAGTGATAAATAACAGGAATAATATAAGCAAAAATGATTCTAATAATTGGCTGATACAAGCAACAAAAATGTACCAAATAATGCAGGCAAAAAAGCAAACTGCGACGTGTTCCCAATCTCGTCTTCATCCTGTGTTTGGCATTTTTTCAAATATTAAATGTTATTAAAAGTCTGTCATCGGATCAAGTTTTTTAAAGATTGTAGCCAAGAAATATGGCAAATGATTTATGGAGCCTATTGTGTTGAACATATGTTCTATTGAAGTATTGCAGGCAGTAAAATGCACTGAACTGAAGTCTTATTCATTTTTAGCATTATTTATTATACCCGTTATGTTAAAATACTGAACTTGCTGTCAAGATACTAAATGAGTCAAATTATGACTATAGCCAAACACTCAGTTTTTATTTTATTCGGAATATCCTTTTTGCTCGATAAAGATAAATCAAAGGGATTTTGTTTTATCTGTGTTGCGTTTCCCATTAAATTTACTTTTGTATAATTTGCAAGACAATATCTAGGGTTTAGCTTATCGACAGTTTCAGAAGGTGTTAAGTAAGAGTAATGACGATTTACTTGGTCACATCGACAGTTTCAGAAGGTGTTAAGTAAGAGTAATGATGATTTACTTGGTCACATCGACAGTTTCAGAAGGTGTTAAGTAAGAGTAATGATGATTTACTTGGTCACATCGACAGTTTCAGAAGGTGTAAAGTAAGAGAAATGATGATTTACTTGGTCACTTCGACAGTTTCAGAAGGTGTTAAGTAAGAGTAATGATGATTTACCTGGTCACATCGACAGTTTCAGAAGGTGTTAAGTAAGAGTAATGACGATTTACTTGGTCACATCGACAGTTTCAGAAGGTGTTAAGTAAGAGTAATGACGATTTACTTGGTCACTTCGACAGTTTCAGAAGGTGTTAAGTAAGAGTAATGACGATTTACTTGGTCACATCGACAGTTTCAGAAGGTGTTAAGTAAGAGAAATGATGATTTACTTGGTCACATCGACAGTTTCAGAAGGTGTTAACTAAGAGAAATGACGATTTACTTGGTCACATCGACAGTTTCAGAAGGTGTTAAGTAAGAGTAATGACGATTTACTTGGTCACATCGACAGTTTCAGAAGGTGTTAAGTAAGAGTAATGACGATCTACTTGGTCACATCGACAGTTTCAGAAGGTGTTAAGTAAGAGTAATGACGATTTACTTGGTCACATCGACTGTTTCAGAAGGTGTTAAGTAAGAGTAATGATGATTTACCTGGTCACATCGACAGTTTCAGAAGGTGTTAAGTAAGAGTAATAATGATTTACCTGGTCACATCGACAGTTTCAGAAGGTGTTAAGTAAGAGTAATGATGATTAAATTGGTCACATCGACAGTTTCAGAAGGTGTTAAGTAAGAGTAATGACGATTTACTTGGTCACATCGACAGTTTCATAAGATGTTAAGTAAGAGTAATGACGATTTACTTGGTCACATCGACAGTTTCAGAAGGTGTTAAGTAAGAGTAAGGATGATTTACTTGGTCACATCGACAGTTTCAGAAGGTGTTAAGTAAGAGAAATGACGATTTACTTGGTCACATCGACAGTTTCAGAAGGTGTTAAGTAAGAGTAATGACGATTTACTTGGTCACATCGACAGTTTCAGAAGGTGTTAAGTAAGAGTAATGATGATTTACTTGGTCACATCGACAGTTTCAGAAGGTGTTAAGTTATGATGATTTACTTGGTCACATCGACAGTTTCAGAAGGTGTTAAGTAAGAGTAATGATGATTTACTTGGTCACATCGACAGTTTCAGAAGGTGTTAAGTAAAAGTAATGATGATTTACTTGGTCACATCGACAGTTTTAGAAGGTGTTAAGTAAGGGAAATGATGATTTACTTGGTCACTTCGACAGTTTCAGAAGGTGTTAAGTAAGAGTAATGATGATTTACCTGGTCACATCGACAGTTTCAGAAGGTGTTAAGTAAGAGTAAGGATGATTTACTTGGTCACATCGACAGTTTCAGAAGGTGTTAAGTAAGAGTAATGACGATTTACTTGGTCACATCGACAGTTTCAGAAGGTGTTAAGTAAGAGTAATGACGATTTACTTGGTCACATTGACAGTTTCAGAAGGTGTTAAGTAAGAGTAAGGATGATTTACTTGGTCACATCGACAGTTTCAGAAGGTGTTAAGTAAGAGAAATGACGATTTACTTGGTCACATCGACAGTTTCAGAAGGTGTTAAGTAAGAGTAATGACGATTTACTTGGTCACATCGACAGTTTCAGAAGGTGTTAAGTAAGAGTAATGACGATTTCCTTGGTCACATCGACAGTTTCAGAAGGTGTTAAGTAAGAGTAATGATGATTTGCTTGGTCACATCGACAGTTTCAGAAGGTGTTAAGTAAGAGTAATGACGATTTACTTGGTCACATCGACAGTTTCAGAAGGTGTTAAGTAAGAGTAATGATGATTTACTTGGTCACATCGACAGTTTCAGAAGGTGTTAAGTAAGAGTAATGATGATTTACTTGGTCACATCGACAGTTTCAGAAGGTGTTAAGTAAGAGTAATGACAATTTACCTGGTCACATCGACAGTTTCAGAAGGTGTTAAGTAAGAGTAATGACGATTTACTTGGTCACATCGACTGTTTCAGAAGGTGTTAAGTAAGAGTAATGATGATTTACCTGGTCACATCGACAGTTTCAGAAGGTGTTAAGTAAGAGTAATGACGATTTACTTGGTCACATCGACAGTTTCAGAAGGTGTTAAGTAAGAGTAAGGATGATTTACTTGGTCACACCGACAGTTTCAGAAGGTGTTAAGTAAGAGTAATGATGATTTACTTGGTCACATCGACAGTTTCAGAAGGTGTTAAGTAAGAGTAATGATGATTTACTTGGTCACATCGACAGTTTCAGAAGGTGTTAAGTAAGAGAAATGATGATTTACTTGGTCACTTCTACAGTTTCAGAAGGTGTTTAGTAAGAGTAATGATGATTTACCTGGTCACATCGACAGTTTCAGAAGGTGTTAAGTAAGAGTAATGATGATTTACTTGGTCACATCGACAGTTTCAGAAGGTGTTAAGTAAGAGAAATGACGATTTACTTGGTCACATCGACAGCTGTTTCAGAAGGTATTAAGTAAGAGTAATGACGATTTACTTGGTCACATCGACAGTTTCAGAAGGTCTTAAGTAAGAGTAATGATGATTTACTTGGTCACATCGACAGTTTCAGAAGGTGTTAAGGTATGATGATTTACTTGGTCACATCGACAGTTTCAGAAGGTGTTAAGTAAGAGTAATGATGATTTACTTGGTCACATCGACAGTTTCAGAAGGTGTTAAGTAAGAGTAATGATGATTTACTTGGTCACATCGACAGTTTCAGAAGGTGTTAAGTAAGAGTAATGATGATTTACTTGGTCACATCGACAGTTTCAGAAGGTGTTAAGTAAGAGTAATGGCGATTTACTTGGTCACATCGACAGTTTCAGAAGGTGTTAAGTAAGAGTAATGATGATTTACTTGGTCACATCGACAGTTTCAGAAGGTGTTAAGTAAGAGTAATGATGATTTACTTGGTCACTTCTGGGATAAAACCACAAAACGTGTTTTATATTTACAAAGGTTACTTCTATTAAACATAGGTACTTCTGAACTAAAGCAACCACAAAAACATTAAATCAACAAGATTGATTCAGTACACTTTTTTGAAATCTGTTTTTGGTTGAAATGACTCGTTAGTGTTGGTTATGTATAATTCATCATTCCTATATTATCTTTTAGTTTAAATTCAACAAATCTGCATTTTAAATTTAGACACCCCTGCACAATCTGATATCATCTGACATCTCATTATTATAATGATAATGTTAAAAATGGACACCTTAATGCGTGGGCAAACTCAGAAAGGCCGGATGTACTTTTAATTTAACCATATAATTTATATTTCGTTTTTAGACATGGCTTTTTAAATAGTTTCTACATTTCGCCCAGTTAGGGCTCAAGAACACTTTATTGTTTAATTTACCCATATAATTTATATTTCGTTTCTAGACATGCCTTTTAAATAGTTTCTACATTCCGCTCAGTTAAGGCTCAAGAACATTGCATTGTTGTGCAAGTGGGTAATAAAAAAAGGTTCAAATCGCAGGTATGCACAGATGATTGTAATGTTAAACAAACGGTGTTTTATAATATATGGCGTTTGTGTATCGTTTGTTCTGTTTATTTATGTTTATTAATTTTTGTTATTTCAATGTTTGCTTTTTAAACAATTATTTATTTTCCTTTTACTTTTTGGATTATTTATATACTCCCCTCTCTGTAAATCGTGGGATTAAAATTTCACTTAATAGCATTACGGTATGGGGTATATCATCATTCATATCTTCCCTTTAAAGTTAAAATTAAAATTTCAAACAAGGACGTATAATATATTACTCGGCTAAAATAACAAAAGACGATGTCTTTACGTGTGGGCAAATGCCCAAATTTACAGATATACTTTTCGTAATTTTTTTTTCTTGGGTGTGTTGGGGAGGGGTATTTTCTGAATGACCGTAATAACTTAATACATGTAAATCTAAAAATATGCACGATAAAGAAGAATTCATGAGTTATACAAAATATGCTCTTAAAAGTGTCTTAAAGTTCCCCACATATCATAAAATGATAAGATGAATCATTTGCTTTGAAAAAAGCAGAGCCTACGAAACATAAAAAACAGTGAACATGTCGCTTTTCTTTACACGGACACAATGACAAGTCCCTTGTTATATTGCTTAGAGATAATTTGCAGGATCCTCGCTATAACACTTTCATAAATCTAAAAATCTTATTTCACAAAACACGCATTGCTTTTAAACATACAACAGTGTGACGGAATCCCGATCTTAAAAACAATTAAACATTTGGAATCAGTGCATCCAAGACATATCAATAAATGTGTGTGTGTGTGTGTGTGTGTGTGTGTGTGTGTGTGTGTGTGTGTGACATTAATAAATGAAATATTTGTACTGCATTTTTCATTGTATTAGATGATTTAATTACTTAGTACAATCGATTAAAATAGTAACGCATAATAATATGATCAGTTAGTTAATTATAACACTTTAATTTGAAATGCAGCAAGAAAACATTGTATATAGTATTACACCATCCGGTATCCGGGTAACGCACTCCCGCACATGCAACCAATAACGGGTGCATGTCCACATGTAGTACATGTAACCAAAAAAAAAAAAAAAAAAAAAAAAAAAAAAAAAAAAAAAAAAAAAAAACAGAAAAAAAAACAGAAAAAATTATGCAGTAAGCTGGTACGCATGCACACGCACACGCATCCAGAATTGATGTATGCTGTTATATGGTAGAAAACATGCGCGCTTTTAGATGATAAAGCACTCTTTTTCATTTTTTTTTTCAATTTCCGCAGACATAATGTTTTAACTTTGAACGGCTGGTACAGAAATATTGACTCAATAAATTGTATGGTAATTAAGAGGACGGACGATGAAGATGACGACATCGCCGTCGACGACAACGACAACGACGATTACGTGATGAGTAGTCGCATTTATTTTCATTATTCATTATTGCCGTGCAATTTGTTAAAATAATGGAAAGAATCATAGATGCAAAGTTGTTTTAGAAAGAAAAATATCACATAATATTAATTAGTGTTATTAAAGTAGTATTATCTACCGCATTGTTTTATATGATAATATACATGTGATACCATTCCTATTTATCATGTATTTTTGGCAGAAAACATATGTGCTTTCTGCACATTGAGGACTTTTATTATATGATAAAAAGAACAATACTATATTGAATTATATTTATCTCCAATCTGAAATCCGACTGACACTAACGAGTTTTCCAGTTAATAAACATACTAGTAAATCAAATCAAAATTTAAAAAAAAATAAAATCTGCATTAAAAAATAACATTAAATTAAAAATAATACTCACCCTTAAGCCTTAACGCCAAAGAATCTAATTCAAATAATCCAAACTTAGAAAATTCTTCAGTGTATTTTTATGAAAATCATAAACCCATGGTTATTATTGTTTTGGGTTTTTTTATGTAACACTTTTACGTCTGACTCCGAGTAATATCTACTACAGATGTGAATATTTCTTTTTTGTGTTTAACTCTAAGCTAAGTAGTCACGTGATAAAAGGGGCGGAGATTGCAGTCACTGTGCCGTTTTTCAGTAGCTAATTCATTTTTCATATACGTATGAATATGTTTCAAGCATTAATACATCGAAGCATAAAGTTTCCCACTTTTAAGTAAGAGATTTCTATTACGTTTTTTGATGGCTAGACTAGATTTTTATCTTGTTTTAAACCCCACACATGTTTATGGCCTTCTCTACCGTCCCTTAGTGTGTGTGAAACGATTACAATTACCTTTCATATATAAGCAGAGATGCTAATGTGATTAAAAAATATAGCCTCATCCTAAACAAAGAAGTACTTTGAACTGGGATGAAGTGTAAGACTTGATTCTTTTTCAATGAGAGAGAGAGAGAGAGAGAGAGATGTTTTTTTCAACCGTGTATATATACATGTATATCAATTGTAACCTTATGTAAATTCTTTTGTAGCATTTACGTGCACGATTAAAATATACCGTAGAAACTAAATAAAAACCTTACAAACCACACAAGGTAATAATATTAAATTCTGCAATATGAGACATAGGATAGTATAATAAAATATTTATTATTATTATCTCGGGTCTCATATTTACCTACACGTGTATTTGTGTGTGCATGATTTATTCGGCTTCTATAGACCACATGTAGAATTCAGGCCACATAACCAAGCTTTGATTTACATACGAAAACATATTGTAGAAACATCTGCATACACCGACCACCCGTAGGGGACACGAATTGTAGACTTCGTAGTCAGGAGGTCTTTATATATATAGTTTCTTTATAATTCAATTTTGTTTCAAGCATTTTGATTAGTCAGATCTTTTCTGATATTTTTGCATGAAAGAATTTGCTCTGTCTGCTACCGGAACTACTTTTTCTGTAATTTTTTTTGCATTGGTGACGTAATTTTCTTTACGTATTATTTATTAAAGTTGTTAAAGTTTTGATTACTTTTTTTTATTCTATGAATTGAATTATAAGGAATGAAATTAAATTTTCTTTTTGTTAAGAATTGGACACTACGCGAATAATGCAGTGTGCAAAATGTCCAATTCTTTCATTTTTCATAACAAAAAGAAAAATTAATTTCATTTCTATAATGAAACAACTGGATCTTAAAACAGTGGTCATAATGAACAGAATGTAATTTCGCTTACCGAAGGTTGGTATGTTTTGTAAAAGTCTTACGAAATCAAATGTGATACGTGATTTCAAAATAAAGAGAAATGAAAAAGGCAAAAATAAGATTGCTTATAAATACCATTCCTCTTATTTCATGAGTCAAGCAACTTTGGATATTAACTTCTTAATTTATGAGTATTTTACTTAGTCCCTCTCACAGGCATTATTAAATTGCAATACAGCTGCTTGTATATGCACTATCAAATCCAAAATATTTAACCTTTCAGCAACCTTTTAGATATTTAATGTAAAATAATTTTTTAATTTGTGCAATGTGATATGTTAATAACAATTTTAAAGAGCAAAATATTGTCTTAGAAACAACTCATAAAATTACATCTTTATAGGAACAGTCCATCATGTCATCAATTACGTCACGTGTAAGGGCGATCCATTTAGATTAATCGCACTGGATACCAAAACTACCTCAATTAAACATCATATCCAGTTCTCAACAATGCCCTTGGTTTTTCTTCTAATCATAGTTGAATCTAGATATTGATTACAAGCCTTTAACGTTTTCCTTTTTGCACCTTTTGGAAGAAAATATAAATCTTATATTTTCATCTTCGAGTCAGAAAATGAGAGGGCTCTAACATTGGTTGGTTAATAGCGAAGAATCTTGCACATCAAGTAGCTTTTATCCAGATTTTCATGTAATCAATCGCTTTAAAATCTACAATACACCACATACTACAACAAAACCCTCGACACTCCTTACTTTGCTAGTTAAGCAATATTCTAAGCATGAAATAAATATAACTTTTTATATAACTCCGTATGATAAATCTCTAGACAAGAGAGAAACGTTTCAAAAAAAAAAGAAGAACGCTAACACTGATAGTAAACGGGACCATCAGTAAAATGTACAACAACTCCAAAAACACTAGTTTTATAGGACTTAGTAAAAGTACAGACCGATAACACTGATCTTATAGGACCAAGTCTAATGTACAACTCGATAACACTGGTCGTATAGGGTCAAGTGAAATGTACAACTCGATAATACAAATCGTATACGACCGAGTAAAATGTACAAACCGATAACACTGGTTGTATAGGGCTAAGTAAAATGTACAGACCGATAACACTGGTCGTATAGGACCAAGTGAAATGTACAACTCGATAACACTGGTTGTATAGGGCCAAGTGAAACGTACAACCCCGTAACACCTGTTGTATAGGACTAAGTAAAATGTACAGACCGATAACACTGGTCGTATAGGACCAAGTGAAATGTACAACTCGATAACACTGGTTGTATTGGGCCAAGTAAATCGACAGCCGATAACACTGATTGTATAGGACAAGAAAATGTATAACCCGATAACATTAGTTGTACAGGGCAAAGAAAATGTACAACTCAGTAACGCTGGTTGTATAGGGTCAAGTGAAACTCGATAACACAAATTGTATACGACCGAGTAAAATGTACAACCCGATAACACTGGTTGTATACGACCGAGTAAAATGTACAACCCGATAACACTGGTTGTATAGGACTAAGTAAAATGTACAACTCAGTAACACTGGTTGTATAGGGTCAAGTGAAACTCGATAACACAAATTGTATACGACCGAGTAAAATGTACAACTCGATAACACTGATTGTATATGACGAAGTAAAATGTACAACCCGGTTATACTGGTTGTATAGGACTTAGTGAAACGTACAATCGATAACACTGGTCGTATAGGACCAAGTAAATCTACAGACCGATAACACTGGATGTATAGGGCCAAGTGAAACGTAGAACCCGGTAACACCTGTTGTTAAGCAATAAGTATAATGTACAACCGGTAACACTGGTTCTATAGGACTAAGTAAAATGTACAGACCGATAACACTGGTCGTATAGGACCAAGTGAAATGTACAACTCGATAACACTGGTTGTATAGGGCCAAGTAAATCTACAGACCGATAACACTGGTCGTATAGGACAAGAAAATGTACAACCCGATAACATTAGTTGTATAGGGCAAAGAAAATGTACAACTCGATAACAATGGTTGTATAGGACTAAGTGAAATGTACAACTCGATAACACTGGTTGTATAGAAAAAGGTAAAATGTACAAGACAATAACATTAGTTGTACATGTATATAGCCAAGTAAATGTCCAACTCGATAACGCCAGTTGTATAGGGCCAAATAAATGCACAACTCGATAACACTGGTTGTATAGGGCCAAATAAATGTACCACTCGGTAACACTGGTTGTATAGGAGTAAGGAAATGTACAACTCAATAACACTGGTTGTATAGGGTCAAATAAATGTACCACTCGGTCACACTGGTTGTACAGGAGTAAGGCAATGTACAACTCAATAACACTGGCTGTAAAGGACTAAGTGAAATGTACAACCTGGTTGTATATGGCTAAGTAAAACTCTCTTCAGCGAATGACGTGTGAAAGTGACTTAAAGTGACAAAAATAATTACAATTTTACATGATAAAGGTAAAAGAAATTTTGAAGATAACTTACCTTAAAGGTTTATTTCAGCCGATCCGAATTATTATCAAACAAAAAAAGACTGAAAAGGGTATTTGTGGTTGGTATATCAGCCTTAGGCGTTTAATTGTGCTAAGTTACCAAAGCTCAACAATTTTATGCAATATTATCAAAATTGGAGACATGTGATTTCCAAGCTGTTGTCAAATTGTCTGTTTCTTTAAAGAGAATGACTCTAAAAGTCGTTGTGATTAAATCATAATGTTGTTTATATACTATAAAAGTATCAAGTGTGTATAGTCAAATAATACTGAAACAAAACATAATGCTTTATCTCAGCGTTACTGTTTGGAAATGACAAAATTAATGATTGGGGGCGTTTTGACAAGCATTTTATTCAATCACATTAAAGGATACAAATGCAGCGTTGAGTACAATGATTTTCTTGTGTTGAAGTATCACTCCTTGCAGCAATTTTTACAATGAAATAAAATCGCATTATCTATACTGTAATATCGCAATAAAAGAAAGGAACATAGTCTATAAATAATGTATAAAAATTGCGTTTTAGAATGGTTAGTCTGTAATGAACGTTACGTAATTATGGAATATGATCCAATAAGCAAAATAAATCAGTCAATCTTATAGCAATAGTATTAAAATTTTCATTGTTATCACATTTTATATGATAACACCAAGATAAGCCATCTCGTTATTGTATTTAGCCGACATATTTTTATCTGTACTCATTTGGATATCTTACCAATGAGTGCATTGTTGCTGATACGGCTTTAAATAATAACCATTTAATTTAGTTGTTACTTAAGAAAATGATAGTAAAGTAACTGCTGAACATATAACATAAACAATGAAGCAGTTTATATATAATTTCATTAATGCATGGATAACAAAAAGGGCAATTATTTTTAAAAATCTTTATATATATATATATATATATATATATACGTCAGCCGTGTCCACAGGGATAAACAATTAATATATGATGCATTAATTCATGCATTCTGACATACAATTGCTCAAAATAAGCCATAAAAAAGAAGTGTTGTAAAAGTGTTTCACGTCCGTAATTATCAAGTTTCTATATAAATACCGAGGCGGACAGACGGGTCGTGGAGAAAACCAGAGTTCCAGGAGAAAACAACCGACCTTCTACATGCAAACGGCAAACGTTGTCATGTTTAAGATAAAATCAGAAAAAAAATATTAGCAACAATTTCAGTGGTTTTAATAAAAGTAAGGAATTTTTAAACAAAGACGCAACGTAAATTTCTATGTAAAAAAGGCAAAAATAAAGACTAGATATATTTTGGTCAAGATTGATTACAAACCACGTGTTCTCACAAGTCATAAATCTCTCTCTTCTGAAGTTTTGTTCTACGATGCAATTCAGAATTGACTGTCATTTTTTCCTGGGTTATTTAAGAATTGACTGTCATTTTTTCCTGGGTTATCAAGGAATGAACCAGATTTTAAAACTAGCAAATCTAAAATGAACTGCGACAGTCAATTCTTATATTTACAATATTTTTCCTAACATTCTTTTTACAAACTTCTCGAATGCGTCATACAAATAAGAAAGAAAAACCGGTATATACCGAATCTGTCGGCAATGTAAACATTCTGGGAACAGCCAATATGTCAATCAAAATAATTCCCGCCTTCTCACTGATTGTGTGACGTAATAGACGGCTTAAAAAATAGTACGCTCGAAACAAAAGAACATTTCATACAATTTTATTCGAATAGACAAACAAAGTTACAAATTCATATTGATTGTTAAATTACAGCTATTAAACGTTGAATTTGTCAAAAATCCCGAATGTATGGATGACAGGGTATTGGAAACACCAATGCGCGACGTTTTGTTGGACTGGGTTGTGCACAGGTCCGAACATGGAACCATCACGTGATTGTCAGTTGCTGGTAGAGAAGAAGAAGCATGGTCGGATGCAGAGGGAATTACGGCAGAAGTATTAGCAGCGTCGCTGCGAACCTAAAGCATGTTTTTGCATGGTCGAACAGTCGCGAGAGTAGCTCCTGACAGAAGCCTCATTACGACGACCGCTTAAAACATTATCTGTCTGGTCTCAACACCGGCATCGCTCATAGCTTGTATGGTAGTGGCCCACATGCAGTGTGCCGTGTAGCGTTTAGAACACCCTGACGATGGAAATATTTTTAAGTATACAATAAAAATCGAAACAAATATTTTATTTATTTATTTATTCATTTAAAATTCAATATTTTTTCTTTCATTTTCAATGTATATTTAATTAAATAACACTATAAAATGTGATGGCTTGAATGTTAAAAATAGATTGATAAAAGTACGTCACGGGAATTGCTTAATGTTCTAGATTTTCTACAATGAGTTCATCATAGGAATTCAATAGGTATTGAAAATATTTTTTATTTTTTGAAAAAATATTTATTTTGCTATAACGTGAAAAAAAACTTGAAAAAAAAGAAGGAAATATCGAAGTTATGTACGTGGTTTTGTGAGATAAAAACAGATAGCTAAAAATAGGTCAGTTAGGGAAAAACCAGAATTGGTATTCATGCGCGATGTGAAAAACCGATGTTTATACGAATAATGAAAACAAAAATCAACTGGGTTCAACGTAGAAATTATTTTTCTATTGTAAATATCAAGGAATGAACCAGATTTTAAAACTAGCAAATCTGATGAACTGCAAAGCAGTTCATTTTAGATTTGCTAGTTTTAAAATCTGGTTCATTCCTTGATAACCCAGGAAAAAATGACAGTCAATTCTTATATTTATAATATTTTTCATAACATTCTTTTTACAAACTTCTCGAATGCGTCATACAAATAAGAAAGAAAAACCGGTATATACCGAATCTGTCGGCATTGTAAACATTCTGGGAACAGCCAATATGTCAATCAAAATAATTCCCGCCTTCTCACTGATTGTGTGACGTAATAGACGGCTTAAAAAATAGTACGCTGGAAACAAAAGAACATTTCATACAATTTTATTCGAATAGACAAACAAAGTTACAAATTCATATTGATTATTAAATTACAGCTATTTAAACGTTGAATTTGTCAAAAATCCCGATTGTATGGATGACAGGGTATTGGAAACACCAATGCGCGACCATTTGTTGGACTGGGTTGTGCACAAGTCCGAGTATGGAACCATCACGTGATTATTAGTTGCTGGTAGAGAAGAAGCATGCTCAGATGCAGAGGGAATTACGGCAGAAGTATTACCAGTGACAGTTGATGAAAGAAGCGTCGCTGCGAACCTAAAGCATGTTTTTTCATGGTCGAACAGTCGCGAGAGTAGCTCCTGACAGAAGCCTCATTACGAGGACCGCTCATAAACATTATCTGTCTGGTCTCAACACCGGCATCGCTCATAGATTGTATGGTAGTGGCCCGCAAGCAGTGTGCCGTGTAGCGCTGACGATGGAAATATTTTTAAGTATACAATAAAAATCGAAACAATATTTTATTTATTTATTCATTTAAAATTCAACATTTTTTCTTTCATTTTCAATGTATATTTAAATATTTACAATAGAAAAATAATTTCTACGTTGAACCCAGTTTGATTTTTGTTTTCATTATTCGCATAAACATCGGTTTTTCACATCGCGCATGAATACCATTTCTGGTTTTTCCCTAACTGACCTATTTTTAGCTATCTGTTTTTATCTCACAAAACCACGTACATACTTCGATATTTCCTTCTTTTTTTCAAGTTTTTTTCACGTTATAGCAAAATAAATATTTTTTCAAAAAATAAAAAATATTTACAACACCTATTGAATTCCTATGATGAACTCATTGTAGAAAATCTAGAACATTAGGCAATTCCCGTGACCTACTTTTATCAATCTATTTTTAACATTCAAGCCATCACATTTTATAGTGTTATTTAATTAAATATACATTGAAAATGAAAGAAAAATATTGAATTTTAAATGAATAAATAAATAAATAAAATATTTATTTCGATTTTTATTGTATACTTAAAAATATTTCCATCGTCAGGGTGTTCTAAACGCTACACGGCACACTGCTTGCGGGCCACTACCATACAAGCTAAGAGCGATGCCGGTGTTGAGACCAAACAGATAATGTTTATGAGCGGTTATCGGAATGAGGCTTCTGTCAGGAGCTACTCTCGCGACTGTTCGACCATTCAAAAACATGCTTTAAGTTCGCTTCTTTTATCAACTGTCACTGGTAATACTTCTGCCGTAATTTCCTCTGCCTCTGACCATGCTTCTTCTTCTCTACCAGCAACTGATAATCACGTGATGGTTCCATGCTCGGACCTGTGCACAACACAGTCCAACAAAACGTTGCGCATTGATGTTTCCCATACCCTGTCATCCATACAATCGGGAATCTTGACAAATTCAACGTTTAATAGCTGTAATTTAACAATCAATATGAATTTGTAACTTTGTTTGTCTATTTGAATAAAATTGTATGAAATATTCTTTTGTTTCCAGCGTACTATTTTTTAAACCGTCTATTACGTCACACAATCAGCGAGAATGCGGGAATTATTTTGATTGACATATTGGCTGTTCCCAGAATGTTTACATTGCCGACAGATTCGGTATATACCGGTTTTTCTTTCGTATTTGTATGACGCAATCGAGAAGTTTGTAAAAAGAATGTTAGGAAAAATATTGTAAATATAAGAATTGACTGTCATTTTTTCCTGGGTTATCAAGGAATGAACCAGATTTTAAAACTAGCAAATCTAAAATGAACTGCTTCGCAGTTCATCAGATTTGCTAGTTTTAAAATCTGGTTCATTCCTTGATAACCCAGGAAAAAATGACAGTCAATTCTTAATTAAATAACACTATAAAATGTGATGGCTTGAATGTTAAAAATAGATTGATCACGGGAATTGCCTAATGTTCTAGATTTTCTACAATGAGTTCATCATAGGAATTTAATAGGTATTGTAAATATATTATATTTTTTTAAAAAAATATTTATTTTGCTATAACGTGAAAAAACTTGAAAAAAGAAGGAAATATCGAGGTATGTACGTGGTTTTGTGAGATAAAAACAGATAGCTAAAAATAGGTCAGTTAGGGAAAAACCAGAATTGGTATTCATGCGCGATGTGAAAAACCGATGTTTATGCGAATAATGAAAACAAAAATCAAACAGGGTTCAACGTAGAAATTATTTTTCTATTGTAAATATATAAGAATAAACGCATATAGGTGTAACTTTTAATGTAATGTTATCAAGATTAGCCATTTCGTTTCTGTATCCAACATGGGTTTATTTTGTTTATATTACATTTTTTTATTAATGACTGTAATAATACTGATGGTAAATTATTGACTCTTTTTTTTAAAAAATAAAATTACCAAACTATCCGCTAACATGTGAAACTACATTGAGATGTTTATTGTAAAAACAAAATACATGTATAATGATCTTATCTTTCGTTTCAATTTAGTATTATAAGTTTTATTTAGAAGCATTCTTTTTTCATGTTTATTCATCAATGCAATTAACTAGCATGTCAAGATGGTCAATATTTATTTGTTTTGTTTTCCTGAATTATGTGTTCGTCGTTTCGAACACGACTAAAGTCGAGATATTTTAGGATATTCCCGCAACATGTCAATTGCGACAATAACATTACTCTTATACATCTAGATAGAATGATACGATATTTTAATTTTTCACCTTTCTATCGTGTGTATTTGTCATGTTTACATCACTGTATCTATTCTTTTATTTGAACTTGGGCTTTTAAAATTTCTTATGGATTACATTTATCGTTTTCTTTTACCACTTTTCAAGGCGTGTGTTGATGGTGCTATACCCTCCAGTTTGGCCGTTGTAAGCAGATATAAATGATGGAGAGAATTCGGGAAGAAACGATCAAACTTTCGACAAACAATTTTATAATAATGGATATAGTGTAGTTAAGAAAATTAACAAGATACGAAGAGAACTTTTCGTTATCAGAATAAAAGTTAAAATCTATCATTAACATCTATTATATTGACACAATCTAAAGGCTAAAACATCCATATCTTCACTTAAAAAAAAACAACAACATTATTTTCAACTCATTTCCACATCAGAAAACATCATTATTTTTACCTTAAAAATCGAAATGAATTGAACCGTTTACTCATCACTATAATAAATAAACACTTATTATTTATAACTACATAAACAGAGGTTTATATATATATATATATATATATATATATATATATATATATATATATATATATATATATATATATATATATGGGTTATTGGCCTGGAGAGTGATGTCTACGCCCCAGTTTAAACTTATACTTATAAATAAGTGTTGTGTTATTCTTTCTTTAATTGTCTAAAGGAAATGTGTCTATTTCAGATTAATTAAATTTGTGTCACATCGTCCTTGATTTGGTCGTTAATTATTTTCTGGTATTAAAATGCTCTTAAACTACTTTTGTACATCTTGTACATAAAAATGTCGTTTATTGTAGAGTTTGGTCAAGGACAATACTCAAGACGATAGTTCACGATAAGTGCAGTGTGTGTGTGTGTGTGTGTGTGTGTGTGTGTGTGTGTGTGTGTGTGTGTGTGTGTGAACTTGGAGAGTTAAGAAGACAATATTTAAACAGATATTTGGACTCAAAACAATTGAACCCTGTAGTCCAATTAGGTTCAACCCGAGCCAATTCAAGGTTCAATGTAAAATCAGGAATAGGTCGTTCAATGTAAATTCAGTATTAAGTTGTTCATATACGATCAGGGTTAAGTTGTTCAATGTAAGATCAGGGTTAGGTCGTTCAATGTAAGATTAAGATTAAGTTGTTCAATGTAAGATCAGGGATAAACTGTTCATTGTAAGATCAGGGTTGTTTTGTTAAATGTAAGATCAGGATTAAGTTGTTTAATGTAAGACCAGGATTAAGTTGTTCAATGTAAGATCAGGATTTAGTTGTTCAAGGTTAGATCAGGGTAAATTTGTTTTATGCAAGATCAATGTTAGGTTGTCCAGTGTAATTTAGGGTAAAGTTGCTCAATGTAAGATCAGGGTTAAGTTGTTCAATGTATGATCAAAGGTAAATCGTTCAATGTAAGATCAAGGTTAAGTCGTTCAATGTTAGATCAGGGTTAAGTCATTCAATATAAGATCAGGGTTAAGTTGTTCAATGTTAGATCAGGGTTAAGTTGTTCAATGTAAGATCAGTGTTAAGTTGTTCAATAAAATATGCGGGTTAAGTTGTTCAATGTAAGATCAGGATTAAGTTGTTAAATGTACGATCAGGGATAAACTGTTCATTGTTAGATCAGGGTTACGTTGTTTAATGTAAGATCGGTGTTAAGTTGTTTAATGTTAGATCAGTATTAGGTTGTTCAATGTAAGATCAGGATTAAGTTGTTAAATGTAAGATCAGGATTAAGTTGTTCAATGTAAGATCAGGGATAAACTGTTTATTGTTAGATTAGGGTTGAGTTGTTTAATGTAAGATCAGGATTAAGTTGTTCAAGGTTAGATCAGGATAAATTTGTTTTATGCAAGATCAGTGTTTGGTTAGGGTTAAGTTGTTCAATGTACGATCAGGGTAAAGTTGTTCAATGTAAGATCAGGGTTAAGTTGTTCAATGTATGATCAAGGGTAAATCGTTTAATGTAAGATCAAGGTTAAGTCGTTCAATGTTAGATCAGGGTTAAGTCGTTCAATGTCAGATCAGTATTAAGTTGTTCAATGTAGGATCAGCGTTAAGTTGTTCAATGTAAGATCAGTGTTAAGTTGTTCTATAAAAGATGCGGGTTAAGTTGTTCAATGTAAGATCAGGATTTAGTTGTTTAATGTAAGATCATGGTTAAGTTGTTCAATGTATGATCAAGGGTAGATCGTTCAATTTAAGATCAAGGTTAAGTCGTTCAATGTTAGATCAGGGTTAAGTCGTTCAATGTAAGATCAGTATTAAGTTGTTCAATATAAGATCAGGGTTAAGTTGTTCAATGTTAGATCAGGGTTAAGTTGTTCAATGTAAGATCAGTGTTAAGTTGTTTAATAAAATATGCGGGTTAAGTTGTTCAATGTAAGATCAGGATAAAGTTGTTAAATGTACGATCAGGGATAAACTGTTTCTTGTTAGATCAGGGTTACGTTGTTTAATGTAAGATCGGCGTTAAGTTGTTAAATGTTAGATCAGTATTAGGTTGTTCAATGTAAGATCAGGATTAAGTTGTTAAATGTAAGATCAGGATTAAGTTGTTCAATGTAAGATCAGGGATAAACTGTTTATTGTTAGATCAGGTTTAAGTTGTTTAATGTAAGATCAGGATTAAGTTGTTCAAGGTTAGATCAGGATAAATTTGTTTTATGCAAGATCAGTGTTTGGTTAGGGTTAAGTCGTTCAATGTACGATCAGGGTAAAGTTGTTCAATGTAAGATCAAGGGTAAATCGTTCAATGTAAGATCAAAGTTAAGTCGTTCAATGTTAGATCATTGTTAAGTCGTTCAAGGTCAGATCAGTATTAAGTTGTTCAATGTAAGATCAGGGTTAAGTTGTTCAATGTAAGATCAGTGTTAAGTTGTTCAATAAAAGATGCGGGTTAAGTTGTTTAATGTAAGATCAGGATTTAGTTGTTTAATGTAAGATCATGGTTAAGTTGTTCAATGTATGATCAAGGGTAGATCGTTCAATTTAAGATCAAGGTTAAGTCGTTCAATGTGAGATAAGGGTAAATCATTCAATGTAAGATCAGTGTTAAGTTGTTCAATAAAAGATGCGGGTTAAGTTGTTCAATATAAGATCAGGGTTAAGTTGTTCAATGTTAGATCAGGGTTAAGTTGTTCAATGTAAGATCAGTGTTAAGTTGTTCAATAAAATATGCGGGTTAAGTTGTTCAATGTAAGATCAGGATTAAGTTGTTAAATGTACGATCAGGGATAAACTGTTCATTGTTAGATCAGGGTTACGTTGTTTAATGTAAGATCGGTGTTAAGTTGTTTAATGTTAGATCAGTATTAGGTTGTTCAATGTAAGATCAGGATTAAGTTGTTAAATGTAAGATCAGGATTAAGTTGTTCAATGTAAGATCAGGGATAAACTGTTTATTGTTAGATTAGGGTTGAGTTGTTTAATGTAAGATCAGGATTAAGTTGTTCAAGGTTAGATCAGGATAAATTTGTTTTATGCAAGATCAGTGTTTGGTTAGGGTTAAGTTGTTCAATGTACGATCAGGGTAAAGTTGTTCAATGTAAGATCAGGGTTAAGTTGTTCAATGTATGATCAAGGGTAAATCGTTTAATGTAAGATCAAGGTTAAGTCGTTCAATGTTAGATCAGGGTTAAGTCGTTCAATGTCAGATCAGTATTAAGTTGTTCAATGTAGGATCAGCGTTAAGTTGTTCAATGTAAGATCAGTGTTAAGTTGTTCTATAAAAGATGCGGGTTAAGTTGTTCAATGTAAGATCAGGATTTAGTTGTTTAATGTAAGATCATGGTTAAGTTGTTCAATGTATGATCAAGGGTAGATCGTTCAATTTAAGATCAAGGTTAAGTCGTTCAATGTTAGATCAGGGTTAAGTCGTTCAATGTAAGATCAGTATTAAGTTGTTCAATATAAGATCAGGGTTAAGTTGTTCAATGTTAGATCAGGGTTAAGTTGTTCAATGTAAGATCAGTGTTAAGTTGTTTAATAAAATATGCGGGTTAAGTTGTTCAATGTAAGATCAGGATTAAGTTGTTAAATGTACGATCAGGGATAAACTGTTTCTTGTTAGATCAGGGTTACGTTGTTTAATGTAAGATCGGCGTTAAGTTGTTAAATGTTAGATCAGTATTAGGTTGTTCAATGTAAGATCAGGATTAAGTTGTTAAATGTAAGATCAGGATTAAGTTGTTCAATGTAAGATCAGGGATAAACTGTTTATTGTTAGATCAGGTTTAAGTTGTTTAATGTAAGATCAGGATTAAGTTGTTCAAGGTTAGATCAGGATAAATTTGTTTTATGCAAGATCAGTGTTTGGTTAGGGTTAAGTCGTTCAATGTACGATCAGGGTAAAGTTGTTCAATGTAAGATCAAGGGTAAATCGTTCAATGTAAGATCAAAGTTAAGTCGTTCAATGTTAGATCATTGTTAAGTCGTTCAATGTCAGATCAGTATTAAGTTGTTCAATGTAAGATCAGGGTTAAGTTGTTCAATGTAAGATCAGTGTTAAGTTGTTCAATAAAAGATGCGGGTTAAGTTGTTTAATGTAAGATCAGGATTTAGTTGTTTAATGTAAGATCATGGTTAAGTTGTTCAATGTATGATCAAGGGTAGATCGTTCAATTTAAGATCAAGGTTAAGTCGTTCAATGTGAGATAAGGGTAAATCATTCAATGTAAGATCAGTGTTAAGTTGTTCAATAAAAGATGCGGGTTAAGTTGTTCAATGTAAGATCAGGATTTAGTTGTTAAATGTAAGATCATGGTTAAGTTGTTCAATGTATGATCAAGGGTAAATCGTTCAATTTAAGATCAAGGTTAAGTCGTTCAATGTGTGATAAGGGTAAAGTTGTTCAATGTAGGTCAGAGTTAAGTTGTGCAATGTAAGATCAAGGTTATGTCGTTCAATGTTAGATCAGGGTTAAGTTGTTCAATGTAATATCAGGGTTAAGTTGTTCATCGTAGATCAGGGTTAAGTTGTTCAATGTAAGATCAGGGTTAAGTTGTTTAAAGTAAGTTCAAGATTAAGTTGTTCAATGTTAGATCAGGGTTAAGTTGTTCAATGTAAGATCAGGGTTAAGTTGTTCAATGTATGATCAAGGCTAAAGTTGTTCAATTCTAGATCAGGGTTAAGTCGTTCAATGTTAGATCAGGGTTAAGTCGTTCAATGTCAGATCAGTATTAAGTTGTTCAATGTAAGATCAGGTTTAAGTTGTTCAATGTTAGTTCAGGGTTAAGTTGTTCAATGTAAGATCAGTGTTAAGTTGTTCAATAAAAGATGCGGGTTAAGTTGTTCAATGAAAGGGTCAGGATTAAGTTGCTTAATGTAAGATCATGGTTAAGTTGTTCAATGTATGATCAAGGGTAAATCGTTCAATGTAAGATCAAGGTTAAGTCGTTCAATGTGAGATAAGGGTAAATCATTCAATGTAAGATCAAGGTTAAGTTGTTCAATGTGTGATAAGGGTAAAGTTGTTCCATGTAAGATCAGTATTAAGTTGTTCAATGTAAGATCAGGGTTAAGTTGTTTAATGTAAGATCAGGGTTAAGCCGTTCAATGTACGATCAAGGTTAAGTTGTTCAATATAAGATCAGGGTTAAGTTGTTTAATGTACGATCAAGGTTAAGCCGTTAAATGTAAGATCAGTTAAGTCGTTAATTGTATGATAAGGGTCAATGTATTCAATGTAAGATCAGGGTTAATGTGTTCAATGTAAGATCAGGGTTAAGTTGTTCAATGTAAGATCAGGGTTAAGTTGTTCAATGTAAGATCAGGGTTAATTTGTTCAATAAAAGATCAAGGTTAAGTCTTTCAATGTACGATCAATGTCAAGTCGTTTAATGTAAGATAAGGGTTAAGTCGTTAAATGTACGATCAAGGTTAAGTTGTTCAATGTAATATCAGGGTTAAGTTATTCAATGTAAGATCAGGGTTAAGTCGTTCAATGTACGATCAAGTTAAAGTCAGTTTTTTGTTTGTTTTGGTTTGTTTTTGTTTTGTTTTACAGCAGGTTACATTCAAGAGATGTTAAGGGTTCTTCCAAAGTATTTAAATCCCACTCCACTGTTGGATCACGTCCGATGCTTAAAGGTTGTCAATACATGATAAAGAAACTCAAAAAGTACTTCAGTTGCACATTTAATTTCCGAACGGTCCAAAGCTGGGAGTAAGTCGAAAATCGTGTGAACTTAGGCCGGCAGTGCCTCGTTGGTCGTGTGTAATGAGCTGGGAAGTGCTTCAGAGGTCGCATGCACTAAGCTGGGCAGTGCCACGGTGGTCGCGTGTACTAAGCCGGGAAGTGCCACGGTGGTCGAGTGTATAAAGCTGGGCAGTGCTTCGGTGGTCGCTTGTACTAAGCTAGCTGGGAAGTAAGTCGATGGTCGCGTGTACTAAGCTGGGAAATGCCTCGATGGTCGCTTGTACTAAGCTGGGAAAAGCCACGATGGTCGCGTGCACTAATTTGGGCAGTAAGTCGGTGGTCGCGTGTACTGAGCTTGGAAGTGCCACGGTAATCGCGTGTATTAAAGATCAGGTTTATTCGTTTTGTCCTGATTTCTGAATGTAACGGTTGGTGTTGTTTGTTGCAGTGACTTCTGTCATATTCTGCATCTACATTCAATTTTGGTGGTGTGGTGTAGAGTACTAGTGTAAAACCCTCCACACACACACACACACACACACACACACACACACACACACCTTATCAAGATTCTGTCACAACAATTCATAGTCGACTTTGAGGACAGGTAGTCAACTCTATATTTGACAAGTAGTCGACTTTTTAGACAAGTAGTCGACTCTATAGACAAGTAGTTGACTCCATAATAGACAAGTAGTCGAACTCTATAATAGACAAGTAGTCGACTCTAATGACAGGTAGTCGACTCTATAATAGACAAGTAGTGAACTCCATCATATTCAAGTAGTCAACTCTATAATAGAAAAGTAGTCGACTACATAATAGACAAAAAGTTGACACTATAATACACAAGGAGTCGACTCCATAATAGACAAGTGGTCGACTCTATAATAGACAAGTAGTCAACTCTATAATAGACAAGTAGTCAACTCTATAATACACAAGTAGTCAAACTCTATAACAGACAAGTATTCGAATCTATAGACAGGTAGTCAACTCTATAATAGACAAGTAGTCGACTCTATAATAGACAAGAAGTTGACTATAACGGACAAGTAGTCAACTCTATAATAGACAAGTAGTCAACTCTTTAATAAACAAAAAGTCAAACTCTATAACACACAAGTAGTCGACTCTATAGACAGGCAGTCGACTCTATAATAGACAAGTAGTCGACTCTATAGACAAGTAGTCAATCCTTTAGACAAGTAGTTGACTCCATAATAGACATGTAGTAAACTCTATAGACAAGTAGTTGATTCTATAGACAAGTAGTCAACTCTTTAGACAAGTATTCAACTCTTTAGACAAGTAGTCAACTCTTTAGACAAGTAGTCAACTCTTTAGACAAGTAGTCGACTCTATGATAGACAGGTAGTCCTCAAACTAATATTCTTTCAGGAAGAAATATTAAGAAAGGGAAATTAAAATAGTGGCCTTAATCAACAGGTGTTCTTCACTTAGAGATGGTTCCTATAGTATGTGAACGGTACTTGTATATCAAAATGGTACAATTCCTATATTTAAAGACAAGATCATATGATTCTGAATTGATTATGCATAGTTGCATATTCTGTTCACACACCCTTAGGAATTGTTTATGCTGCAAACGTTAATATGCATGTGATCAACCTTGGTAATGATGTTATCAGTTTCATCTTCCAAGAAAAAA
Organism: Tegillarca granosa; assembly: GCA_029721355.1. Classification (NCBI taxonomy): domain Eukaryota; kingdom Metazoa; phylum Mollusca; class Bivalvia; order Arcoida; family Arcidae; genus Tegillarca; species Tegillarca granosa. The sequence continues at coordinate 7,188,180 of CM056597.1, read as the reverse complement.
ATAATAGTAAAAAACAAAGTTTTCTAAGGATTTCCTTTACTATGATATCAGAAAGTGAATTAAATCCTCAAAATATTTACATTACAAAGTGAGAGAAACAAACAAAAATATGTTACATTCACACATGTTTTCAATACTCCTGATTTTAATACTTAAAAAATAAGTTAAATACTGATATGCTTTTATCTGTGATATATTTATGATGGCATAAGAAGCTGAAAAAAATATAATCTAGTCTTTCATGCTAAAAATTCTTATCTAAAACACTCCTTTATCAATTATATAAATCTCTCTCCTGAAGTTCAGCAATTCTTTAATCCTGTGCCTATACATGTACTCTGTGTAATAAGGGAGGTAACTCAACAAATCAATTGATTTATAAACATAAATATGTTCTAGCATAAATTGTGGAAAAATTTTATAATAATCTAGATAAATCGTAATAAATGTTAAAATTAGTATGCAAAACAATTCTCAAAACTAAAATTTATTAGTAAAACTATCTTCCTAAAGCCCTTAAGTTGAAATTTTATACTCTCAAAAGTAAAAAATTTACATTACATTATCAAAAAAATTATTGAAATCAGATTATACCTCACTATAACTTCAGATATAAATATTGCACACTAGATCAACAATAAATTAAAATCAAATTTTTGAGCAAAAAAGACCGTTCTTATTTAAAAGAAAAATAATAATACAAAGATTTTTTTTACTGACAAAGACAATTTTGAAAGACATTTAAACAGCAGAATTTAAAAAAAAAACAAAAACAGAACAAAACTTTTACCAAAATACAAATAATTCAAAAATATAATCTATTTTTATTTCAAAATCATATGTTTAAATAAACACAAAACTAATTGAATCTCACTACCGGTAATTTACAACTTTATAAAAGTACTTTGAAAATCAGCAGACAATCAACCTGTAGAAACTACAGTAAGCATTTACTTCTAGAACTGATTGAAAACAAAATAAACTGACTTATTCATTGATAGATAATATTTTAGTTTGTTTTTTTCCCAAAAAAAAACTTTGAAAAGGGGGAGGGGTCTGAGAAAAGCTTTAGAGAATGAACAGATCTAGTAAAATATAAGACTAACAAAATACAGAATCTGAATTTGTTGAGCAATCTGGCAAGACAATATAAACAGCCACACAAAAAACTCTAACAAACAAAGTTAATAAATGAAATCTCAAGACATTACAATTTACATAGGTTTTGTAAAATCCCTTTCATATTTCTGTGATTAATTAAGTTTTAAAGGGTCCATAAGCTTTGTCATATGACCACTGTGAATTTGTGCTTTCTGGGGATCATGATTAACGTGTCATTGTTCACATAAGTATCCTGTTAGAAAATCACACTTACAAACCAAAATTAAATAAGATAATTAAAATAATTAATTAGGTATTTATATGTATTCTGTAAATGCCAAAAATTCTGTAAAAAATAATATCTGGGTTTTTATATTCATTCAATTGATTATTTCAATTTTGTTTACATTCTTTAAACAGAGAATAATTTTTTTTAAAAAAAGTTGTAAATTGTTATGAATCAAATAAATATATTATCCATAATGATAAATGATAACACATTAGACTACAAAGTGCGCATATGTAATACTGAAATGGTGTTCATAAATTATTTATAAAAATCTCAAAATACACAAAAACATATACTTTTATTTAAAATGACTCTATAATAAGCACTTCCTGCTTTTTCTCTCTTACAAATCCTAGAAAAATATTCTTGAAAGAGAAAAAAGAAAAATAAATGTATGAAGACAATGTTTATAGATATCCATGTGAGATGCACAAAACAACAAATACCCTTACTTTATATTTTTATAACAGCCAGACAAAAATATATGTATATAAAAAACACCATATTTATTATAAATAAATTCATCAATTACTATAAAAACAAAGGAAGAAAATGAAAGTCTTTGATACAATTAAAGCAACTTTCTTTGAATGAAGCGTAAATAGTTTCATTTATACCCAAAAGTAATTTTGTTGGCCTTAATAAACATAATTTTTTATAATATAAGAAAAATAAATAGATAATATTTAATTTAATATAGAAATCCTTTTCTCTCTCAAAAGTCTGTCAGATGTTGTTGTTGTTGTTGTTGTTAATTATGGATGTTATCAATATGTAGAAAAACCACTGAGCTGAATAATGATCGTAAATGACATAGGCATCACCATTGTTTTTTATAATCAATAGACTGAAAATATACATAAAACAAAAATTAACCTAATGATAAAACATGTCAATTTTTTCTAGAACTCTAGGAAGATACACATTGCTAATGCTAAATAAAGGTTAGGAATTTACCATTTCTCTCTCTCTCTCTCTCTCTCTCTCTCTCTCTCTCTCTCTCTCTCTCTCTCTCTCTCTCTCTCAAATATATAACACAACAAATTAGACAAATATATGTATAAATAAATACAGTAGAAAGATACACATTGCTAATGCTAACTAAAGGAATAAAATTTACTCTCTCTCTCTCCCTCTGTAAATTATATCACACAATATGTTAGACAAATACATGTGTAAATAAATAACACATAGACTTGCCCCATGTATGCAAATTTTATTGTAGATTTAATAAAAACATTCATAAACCACCTTGAATCACACACACACACACACACACACACACACACACACACACACACATTGAGATAAACTTACATTAAACCTATTAGGCAGTTTAGCTGAATATTCATACTGTTGGTCCCTTGCATGCTGGGCTCTTCTCATCCTAATTAATAAAAGTTAAAAATTAACTTCTTTAATGTGAAATATTAATATTTCAAGTTATAACTTTCTTCTTCTTTACTAACAGCTTAAAGCCCACTGATAACCTTGCAAAAATATTTATTTGAATATGTACTTGATGTATTAGACTAGATGAACATCTCCAATTAAAAAGGAGATGATTTCATTATGTGATTCTTTCTGGTAAGACATTCTTTTGAATCATTTAATTTTAATATTGTTGTCACCAGACAATGTGAAAATCAAAAGTAGTTTACATATGGCAATAAATCCACAAAATTCATCCGATCAAACTGATAGTTAATGGTGCACAGGTTTTTATTATGCTGAACATCTGTGCTTAGTTTCAGGAAATATTGGATCATATGTAACTGAATTAAACTCCAGACAAATTGTGTCTTTAGACGAACAGACAAGGTTATTCCAGTATACCCCTCTACCTTTGTTGCTGGGAGGTATTATAAGTGTTAAAATGTATGACATTACTGGAACATTTTGCTAAACATAAACATGAAATTCTAACCTGTCTACTGTTGCCTTATCATGACATCTTGGAACCTCAGTTTGTCCCTCAGGTGGACTGCCCACTCTTCTTAGATGGTCAACTTCTTGTTCATATGATTGATTTGGTTTAGGTCCAAGGATTATGGATGGATTATCTTGTGCTTCCATTAACATTCTCTAAAACAAGATATTAAAAGCCAAATTTATATTTTAAAAAATTCAATATTTTAAAATGGTTTTATATATATATATATATATATATATATATATATATATATATATATATATATTTGCTCTGCAGTGCTGGCAATGGGAAATTACCTTTCTAACATTATTTTGAGATTTCTGTGTCAATGAAAACAATTATGTACTATATAAAAAGATCTTAGTTTCACAATCATTCCTTAATTAAGATTTAACTTTAGCAAATAAAAACACTTGCAAACTCACACACAACAAATGATTTTGCATTAGGATTAATCCCCAAGATTAATAAAAATTGTCTTGTAAACAAATAGCTAGAAATTTAAATTTGCTGATGTGAAATATAACAACATTCAACTAACCAATCACACTGCGGAAGATAGAGCTAATAAAAAAAAATATATAGAGCTGGTGGTATAGATATGGGGGCAGTGAATAGAAATGACAGGTAAGTTGCGTGATCAAGCTTCAAAGTTGTTGTTTTGTTATTGGTAACTACTTAACACAGATCAATATATATAGACTGAAGTATGTGTAACTTATATAATCATCAACAAGATAAGTTACAAAGACAAGCTAATAACACAAAACTATATATATATATAACATGACTTAATCAATATTTGAGTACTAGACATTATCAATAATTCATCTAACATTCATTGTTACCAAACAAAATCATATTACTGACACGGTTCACATAAGTTTAGTGGTTTAAACTGTGAATAATTTAGATAATTATAGATCCATTTTTGCTGCTGTCATCACTCCTAAGTTCTTAAAACATTTTTTTGAGAAATGTTAAAATCAAAGAAGGAACATCAGTTTTATTAAAGGGTTTATCCTTGTATCACATGGTTTATTCCTAGCTTAATTGTATGAGCATTACTATTATTTCTACTCGATAAGTCATTGGATGCTAAGTCACAAAATGAAATATGAAAGGTTTTTAGTTCAAAGAAAATGTATTATTTGAAGTGGATTACTCTTAATCCCAAAATGGAGTTTTTTCCCTGTCAAGATTCTTTTATCTACATTAAGACGGCCAGTTAAGATACAGCTAATACCCAGACAGCTACAAATATGACATATACACACTTACATATCTTTCTTGCTGTTGTGCAGCAAGTCTTTGCTGTCTTCTTTCCTTTCTTCTTGCTTCATTGTGTTCTGCAATACCTGAACATGCCATTTTATTCTAAAACTAAAAAAATGGTTTTTTTTAACAAGAATTAATGATTTTTCCTTATCACAGAAATGTTTCAGTTTTTGGTTTAAAATCTCTTAGATGAAATACAAACACTACTGCACAGATAAGTGTTGATTGATCTGTAATTGTTGTGTATCAGGTATCAGGGCAGTGATAAGTTTATTCAGTAAAATGTGTCCCCAAGATTGTAACTCAGATTAAAATATCTCTCGAGAATAAATACCGTGACTTATTCTGTAAATTGTTACTCACAGTAAAATATTAATGTGTTCCTACAGAATATTTTAAATGTCACATAGTTCACAAGCAAGTGATGTCTTAAAAAAATATTTCACAGGTGAAATAAAAATAATTAACATATAAATGTATATATATAAACAACTATACTTCATATGCAAATAAATGAGACTGTTGTGAAAAATAACAAAACCCTAAAAATGTGCCATAAAATTAACTATCAATTTGTCAGTTTGTCATAAATCGACTTGATGTGAATAACAATGGTCAAAAATAAATGACACAAGTTGACCATGCTAATCCAAATAAAGCATGTAATATCCTTTAAATGAAAAAAATATTTAAACAAAGAAAAATCTTCCTTTCATACATCAAATATTTTGTCTTAACTGGAGGCCTTCAAAAAAGGTTAGCATAATTTTCTACCTACACCTTTTAAATATTATAAATAAAAATTTCACAAAAAAAAATCAAAATGGTTTGATTTATTTTTATTTATATTATAATTATTATTTTTAATTTTTTTATTATTTGCTTATTTATTTATACTATTCTATTCTATTTTTTTTAAATTTTTATGTTAATTAATTTATTTTATTTATTAATTATATATATATATATATATATATATATATATATATATATATATATATATATATATATATATATATTGGGGGGGTTTAGATGCATAAAAATATCTACAAATGGAATAAGTCTTCAAATAAAGCATTTAGAATTTGTAGAAATATAGTTTACACAGGGTAATTTAACAATTTTAAATAGAAGTCGTTTTAAAATAGTTCAGTTTATGTCAGTTTAAAACTTACACTACTGAAATTATCTAGGGAAAATAATTTCTTAATTGAATATTGATTTTACCTTTACATTATTTATTCACTCACTTGAAGCCCGCAAGGGACAAAATGAAATGTAATTTATTTACGGTAACTGGAACTTTAGATTAGCAGACATAAATAATAACAGGTCTTCAAATCATTTATAGGCCTATAAAAATCAAATTAAACGTGTATCGATAGTCTAATGCCGAGATAAAAAAAACCAAACTTTTCACATGTATGATATTAAAATTGATTTCATTAATCAAGAAAACATAAACGAAGGGTTGTTTATGAGAGAAAAGGGGAAAGAGTGAGGGTGGACGTTAAAATAATTACTGAACTTTAAATGATTTGACCACCTGTTATTATTTATGTCTGTCTGTCGTATATATATATTAGAAGACGCTATCAGTTTATGTACACATAGATCAATAAACAAAACATTTTGAAAAAAACGTCAATTCATTACCTGGTTGCAGAACTCCTTCGGGCACTTCAAAAATAAATCGATTTCACTTAGGACTTTCGTTGCCTAGCACGCTTTACTGTCACCTTTAACCTTCAATGATTACTAAGGCATTTTTCCCTCCACTCTTTAAAGAGTTATTTTCAAAGGGAGGTAATATTAAGTCATACCCTAAGGATAAAATATGGTTACTTTGATTTGAAATGTACCACTTTTATTTCTTTAATTTTACAATTTATTTCAGTGACATCGTTTTATCTAGAAACCTAATATACAATGTTAGTCTCTTGAAATTCTTATTTTAAAAAGTCTGCACACTGAAATTTTTTCTGTGTCCAACAACTTCGCCTTAAAGGCATGACCTGTCAAATTATTCATTGATTACAGAAAGAGGCCAGTAAAATGTGCTTAGTTACAACTTAAATGTTATATTTCTTGCATTTAAGTAGAGAAAAACTATTGATTTAGAAATGTACATTTTTAATTTCAAAAATTCTAATTTATATTTAGATGCATCTTGTGCGCTTTTTGTATTTGAATGTATTAATTAATAGCTTTAAACATAGAAATGTTTTATGCTGAATAAAGATATGGAATATTGGATCCCCCTTATAAGGATAAAAGGTGGAGTTGTTGGACAGAATATTTTTAGTTTGACGTGAAATTGAAAATATTACAGAATGTGCTGACTTTTTAAAATCAGGTTTTGAGCAGAGACTGACAATGTACATTAGGTCACCTCTAAATAAAACATTGTCACAAGAATAAATTGTAAAATTACGTCCAATGTGGCTACAATCTTTTAAAAGCAGTTTTATTTAATGAAGATGGTAAAGTACAAATCAGGTTACAATTGCACAGAACTTATGCAGCACACATACTTGTGTTTAGATTAATTCTTGAGATAAAATAAGAAATATTGACATGTTGCAAAGAGCTAAAAAAAAATATTGCTGTCGCCACGTAAAACAATTAAAGCTGCATTGAATTTTCTAATGAAAAAATTAAAGCGGTGCTAGTCTAATTAATGATGTTCCTAATGAACAACGTTACATTTGGTTCAAAAGCTCGAATGAATATAGAAATAACAGTTATTACCCAGCGAGATGCAGCATTTGGGATCTAATTTTAGGACACGGTTACGTCGTGGTTAGAGAATATTTATTTATTTATTTTTTTTTTTTTAAAAATATATTTTTAGAAAATCAAACAAGAGGCCCATGGGCCTTAACGCTCACCTGAAGATATTGTCCAATGCAGTTTGCAAAGTGCAATAGACAATATATTAAGTACAGAAACTTTAAAAGTTTTCTCAAGTAAAAAACTCCGACAAAACTTAATCAGAAATATATCCACTCACATTTCATTTATAAGTAGCTTATATAATATGCATAAAGTAACTGTAGTGCAATGAATAATTTCCAAATCATAAATCAATTTCAGTATACTTATGCAGCTATGTCCTTGACCTTTGAACATATATGACCTCAAAATATATATGATTGTCATGTCAATACCTACAATATTCTAATATACATGCCTATACAAAAGGTTAATAGTTTTCAAGATAATTAGCAATTTAAGTCTTCTTTTGCAGCTGTGACCTTGACCTTTCAACATATGACCTTGAACCATATATCAAAATGATCGTCATGTCAATACCTACAATATTCTAATATTCATGCCTATACAAAACATTAATAGTTTTCAAGATATTTAGCAATTTAAGTCTTCTTATGCAGCTGTGACCTTGACCTTTCAACATATGACCTTGAACCATATATCAAAATGATCGTCATGTCAATACCTACAATATTCTAATATTCATGCCTATACAAAATGTTAATAGTTTTCAAGATATTTAGCAATTTAAGTCTTCTTTTGCAGCTGTGACCTTGACCTTTCAACATATGACCTTGAACCATATATCAAAATGATCGTCATGTCAATACCTACAATATTCTAATATTCATGCCTATACAAAATGTTTATAGTTTTCAAGATATTTAGCAATTTAAGTCTTCTTTTGCAGCTGTGACCTTGACCTTTCAACATATGACCTTGAACCATATATCAAAATGATCGTCATGTCAATACCTACAATATTCTATTATACATGCCTATACAAAAAGTTAATAGTTTTCAAGATATAGTGACAAATATATAATTTTTATCAAATTCCCCACTCAGTGCCTCACAATTTCCCCATTTTGAGTCCCATGGCTACCATTTGTGCAAATCTAAAAATAGATGACCTAAGGATGTTATAAATGAAATAACTAAGGTATATCTCTTGTAGATTCAGAGGAGAAGATTTTTAAAGTTTTTCACTATTTCCCCCCTTATGGGGCCCCAAGGGGACATAGCTCCTTCATTTGTGCAAATCTGAAAGAGCTTCACCCAGGCATGATGGTTACCAAGTTTCATTAAATTTGGCCCAGTGGTTTTGGAGGAGAAGATTAAAATGTAAAAAGTTTACGCACGACGGACGACGCACGACGCACGACGGACGAAGATGGATAGCAATAGTTCATCCGAGCTTTCAGCTCAGGTGAGCTAAAAAAAAAAAAAAAAAAAAAAAAAAAAAAAAAAAAAAAAAAAAAAAAAAAAAAACAAAAAAAAAATTCTGAAAATTGAAAAACTTAATGCAGCTTTAAACGATGCATCCGACACAAGAGTTCAAAGAACTACAGAACGCTGTAAGATGTTAAACCGATTTTTATACGGAGATTAATACTAAAATCCAAGACAAGTTACCCTTTTATAAGTCTTATGCTTGTTGTTGAAGTTTCAAACATTTTTGTTTTGCCAAAGCATCGCGATCAGAAAGCGGTCTCTGCCGGATAAAGCAACATCGCGCTAAGAAATATTTTTCGTAACGCCGAAACATCGCAGCCAGAAAGAGTTCTCTGTCGTGTTAAGCCAACGCAGCAAGCTAAGAAATATTTTGCCGTGTAACGCGGTAAGAAATAATTCTTTGACGAGTTTACTCCAAAGCATCTGGTCAGAAAGAGTCCAAGAGTCCAACAAATCGCAGTTAAAAAGAGCTTATTGTAGTACATGTTGTATAATGCCAATGTATTGCGGTCGGAAAAATGAGTTTTTTATCACCAAAACCCCCATAGCATTGCGATAAGAAAAAGCTTTTTGCCATTGAATACCAATGCATCCAGTTGGTATGAGATATTTGTCATGCAACGCCAAAGAATCGCGATTAGAGCTATTTATTCTGTAGTCAAAAAACATCGCGGATTAAATAGCGCTTTCGTCTTGTAAGGCCAAAGCATCACGTTCAGGAATTTTATGACATGTAACTCCAAATTTATGCGGTCAGACAGAGTTCTTTATCATATAACTCCAAAATATGGCTGTCGCATAGTTTTTTTTGTCGTGTAAAGCCAAAGTTATACGACCTGAAAGGGCTATTGTTTGTGATCCAAAGTTCTAAGGTCACAAAGAGCGTACAACACCAACGAGTTGCGGGAAGAAAAAGCTCTTCAAAATGAGGCTCTGTTAAGGGAATGTCTTCTCGGCGAATGATTTATCACTACCTTCAAGAAGTTTTTGGTCATTCTATAAAAGATATCGAACCATCAGCAATCTTTAAACAGATCATCGATTATACAAACGTTGGACACACACTGGAAACAATGGCAACATGTTATGCATTTGTTCGTTTCAAGTATTTTTGTAGGATCTTATCCATTCCACAAAGCAGACAACTTAGAGAGTGACTGGAAAAAGCCAAGCGATGCTTTTATTGCCGAGTTAAAAACAACAAACAACGGAATGGATATTATAGCAGCCACTTCCCCCGAAAGTTAATAAGACCAGTTTGGGTTTTGTTGAAATTATGTGTAACTTATTGCCATCTGTAGAAATATCACGCATTTCTGGTTGAACTCTGTACTATGAACATAAAATAAACATGCTCTCAAAAGTGTTTATCTGAAGACTTTAGAATTTATCTGTGGAAAAAGTGGAAATAGATTTGGATTCATCTCGACAATTTTATCAATCTGTAATATTTATTCTTTAATACATTACAAATCGGCATACGTCAAAATCTTCCCAACAGAAAATGGTTGTATACCGGACGGTACAAATCAGCATACTTCAACAGCTTCCCAACAGATGTAAAATGATTGTAAACCGGACGGTGTCGAATGACATCAACCAGAAAGGACAGAATGTCATCAGGTTCGGACATCAAACGGTTTACGTCCATTGTCTCAGATAATTCTCTGTGTTGGTTATGAAAATTTTAAGTGATCTAGACAATTTAACAAGAATACCAGGGATTTAAATGTCTCGCCTGGTTAGTTTTTGATCGAGTAGAAAATTCATTACTTTTAAATAAGCATTCAAATTTTGACACGCCGCCGCCGACGACGACACCGGAAAAGTAACACCCAAGTCTGGCCTTATAGCAATGCCAGGCTCGACAAAATGTGCGATTTCTTACAATGTCGGAAACATTTACCTTACATACGTTTCAGCCACGTGGAGAGGAATTCAAAAATTGTTAAACCGGATTATTTTAGGATGCAACTAAACTATATTAACAACTTGCGAACTTTCCTTTGGAATACACTTTGAATTTATAGTATCTATATTAATATAATTTAAAATTTTCGACGACGAGGTTATTGTTAAATGCCTTTTTGGAACAGACATTAATATATAAGTGATATATGACGCGTGTTTTTAGTCATGATGCTTGCTACTCATACCTAATATATGTATAACACTATTATCACACTTCGGGTAACTGATATATTCCACCCTTTATTATCTAAATGTATAACATTTGTGTGTTTTTTTTTACATTAATATTTACCTCAGTGTCACTATGTACATGTAACCGTTTAATATTTAGATAGAAGAAGTAAATAAATACATTATAGAGAAGATAAATATCTATGAGTGGGATAGGAGTGGTGAAGTTTACGGCCTATCATGATAAACATATACTGATTCAACCGATTGTTCTTGGAAAGGGTAGGGCAGCGAGAAGTACTGACTTCCACAAGTAAACAACTTTCTGCCCTTGCTCTACATAATTTACGTTATAATCTTAGTTAAAATAGCTTCAATATGAATGCATTTAAGCTTTACTTTTAACATAACTAACTCCATAACTGCATTTAAGTTTCCCAACAATGCTTACTTAACTGAAATACAAGACGTATACACAGCTGAATTATGTGCTTGGCATTAGCCAGAACAAAAAAAAAAAGAAACTTGCCACAACACTTACTTAAAATGATAAAATGAAATATAGCAATTTACAGGTAAATAGCATATGCTTGACAAAAGCAACATCATTGGGGTCAAATAAAGTGTGACATGTCCTAGATTGAGAACTGCACAAACTTCTTACTTTAAATGAATTTTATAACAAGTTTACAAATTAATGTCCAATTCAGACACTTTCAACAGCACAAAAAAAAAAAAAAAAAAAAAAAAAAAAAAAAGAGACACAGACCAAACATAACAATGACCTCTAAAGTATCGACTGCAATATTATTTTGTAAGGGAGGTAAATCAATTTTTACTCGTATAAAATAGCTTTAAAATGTTTAAATGATGTAAGAAACTGTCCAAAAGCACAACTACGTTTATTTTTTATATCATTTAAAAAGTGCAAATTTACACCAACCTTTTAGTATTATTGAACACTAAAGAGCAATACATTATTCTTATTAACAACTAAAATTTCAAGTAGGTCAAGTCTTGTCTTTCATTATCATGGATTCACTGTAATTAGCTGATAACCACACTTTCATGAAACAATTAAAATCCAAAAAGAGTATAATGTAAAGATGAAATACGTCCAGCATTTTTCCTGTTCATACAAGATATACCAGTTTGTTGCATGTTTATTATTTTCATAATGCACCTACTGAAGAAAGAAAAAAAAAAAACCAAAGAAATATGAAGTCACTTATCTCGAGTTTCTGACATATTGGACTTCCACAGTCATCCTCTAAATGTTTGTGCAGAATGCTTTGGAAAATGTTCATATTGCAAATCACATACATGAACATCTGATAGAAATGATTCTTCTGCATAGAAATTAGTTATGGGGTGTTGTAAGTTTGTCTGGACTTCACAAAATCACAACTGCTACACAGAATTGACATAAGCATGTATATAATTTATTACATGCCAGTAATATGTATTTTAATTTACACATAATCTGTTCTGTACAATATATTTCTATTCACAATTATTTTTTGGAAATAAAAAAGAACATGATGAATACAAGCAATGTTTATGACAAACAGATGAAAAGAAATAAGTTCTAAAGGAAAATGTCAAATCTTTAAACATGTGTTCTAGCAGATACAAAGTTGGTAAATTTTAAAACCTTTCAAAACCAACAAGTGTCTGAAGAATTTTCTTGCAGGTACAAAGTTGGTATTACTTTCAAGACTCTACTAGGAGCTACAAAGCTAGAACAATTTAAACCTTTAAAACCAAGAAGTATTCATAGATCAAGTAGCAGCTACAAAGAAGAATGTCCATATTAAACTCACAAATTTTACTGTGTAATACAAAAGCTTTCATCTGAGAAATCATACATACTGTCAGAATTTTACTGTTTAATTTAAGTAACACTATAAAACTCAATCTTGTGTCTGTGATGTCACATTGCCAATGATTATATACATGTAATAATGCATACTCTCATTAAATCTATGAAGTTAATCTTAACAATAAAGTTACCCTTACCGACCTTTAAAATCCTCAATGGGTTGGTCCAAAAACTAGATTTGGACAGGCCAATCATGAACTAATGGGAGGAAAGCAAGTTTATTATGTAAATTCTATGATTTCTTTTGAATGGCTTGTTCTTGGAGCAAGAATTAGACAGGCACAATAAAAATCAAAGGAAGAAACAAATTAAATAATCTTAGCAACTTACAGATTTCTTTAATGACCTGGTTAAGAATATCACGTTATGAAACATTAGTAATAAAACTCGCTATCTTTACCAAACCTAAGATTTCTTTATGGATTCCAGTAAAAAAATAAATCTGGACCAACCAAATGAGAATCATAAAGGTAAAAGAAGTTACTTTTTAATAAAGAAATAAATATTTTTACATGTAACTTATGTGTGAATACATGCATATCTAAAACAACTTTTGTAAGTACACTATGATCTTAATAATAAACAAAGCTTTATAAACAATAAACACTGTCTGATTACATTTTGTATACCTTGTAATAGTTTAACTTAATTAGAACCACACACTTGCATGTATTACATATTCATTAATTTCCAATACAAAAACTCATCAAAATTTTCACTAATAGCTTCTCATCTCATACATGTGTATAAAGAAATTTAATTTCAGCTCCTGCAGATTTTTTTTATATTTCAATTTGTTTTAAATACATGTATTAGTACAAGATTTATAAAATCTCAGTCTAATTTGAAATAAAATCTCAGTCTAATTTGAAATTCTGCCATCACAAGTTTTCATACTAACCAGGTTTTCAACAATGTAACTGACATTAATAACTTTAAATCTCCTAATTATATAAATTTTTCCACAACTTTCAGTACCTCAAATCCAGCATGGATGTGTGTTTCCTTTTCCTTGAAAGCTAATGATTAATTGGCTGCAGTTCAATGAATAATCAAGTCAACATTTTTCTTCCTAAATAGTTTTGTAAAGATTGAGAACTTACTGACAAACCTAAAACTGTGCTAAACCAATACAACTAAGCTATAGAAAACTTGAGAAAAACGATTACTTGGGAATTTATCACAATTTATATCACAGCTTCTACCGAGTGTGATTTTTCTTTTCATAAAGCTAGAGCATTGTTGATGTGTAGGATAATCATATTGCAAATTTAAATTGTTGATAAATAAAAGAAAAAAGATAATAGAAACTGCTGAAACTAATTATAAAACTTCTTAACATACAAAAACCACAAAAAAAATAGAATCCATTCTTCGACCTAAGAAAATTATCACAGCCTGATTATAAAAAAAAGAAAAAAGAAAAATGCATATATCTTAACTTTAAAATACGACTATACAACTAGGACAAAGAGAGATAATTATAAATAAACAATGTATTTAAATGACATTAGTCCTCTTCACCAGTTCTCTTCAATGTACATAAATGTAAACTTTATATGTGTTCTTATATAAAAGAGAAAATGTTTAGTCAAGTATGTTCATTGTTCAGACTTTTTTTAAAGGGTAGTATTTTATCTTTTCCTGGTTTAAGAAAGCCACTCAAAAGCCAAGAATCTTTGCAAGATTTGCCAAGTGTATACAAGAGTTAAATGTGAAATTTGATGTGAAAACACATCGCAAATTGGACCAAAAAAAAAAAAAAAAAAAAAAAAAACACAACTGCCAATGACTTAAGCATTTTACAAATAAACAATAGCACATATCTGCATATTTTGATCTATACATTTAAATGAGAGAACTTCTGTGATGACCATACTTTATACACATATTTGTTGCCATAGTTACAATGAGGCAGGTGAAATTTAAATTAATACATGATAAAATCAGAATACTGATGACAATTTGCTTTTTTACAAATATTAAAAGCTTGATAATTTTAACCACCTATTCCTTTAAAAATTTCAAAAAGAAAACAAATCCATCCCTTCATTATCAAAGGTTTGTCTCAAATGTGAGTAGTTTACAATATATGTGAAGTAGTACAGAATTGTATTTTTAAGTTTTTTCTTTTTCTGCTTCTAAAATATTTAATGTACAAGACCTGTGAAAATTTTAAATAAGAAGTCAAATTTTTCATCTCTCACTCACACAAAGATAATCATATATAAAAACAACACATAGTGATTATACAACTATCAGTTCTCCCACCACAAAGAATTATCATTTTGACAAGCTTCAATTAATGAAGTTTTCTTTTCTAGAAAACAAAGTTGTTCTGTATCTATTCTTCATTCAAAGTATTCAACACACTCACACTCTTACTAGATCAAATGCTCACACAAAATCAAAACGGTATCTCATACAAACAATTTAATATGATATCCATATAACAAAAATCCATGATCCTTAAACATTAATCTCTTCTTTATCATTATTTGTAAATAATTTTAGTGATATTTTATCATTAACATAAACAAGTTTTAAATGGTGGTTTATATTCAGTTTTATACAAACACTTATTACACAAGTAAAAATGTTGCATTTTACACTAAACATATGTTTAAAGAATATGAATTTTTTAGTGTCAGCAAAAATCATCTAACAGGAAATTTCCATTAAAACTTGATTACCTCAAGATGTCTTTACGTCTGTTTATCTTCAAATAAAAGTTCTGCCCAACCTCTCACCCATGAAAATATTGTTTTTCTTTTGTTATGGTTTTATAATTTTTTAAAACTTTTTTATTTGAAATACTTAGTAAATGTTGTCCAACTAAAACAACCTAAATGTTTTATAATTTAAAAATATGTACCCATCATAATTTAATAAACAATGCTTATCTTTTCATCAACTAAAACAATTTCACAAAATTCCAAAGGAATTGGAGAGTAATTTTATTTTCACAATCCATCTCCAAAAAGAGAATAGAAAGCTCAAAGATACAGAAAATAAATGTTCAATATTGGATGAAATATTATTGGCAAGTTTTTCTCTTTTAAAACCATTAAGCAAGTAAAATATCCACCCAAATGTGCCCAAATGACAAGATTTTTTTTCATAATGTCTGATTTTCCTCAAAGATTTATCTTTAAATTTATCTAACACTACAGAAATCCTTAACAATAGCATATCAAGTTACATACTGCTTAAAGGGGATGATTGTAAGACCGTCAAATGTGAAAATCACTTTAAATGTAAAAAGATCAAATTTGACATTAAATGTAAAAACAGTTTTACTCAAAATGTAAATGTGGGTTCGATTTCGGCATCACTAACAATGTGCCAGCATTATAAAGAGACTTTAGTCTACACTGAAATCCTGTAAAACATTAATTACATCTTTAGAAACCATACATAGTTGCCAGCTTAAGGTTTCTCAGTACTTTGATTTTTGTTAAATCACTGGAAGCCTACTATGTGCACTCAGTTCCAATGCAAATTTATGCTAACGTGAGAAATGTTTTTGTTTGTCATTTATCACTTTTTTGTTTTCACATTTAAGGTAAATCTGCATTTTTACATTTAGCGTTAAAATGTTTTTACATTTAGCATCAAATGCTTTTTACATTTGATGTCAAGTTTTTACATTTGTAGCATTTTTTTTTACATTTAGAGTAAAATTGTTTTTACATTTAATGTCAAATTTGATCTTTTTACATTTCACAAGATTTTTACATTTGATGGTCTTACAGATGATCTTTATATATTATGAGAAATCTTAAACCAAAACTTCTAAGTTTGATCAAATCTTCCACAGTAACGCAAGATACCACATTATTTCTGGTTTAAAATGAGGACACATGCCCTCAACACTGTCATACTGCATGGTAAAGTTTTAAATTATACAGGGAAGAGCAACATGAAGATAAGGTACCTCCCCTTTAAAATATAGGTTACCGTTGATCAAATAAAAAATGTTTGCAGATAAGGACATGTTTAGTTAATGGTAACCATGTTGTTATTCATTATCCGATAATTCTATCACTCCTATATCTGCAGATCTGTCTCTGTTGTTGAATGACTCATTGTTAAAATGTTTTTATTGGACCAAAACTGATCACATGTTGAAATGAATGACTAATCCCTAAGTCTGTTACTTGCAACAGCCTCCTTCTGACTGCTGGTTCTGTTCACTACCAACTTTAACACCTGTCTGTCTTGGTTGTGCTTGACCTCCGGTTTCATTCTTCGGTAATTTCTTAGCTACAAAAGCATAAAAAAATAACGATAATAATCAACCTGAAGGTGAAACAATCTTGCAAGCTGGTTGTACAAGAAAAAAAGGTTTGCGTTTTCACTATATAATGCCTTCTTCACATCATAAAATTTAACCCATTATTTTTGTAATCTTTCAGGAATATCTTATCAAAATAAAGTTTCAAAAAATTTCATCAAACCAATTTATTGTAGAAAAACCAATGTATTACAGAGACAGCTGGATGGACAGACATGCCAAATACTAAATGATTGCAAAATATTTTGTGTCGACAGAAAAACCTGTTTGACTCACTGGTACATGTTTCTTATTTCATAAATTTGTAACAGTAACCCCAGGTATCATATAAATTTATACATCAAGTAAAACCTTGCTTAATGACAGGACTCATAACCTTTGTCAAATTGTCTGTTCTAGTATGATTTAGCAGCAAACAAGCGATTAACAGAATTTTTTTCATTTTGTTAGTTCATTATAATGAAATGGATAAAATATGTAGTTTCTTACAATATACAAGTACTAAATTCTTTCAACTGGGAGTCTTTCGAATGTTTGGTTTTTTTTTTGTTTTTTGTTTTTTTTTAAATAACTGCTCTATAAAGTGCTTTATAAATTAAGTGACTTGTAACACATTGGTTTCAGGCATCTTAGATCTAACTTAGCATACTATATTCTTTTACATAGACCCATTTTACTTAATCAACAACCCTACTTATAATGTCAAAATATAACTGAACAAAGAGTGGATATGAATCAAGGTTTTGATGAATAGCAAAAATTCACTGCTTTAAAAACAAAATATTACTGGCTTGACAAATACCAACAATGGCCTCTAAACATGAAGAGTAAAATATCATATTACCTATTGCTAAAAATATATCGTTTACATTCATGGCTGTTTTTGCTGATGTTTCCATGAATAATAAACTGTTTTCTTCAGCATATGCCTGTGCCTCCTATAAATAATAATTTTTAAACAGAATTAATATTAATATAACTATAACACAGTTGTGTTGTAACATTGATTTAATCAATACCATAATTAATCATCAACCAGTACTTCCAAAGTGTTTTACTAATTATGATAAGTTCAGATTTTTTTAAAAAACATAATGCATGTTTGTGAAGGTAAGTGAACAAGTGTGTGTGTGTGTGTGTGTGTGTGTGTGTGTGTGTGTGTGTGTGTGTGTGTGTGTGTGGGTGTATGTGTGTGTGTGTGTGTGTGTGTGTGTTTTAGGTTTTACTTATCAGGCAGAAGTACACTGTTAGACTCATCAGTACATGTAGGCGGACTAACTTGCACAATAGACTAGCACTGTGGCATCTGTGCTAGCACATTTTTCCAGGATGATAATATGCCATATGGATTGTTTAACTTAATGCTCAATCCAGAAATATTGTTGGTGGGCCATTTTGGTCAAGGACATGATTTAAAAAAAGACATATTTTCAAAAATTTAAGCTAACTTGCTAACATTTACTTGAGCTATTTTAATTGAACAGTTCACTATTAAAACATCCACATCAACTTGACCAATCTATGTGAATGTCATATTTTTTAGCATCTTTAAACTTAAACATTTAAGTTTCAGTCAAAGAAAATAATCAAATAAAAAGAAGTAGAACTGGTTTTACTTAAAAGTTCAAAATTCAATCATATCTACAAAGATAAGATTAGATTGCCCCCAAACAGTAATAATGTGAGATAAAATTTTAACCTTGGAGTCAACGTCATAAAGACCTCTTCTAGATTGTAAACTTCTATGGGGATTAAAATGGATGGGGTGGTGTAAAATCAGAATAGAAAGGATAAAACACAGATTTTTAGAAACAAAACCTTTCTCTACCAACAAATGCTAAACACAAATTGTAGACTTCAACAAGCTGTTTATCAATCCTTCCAAATTCTTGCCTCAATGCATATAAACAAAGAAGAAAAGCTTCGAAAACTGTCTGCAATCAGTTCAAGAATAATGGAAGAAGCATTTAGTACTACGGAAAATGTATGTTCTAAGCAAGCAAAAAAAAAAAAACAAAAACAAAAGGCCCAATGGGGCCTGTATCGTTGGCCTGGAATACCCTTATTTTGTTCTTTGCTTTTTCTTTTTAAATATATCCAATCAGTAAAATGTAAACAAACTCACTAGCAATATCCTTATTTTCTATTATTTCAAGCACTATTTATCATAAATTTCTTTTCAATTGGCCATGTAATTTCAGAAGATTTAGGCTGAAATAAACCTTATTTGCATGTTACATAACTATTGCAAAAATAAAAAATTGTATAGAAAATCCCATTATATATGTTTTATCCCCAACATCTAGTTTTTATGTTATAAATTTAAACAAAATCAGTACATAAATAAATCCATAATGGCCATTTTTAGATTTTTGCTATTTATAGTAACAGCAGCCATCTTGGATTTCTGACAGACATGTCCGATAAAATTATGAATCTATACCACCCAAGGACCTTCCACACTCAATATCCTTTCAATTGACCATGTACTTTCAGAGAAGATTTTGGCTAAAAATAAACCTTATTTGCATATTACGTAATTATTGCATAAACGAAAATCATACGGAAAAACCCGTTGTATATGTTTTATCCCCCGACATCTATTTTCTATGTTTCAATTTTCAACAAAATCAGTACATAAATAAACCCATAATGGCCATTTTTCAATTTTTGCTATTTATAGTAAAGGCCCCATCTTGGATTTCCGACAGACAAGTCGGATACAATTTTGAATCTTTACCACCCAAGGACTTTCCACACTTAATATCCTTTCAATTGGCCATGTTCTTCAGAGAAGACGGTTTTCAAAGTTTTCGGCTAAAAATGAACCTTATTAGCATATGACTTAATTATTGCACAAACAAACAAGAGGCCCATGGGCCTTAACGCTCACCTGAGAATATCTACAAAATTGTTTACAAAGTGCAACAGACAATATATCAAGTACAGAAAATTTAAAGAAACTCAAGAACTCCCAAAAAAATTAATAAGAAATATTCAGTCACATTTCATTAATAAGCAGCTAATATGCATAAAGTGACTGTAGTCTTCTTTTGCAGCTGTCACCTTGACCTTTCAACATATGACCTTAAATCATATATCAAAATGATTGCCACGTCAATATCTACAATATTCCAATATGCATGCCTATACAAAAAGTTAATAGTTTACAAGATAATTAGCAATTTAAGTCTTCTTTTGCAGCTGTGACCTTGATCTTTTGACATATGACCTTGAACTATATATTAAAATCATCGTCATGTCAATACCTACAATATTCTAAAATACATGCCCATACAAAAAGTTAATAGTTTTCAAGATAATTAGCAATTTAAGTCTTCTTTTGCAGTTGTGACCTTGACCTTTCAACATATGACCTTGAACCATATATCAAAATGATCATCATGTCAATACCTACAATATTCTAATATACACGCCTAAACAAAAAGTTAATAGTTTTCAAGATAATTAGCAATTTAAGTCTTCTTTTGCAGCTGTGACCTTGACCTTTCAACATATGACCTTGAACTATATATCAAAATGATTGTTGTCGCAATACCTACAATATTCTAATATACATGCCTATACAAAAAG
Source organism: Tegillarca granosa (assembly GCA_029721355.1). Taxonomy (NCBI): domain Eukaryota; kingdom Metazoa; phylum Mollusca; class Bivalvia; order Arcoida; family Arcidae; genus Tegillarca; species Tegillarca granosa. The sequence goes on along the minus strand of CM056597.1, from coordinate 7,167,434 downwards.
TTCATAGTTTTCAAGATAATTAGCAATTTGAGTCTTCTTTTACAGCTGTGACCTTGACCTTTCAACATATGACCTTGAACTATATATCAAAATGATCGTCATGTCAATACCTACAATATTCTAATATACATGCCTATACAAAAAGTTAATAGTTTTCAAGATAATTAGCAATTTGAGTCTTCTTTTGCAGCTGTGACCTTGACCTTTCAACATATGACCTTGAACTATATATCAAAATGATTGTCATGTCAATACCTACAATATCCTAAAATACATGCCTATACAAAAAGTTTATAGTTTTCAACATAATTAGCAATTTAACTTTTCTTTTGCAACTGTGACCTTGACCTTTCAACATATGACCTTGAACAATATATCAAAATGAGTGTCATGTCAATACCTACAATATTCTAATATACATGCCTATACAAAAAGTTAATAGTTTTCAAGATAATTAGCAATTTAACTTTTCTTTTGCAGCTGTGACCTTGAACCATATATCATAATAATCGTCATGTCAATACCTGCAATATTCTAATATAAATGCCTATACAAAAAGTTAATAGTTTTCAAGATAATTAGCAATTCAAGTTTTCCTTTGCAGCTGTGACCTTGACCTTTCAACATATGACCTTGAACCATATATCAAAATGATCGTCATGTCAATACCTACAATATTCTAATATACACGCCTATACAAAAAGTTAATAGTTTTCAAGATAATTAGCAATTTAACTTTTCTTATGCAGCTGTAACCTTGACCTTTCAACATGACCTTGAACCATATATCAAAATGATTGTTGTCCAAATACCTACAATATTCTAATATACATGCCTATACAAAAAATAAATAGTTTTCAAGATAATAAGCGATTTAAGTCTATTTTTGCAGCTGTGACCTTGACTTTTCAACATATGACTTTGAACCATATATCAAAATGATTATCATGTCAATACCTACAATATTCTAATATACATGCCTATACAAAAAGTTAATAGTTTTCAAGATAATTAGCAATTTAAGTCTTCTTTTGCAGTTGTGACCTTGACCTTTGAACATATGACCTTGAACCATATATCAAAATGATCGTTGTCGCAATACCTGCAATATTCTAAAATACATGCCTATACAAAAAGTTAATAGTTTTTAAGATAATTAGCAATTTAACTTTTCTGTTGCAGCTGTGTCCTTGACCTTTCAACATATGACCTTGAACAATATATCAAAATGAGTGTCATGTCAATACCTACAATATTCTAATATACATGCCTATACAAAAAGTTAATAGTTTTCAAGGTATTTAGCAATTTAAGTTTTCCTTTGCAGCTGTGACCTTTACCTTTCAACATATGACCTTGAACCATATATCAAAATGATTGTCATGTCAAAACCTACAATATTCTAATATACACGCCTATACAAAAAGTTAATACTTTTCAAGATAATTAGCAATTTAACTTTTCTTTTGCAGCTGTGACCTTGACCTTTCAACATATGACCTTGAACCATATATCAAAATGATCGTTGTCGCAATACCTGCAATATTCTAAAATACATGCCTATACAAAAAGTTAATAGTTTTCAAGATAATTAGCAATTTAACTTTTCTGTTGCAGCTGTGTCCTTGACCTTTCAACATATGACCTTGAACAATATATCAAAATGAGTGTCATGTCAATACCTACAATATTCTAATATACATGCCTATACAAAAAGTTAATAGTTTTCAAGGTATTTAGCAATTTAAGTTTTCCTTTGCAGCTGTGACCTTGACCTTTCAACATATGACCTTGAACCATATATCAAAATGATTGTCATGTCAATACCTACAATATTCTAATATACACGCCTATACAAAAAGTTAATAGTTTTCAAGATAATTAGCAATTTAACTTTTCTTTTGCAGCTGTGACCTTGACCTTTCAACATATGACCTTGAACCATATATCAAAATGATCGTTGTCCAAATACCTACAATATTCTAATATAAATGCCTATACAAAAAGTTAATAGTTTTCAAGATAATTAGCGATTTAAGTCTATTTTTGCCGCTGTGACCTTGACTTTTCAACATATGACCTTGAACCATATATCAAAATGATTGTCATGTCAATACCTACAATATTCTAATATACATGCCTATACAAAAAGTTAATAGTTTTCAAGATATAGTGACAAATAAATAATTTTTAGCAATTTTCCCACTAAGTTCCTTGCCATTTCCCCATTTTGAGCCCCATCGCTTCCATTTGTGCAAATCTAAAACTAGATGACCTAAGAATGTTATAAGTGAAATAACTAAGGTATATCTCTTGTACATTCAGAGGAGAAGATTTTTAAAGTTTTTCACTATTTCCCCCTTATGGGGCCCCAAGGGGACATAACTCCTTCATATGTGCAAATCCGAAAGGCCTTCACCCAGACATCATCATCACCAAGTTTCATCAAATTTGGGTTGGTAGTTTTAGAGGAGTTGATTAAAATGTAAAATGTTAACGCACGACGGACGACGCACGACGCACGACGCACGACAGACGACGGACGGTGAACCATCGCAATAGCTCATCTGTGCTTTCAGCTCAGGTGAGCTAAAAATCGTACAGAAAAACCCGTAATATATGTTTTATCCCCCCCGACTTCTTTTTTTTATGTTTTAAATTTCAACAAAATCGGAACATAAATAAACCCATAATGGCCATTTTTTTATTTTTGCTATTTATAGTACTGGCAGCCATCTTGGATTTCCGACAGACATAACGAATATAATTTTGAAGCTATACCACCCAAGGACCTTCCACACTCAATATCCTTTCAATTGGCCATGTACTTTCAGAGAAGAAAATTTTCAAAGATTTCGACTAAAAATAAACCTTATTTGCATATTACGTAATTATTGCACAAACGAAAAATCATACGTAAAAACCCATTATATATGTTTTATCCCACGACATCTATTTTCTATGTTTCAAATTTCAACAAAATCGAGGACAAAAATAAACCCATAATGGCCATTTTTCGATTTTTGCTATTTATAGTAACAGCAGCTATCTTGGATTTCCGACAGACATGTCGAATATAATTTTGAATCTATACTACCCAAGGACCTTCCGCACTCAATATCAGGGTTCATACGGATATTTGGACTCCAATTTTAAGGACTATTTAGGGTTTTTTCAGGGTCTTATTTGCAAATTTAAGGCCTTATCAGAGGCAAACATGTTTTTGCCTTTATGTGTGGTGACCCCCATTTTTCTTATTTTTTTTATAATACATGTATTATCAATCAATTTATTGTCATAAACTTGCAAACATTATAAAACTCCTTTCAATTGGCCATGTACTTTCAGAGAATAATTATTGTTAAAACTAAAAATCATACAGCGAAACCCGTTATATATGTTTAATCCCCCAACATCTATTTTCGATGTTTCTAATTTCAACAAAATCAGTACATAAATAAACCTGTTATGGCCATTTATAGGTTTTTGCTATTTATAGTAACGGCAGCCATCTTGGATTTAGGACAGACATGTCGGATACAATTTTTAATCTATAGCATACCTTTCATACCAAATTTCATTTGAATTGGCCTATTGGTTTCAGAGAAGAAGATTAAAGTTTACGGATGCACGCAAGCTTTACCATTCCATAAGCTCACCCTGGCTTTGCCAGGTGAGCTAAAAACAAAGGAATCAACCCAGATGCAATACAACTTTATGCCATTAAAAGGGTATATAACAACCCACTGAAAATAAAATAAACAAAATGTGAGAATCAATAAACAAAAAGAATAAATAACAGCTGTGGGGAAAATTCAACTAAGACAAGTAAGAACAGAAATATATGAATATTGATTTAAGAATTACAGGTATAATAGCTCCCAATGATAAAGAAATATTAAATTTCAATGATTAAGACTTGAACACATTTCTATAACACCTGATGCAAGACTTTGGTAGCTTTACAGAGTTTTTTCACTTTACCATATTACTATTTACAAATTATGACTGAATAAACAGACCACAACAATGGGAAAACTAAGAATGATATTATTTTTGACAATCACAATAAATCACTATGAGTTACTACCAATGGTACAACTTGTCACTAATTCCTCTCTCAGAACCATGTTAAATTTAATGGAAAAACACAAACTATGTCAATGAAATTTCAAGAAATGAAAAAAAAAAACAAAAAAAAAACATATATACTATAGCAAATATACCACATTTATATATTTTTCAATCAAAGTGGATTGAACATATATTACCTAAATTATATCCTAAAATATTTTTGCTTTTTAGGCTATAATTTCAATTGCAAAATCAATTTAAGTTCAGCTTTTAGACTGTTAACAAACATTCTGAAATAATATTTATATATTCTATGATTTCATCAATAACTGTTTCAAGATACATTTGTTAAATAGACCGAGTGCAACCTTGAGATCTAAAATTTTCTGCCTGGTTGCCATAATCAAAGAAGACTTGGGTTATGAAATGTCTAATTCACCCTTAAAAATGTTAAGTTTTGTTTGTGTTCAATTTTTTTGGCATGTAGTAATTGTTACTGTCAGAGAATACTAGATATGTTTCTTTGAAACAGATGTGTCGCCTGACACTGCATAAAAATCAATCAAAGGGAAATAATTCAAAAACGGAACAAGATAGAGTTGCAGTTCTTGTGCACTGCACTTTGAGTCATTGCCAGAAACATGCACACCAAGTTTGGAGTCATTTGAACATACTACACCTAAGTTATGCTCCAGACAAGAAATGCTCTATAAAAATCAAAGGGAAATAATTCAAAAACGGAAAAAGATAGAGTTGCGGTTCTTGTGCACTGCACTTTGAGTCATTGCCAGAAACATGCACACCAAGTTTGGAGTCATTTGAACATACTACACCTAAGTTATGCTCCAGACAAGAAATGCTCTATAAAAATCAAAGGGAAATAATTCAAAAACGGAAAAAGATAGAGTTGCGGTTCTTGTGCACTGCACTTTGAGTCATTGCCAGAAACATGCACACCAAGTTTGGAGTCATTTGAACGTACAGCACCAATGTTATGCTCCAGACAAGAAATGCTCTATAAAAATCAAAGGGAAATAATTCAAAAACGGAAAAAGATAGAGTTGCAGTTCTTGTGCACTGCACTTCGAGTCATTGCCAGAAACATGCACACCAAGTTTGGAATTATTTGAACGTACAACACCAATGTTATGCTCCGGACAAGGAAATCCGGACGCAGCAGACGCTGACGACGAAGGTAATCCCTATATGTCCCTGGTCAGGCCACACAACAAGGACTTGCAATTGTTCATAATTGTACTTGTATTGATAGTACCCGGTATAATACTTTCCCATAATTTAAAACATACTGCCTTTCTTATGAGTAACTAAAACACAGTATATTTTTAGACAAAAAGGTAAAATAACAAGTCGCTTTGCCATTGACTAACAAAATAATTCAAGAACATATAAGAAACAAATAGGAAACTTTAGTCTAGAACATCACTATCCATTACTTGCATGAAAGAGATATAACAGATGTCAATGTCAGAAGTATCTGTAGCCAAACAAAAATCCCAGAAATACAAAAATTAACAATACCAAGTATATAAATCAATTAGAAAAAATAATCAATGTTCTGTGAAGGGAAATAACTCTTTCAGGGTTCTTACAGATATTTGGACTCCAATTTTAAGGACTTTTTAGGATTTTTTCAGGGTCTTATTTGCAAATTTAAGGCCTTATCAGAGGGACAATTTTTGCCTTGAGTGTATTGTTTTTAGCGACAAAGACGTCCATAGTAACAGCACTTGAAGTGGAAGTTGAAGTTGTTGGGCATTCGGGAGGGACAGATACCTTTTAAATCGGTCATTTCATTGTCAGTTTTACATGTTTCTGACACTTCTGTCCGTTTAAAATCTTCCGTGTTTTAACTGGCACTAATCTATACTTAGCTGTTTGAAAAAAGTGTTGGGTATAGTAACACTTTGCATTACGGCCATGTTTGTCACTAGAAGCGTGCGAAACTAATTTTCCCAAGTTCTATTATTTTCCGACATCATGTGCAATAAGCTTTATTTTTGTCACTTTTGACTTCTGACAGCCATTTATATTTTGGTATCCACTGTCTGTTAAACACACATTTCCCCAGCATGCAGACAGTTCAACTAGCCGTCTTTAATATGTCACACCACACTATATGGCCCATCATCATTGAGCGAACAGGTAACCAGGCGAAATACTAAAATTTAAATAGGTTTCAAGACACATCCAATATCCGTACCTTGTTTTATTATTTAAAATACGATCGGAAAACTTATTAATTGATTTCTTTATTTTTATCAGTCTTTTCACAACCACTTAATTTCGAAATACAGACACCCTATTGGCCGAATTCAAGGGTTTTTTAGGGCCTCCAGGATAAATTTAAGGGCTTTTTAGGGTCAGACTTGTTTTTAGGGTCTTTTTAGGGCAAACCTCAAAATTTAAGGACTTTTCCAGGCCTGTACGAACCCTGCTCTTTTAAAACTTCAATGTCACCATTTGACTTTATTTCAAGCAAACATGTTTTTGCCTTTATGTGTGGTGACCCCCATTTTTCTTATTTTTTTATAATACATGTATTATCAATCAATTTATTGTCATAAACTTGCAAACATTATAAAACTCTAATAAAATTTTGAGAAAGGATGTTACTGATAACTTGTTACTTAATTTATACATGATACAATAACAAGGAAAAGATAGGTAGATTAGCATTATTTTCTCTTACAAAATGTTGTTCCCTTGTATAGCATAAAATACCACCAAAGGTACCACAAAAAAGTGGTATGAATACCCCTATTAGATGAGGCATTTCTGAATTCAAAATAATGAAAAGGTAAAATCAGTATCATTTTAAAAAGAATGTAAAAATCGGTTCAAGAGTACAAAGTGCCTTAAATACCAACCTCATATTCAACCATTCCAACCATAAAACTGTGAGAACTGAATACCAACCTCATATTCAACCATTTCAAACTCAAAACTGTGAGCACTGAATACAAACCTCTTATTCAACCATTCTTAACTCAAAACTGTGAGTACTGAATACAAACTTCATATTCAACCATTCCAAACTCAAAACTGTGAGTACTGAAAACCAACCTCATATTCAACCATTCCAAACTCAAAACTATGAGTAATGAATACCAACCTCATATAAAACCATTCCAAACTCAAAACTGTGAGTACTGAAAACCAACCTCATATTCAACCATTCCAAACTCAAAACTGTGAGTACTGAATACAAACCTCATATTCAACCATTCTTAACTCATAACTGTGAGTACTGAATACCAACCTCATATTCAACCATTCCAAACTCAAAACTGTGAGTACTGAATACAAACCTCATATTAACCATTCCGAACTCAAAACTGTGAGTACTGAATACAAACCTCATATTCAACAATTCCAAACTCAAAACTGTGAGTGCTGAATACAAACCTCATATTCAACCATTCCAAACTCAAAACTGCAAGTACTGAATACCAACCTCATATTCAACCATTCCAAACTTAAAACTGTGAGTACTGAAAACCAACCTCTTATTCAACCATTCTTAACTCAAAACTGTGAGTACTGAATACAAACTTCATATTCAACCATTCCAAACTCAAAACTGTGAGTACTGAATACCAACCTCATTTTCAACCATTCCAAACTCAAAACTACAAGTACTGAATACCAACCTCATATTCAACCATTCCAAACTCAAAACTGTGAGTACTGAATACAAACCTCATATAAAACCATTCCAAACTTAAAACTGTGAGTACTGAAAACCAACCTTATATTCAACCATTCCAAACTTAAAATTGTGAGTACTGAATACCAACCTCATATTCAACCATTCTTAACTTAAAACTGTGAGTACTGATACCAACCTCATATTCAACCATTCTGAACTTAAAATTTTGATTACTGAATACCAACGTCATATTCAACCATTCCAAACTCAAAACTGTGAGTACTGAATACCAGCCTCATATTTAACCATTCCAAACTCAAAACTGTGAGTACTGAATACCAACCTCATATTCAACCATTCTTTTATTTGCCAGATCTGACTTATTTCCAGCTAATGCAATAACTATATTGGGACTGGCTTGTCTTTGTAATTCTTTAACCCAAGTCTTTGCTCTGCCAAATGTGTCCTGAAAATATATAACCTTTATTAAGTGATAGAGTCACAAATTTTCTTGAGAAAATGAAAAAAATTTTTTAGACAAGATTTGCAATAATACCTCAGTCAATTGTTTTTATTACTAACTTTTAAATGTTTCCATATTTACAAGATGATGAAAATGGTTGCAGATAGACAGCCTTAAGCCATCTGCAATTATAACTGACTGTAAATCTAATGAATCCTAGTCTTAGGTTTTTGTGCCTTACAGCAGAATGTTCAGAAGTCAGAGGCACAAGATATATTTCCACTAGCTATATTTCATTACAGCAAAATGAATTGTTTCTTAATCTTTTTCAGTTCTTGAAGTTGAACAAAATCAAAATAAAATGCATCTAATATTTTTTCATAGATTTTAACATTATTAAGATACTATAAAATTTTCTCTAAATACTGTAGTGTGAAATGCTGCTGATTTCATTAATTCTAAAAGCCTTCCATCCAGTACCAAAAAAGGGTTCTGACATTCCTACATTTAGCTTGATTTTGGTAAAAAGTCGTCTATAGTGTGTTAATAAGATTTTACTATATGTATGATTTCATTTAATAACTTACTTTTTGACATAATGACACATATACTGTTGACCCGATTTTTTCCTTTACCATCAAGATTAGCAATTCAGGAAGTGTAATAATGAAAGAGGAGGAAAGTAAATGACCTCACAAACCTTATTGTTCCAAACTTTGCATTTATGCCTTGATTGAGGCTGTCATTGGAAAAGGAAATTGGAATTGTTGATAAAACTTTTAACTATATTACTTACCTGATTTGTAATATCATATACAACAATTGCTGCTTGTGCACCTCTGTAGTACATTGGTGCCAAACTGTGATATCTTTCTTGTCCTGCTGTGTCCCATATTTCAAATTTAACTGTTGTGTCATCTAGACATACTGTTTGTGTTAAAAATGCAGCTGTAAAAGAAAATATAATTGTAATTAAGATTTTGCATCACATTTCTATAATATCATAATATAGCAAAGACAAATTAATCAAACATGATGAATGAGACAGAGATATTTTTCTTTCTGTGAAGTCTAGAACTATGATGTTTGATGTATATATATATATATAGTTATGAATATCTAGAAAACTCAAGGATACAACACAAAAACATAAAACACAAGATAACTCTCGGGATTTTTACCAAACAAATAATGACAATAACTCCAGAAAACCCTTCAACCAAAAAACACCAGTTGTCCACATTGTGCAAGTATTTGCTTTCTTCATACTGTAGTTTTTCAAAGTCCACTTCCACAGGTAAAATAATCAGATAAGTTCAACAAGTGCTTGATAATTACTGGGAATTGTCATGATCAACTTCTAAGTCACTTCTAAGTCACATGGTCCACTACCAAAGATGTGCTTATTCATAACTAAGGGAATTAGTTATGCAAAGAGATAATTAACATTTAAACATTCTGTTAAAATTAAAATATTTACTGACAGTAATTATCAGAGTCAGACAAATTATAATATTTGAACTGTGCTATTACTTTGCCAACATTAGGGAACTTTTCACAGAACTGCTTTAATGATGAACCAATCTTGTCAAATGTTAAAAATTAATTTCACTCACAAAGCTTGTCTTGTGCATCAAAGTTTATCTAAACAACATTATTCATCATGTTAATGTAACAGTAAGGGTTTTTATTTGACCCTTCACTTTCAGGGAAAAAATCTTAAAAATAAATCCATTTAAAAATGGTTGCTTTTCCTTAAAGTCTAACAGTTTCTGTTACAAGAGCTAGCAAAACTATTAAACAATGGACAATGACAGAGTAACACACAACTCCTCTCTAATCAGTAATGGTTCTTATAATTTCTATTACATTGTTGTATGCACATAACTTGGAAGTCAATAGAAAATGATCAATGATTTTGATAGCTTGGGGGTTCAACTGTAAAGAATTGAAATGTCCTAAAAACTTGGTTTAGAGTACACTTTTGTCTTGGAACAAAACTTTAATCAGTCAAACCGCTAACAAATATGATGACAACAATGACAACTTTTAAACAACAGTTACAATATTTCTGTTCAACAATGTCAGTTACTAAAATGTTCATACATTTAACAAATTTTTTCTCAACAAGCTCACAATCAGTATTGTATTGGCAATACATGTTCCCTGTTCATGACAACTGCCAGTCACAGATAAAAAACCCTTTTAGCAATACTGTATATTCAGAAAGGACAGACAGATGCCAGACACATAGGCAAGTTCATTAAAAAACATGCATAACTATGCTGAATTTGCCAACCAAGTTTCATTAGAATCTTATTAGTGCTTAAGAAAACAATCGAAATATGACATTTGTGAACAAAATAGGCATTTTGCCAATAAAGCACACTAAGTTTCATGAAAAACCACTGAACAGTCTTTGGGAGACGGTGTGAATATATAACTTTTCCACAGACAGACAGACGATGACAAACTCTGGTTTTATTGAAAGGAAACTTACAAAGCATTATGTGATACAATTCCTCTTTTTCATAACATATGTAACAGTACGAAAAGTTAAGAACCTCATGAAAATCATTGTCCTTCACCAAGGGGACTGACAGATTTCCTCACACTGTGATATGTCAGAGCAGGACTTGAACTTTGTCCGCAGGAGGCTGTTTGATCCATAAGCACAATTTAGACCACCCAGAACACCAAGTCTAAATAACTCACCAAACAAAAAATCCAAATGTGCTATAGAAACTACACTCAACTGTGAAATAAGATGCCATAGACATGTAATGAAATTGAAGCTATATCACCAATCAGTGTCACATGGTAGCTATGACTCAAAAGACTCACAATGCAAAAAATTATGTAAAAATGTGAATTCATAGAGAATGACACTTATTATGGCCATAAGAAACACTCTTCTATGAATTCGTTGAATTAATAATTTAAATATACTACAGAATTTCAAATACAAAGCCACACTGAGATCATGTTGCAAGGTTTTCAATTTTCAAGTCATCACAATTCAATTTGAATAGATTTCTTAGTGTTAACCAGACAAATGGATATCAATCAAACATTCAACTTGCTAGTCAAAAAGTGTTTTCCTTTTTATAAAATAACAGAGTTGAAGTGTCATGTAACCATCTAACTTCTAAGGTCAACTGAAATGTGCATTGTAAATTCAAAAAAAATTGTTGGCATTAAGATTTTGTTCTCAAGTTGAATCTCATTTTCCTAAAATGAAAAGTGGATAATTTTGTTATCAGGTTAATATTACCTCCTATTGTACTTTCTTGGTACTCATGAAACTGTCCTTTAACAAATCTCAAAACAAGACTAGATTTTCCAACGGCAGATTCTCCTAACAGCACTAATTTGAATTGACATATTTTGCCTTGAGCAGCTCCATTGGGTCTTTGAGCCCCTCTGCTAGCCATTATATATGTCTTTACTGTGTCTCTTTCCTGTGATCAACCAACTCGCACATACAAATAGTTTCGAAATATAATCAAAGTGACCTGAAAAATATATAACACATACTCTAGTTCTTATTACACTGTCAAGTTAACATTATAATTAATGATCAAAATATTGGGTTAACAATTTTGCAAAGCTTTTTTACTTTTAACACCGTCAAGAGGAACTATAGTAACAAATTAATTATAATGGAGCTTTCTACCGAGGGGTTGATTACACATCTGACATGTTCTTTAAATATACATGTGACAATAAAGAATTTACACATTTGGTTGGTATCTGGCACTTTATATTTTGAGTTCTTAGAAATAGTCAAATACACCTTTAAAATTTTATTAGATCCCAGTGTTTACGGCAATATCTGTGCCAAATTCTGACATTGAACTATAGTTTATTTGATATTAAGAAATAAAATTGACATTTTGCAATCTAAAAAGAACGAAAAGACCAACTAACTGTCCCAACTTTCATGTTTACTTTGGAATTACAAATTGACGTTATTTCAGCCAAACACACTAGATCTATTTTACAATAAAGTAAGTAGAATCAGTATACACATATAATTACAGAATCTTTATAAACAATGTATTGATACATACATTAACTGGACTGTCATTGTAACACTACGTCTTTGTCCAATTTCGTGACAAGTGAAGCAAATCATAACAAATAATGTTTTATGATGCCTTAAAATGTTTGTGGTTAAGGATATAAAATTGGGAAATGATTTTAAAATGTCATTTTGCAATTTCTTTTACTCAAGGAACCAGACACCTTTGACATATTACGTAACACTTGCTGACGATCTTCTGATAAAAATGTAAACAAGGAAACCAGAGGCTGAGAAAAATGTCAGCCATCATAGATTTGTCACGTCATTCATTTACATGCGACGAATGAAACGTGAAACATGTAACTGAATTCATGCTTACCGATAAATATAACTATAACAATTGATATCTTGAACCAGTATCACGAAATAACTTAGATATTCGATTTATAAGTTGTGTGATGATTTTACGCAGAACCTCCCTCTGAGAACTTACAACTTCTTTTGAAGGAAAACGGAAGTAAGTGCGCAACATATAATAACAGTTAACGGATTTTATATTTAAAACCAGGCTGTTAGATTTTAATTTTTCAAATAGATTCTATTTCTTTCTTTATAATATACAAGTTATAGTCAATGACAAAATTAGTGATTTTCAAACTGGAATGAACAACGGATGTTACAGCGGAAGAATACATACAGAAAAATAGGCCATGTAAACGCACGGGCACCCCCATAGAATGACGTCATGGTCAGCCGATACACTAATCGATTGATCTTTTAAGTTTTTAACACCTTTTTAATGAAAATAACAATCAATAATTTTTACATTACAACATACAATTTAATACACCTTCGGGAATTGGAATAGATATTTTAAACATTGTATATATTGCTCGAAGTGTCTAATATTTTTTTTTTTCGACTTTTACAGCGACATTACTGAAACTTTGGCTGTTTTATTTATTATACAATGTTGCGATTGTGATATCATTAAATAACTAGTGATGTCACTAAATAGCACGAAACACTTCATATTAAGTGGTGTCACTTGATCGAATTTGTGATAGTGATGTCGCTTATCTGTAATATGTATTTGAGCAATAAATTAAAATCACTTATTCTCATGTATTTAGTCCTACTGAATCACCAAATCGAATACAATATTCAAAAGTAGCACATGGAAATTTTGTCACGCATTATTTACAATAATTAAATATATATATACATTATCTCAGGGCAGTAAAATTTATTTTAACTCAGTTAAACTTACTAAGCAATTTACTCACTGGCAATTAATTAATATGACTGACTTGACTGATCTCTTATTAACTAAAAAAAAGTTAGTTTTCTCATTATTGTCATTTAGCATCAGTCAACTTCAGTTCTGGTAACTCCAATTTACAGCAAAAAGATTTCACCCTTTAGAAATCTATTCCTAAGTAATTTATAAAAAAAAAAATGATTTAGCCTTCCATTAAAACACATTTCAAGCAGATTTTAAATATCAAAAACTTCAATCGAAATCTTCAAAATTTAAATCACTTCGATAATTTGAAGTCGTTGTTATTACAATATCGAAGTTTTCTGTTAAAGCCTTCAACCTGTACGGACAACTCATCCGAGAATTAGATTTTTTTTTTAGCAGAATATTGACGTTTAAAAAAAAATACAAAAAAAAATCATGCTAGCACGTAGTATAATTTTTGCGCTTGTATAAATAATCTGTTTTTTAAGTGTTTGTGATACCGATAGATCTAGTATATTATCATATAACACTTTTTGAATGTTTTGCCATATTTAATTAGATTATGCAAAATTATAAGTCTAAAAATTCCAAAAAGTTTTATATGGTACTAGAATTTTGAAGCTGCACTAGATGTAGTATTATAAAATTATATAGTATTTTCTTTTATTTGTTCTTTATGAAACTGCTTTCATTGATGTAGTTAATCCATTTAACCGTGATTAGTATGCTTTGCCGTTTGCATCCCACTTTAAGAATTTATGGAGCCGATTTGTGATAAGTAAGTTAAATCCCCCCCCCCCCAAAAAAATTATCAAAATTTTAAGGAAAGAAAGGCATAGTTTTAATTTATCAAAGCTCATTAAATCTGTCTTCAACATTTTTTGCCCACTTTTCTGATAGTCTAAAATTCTTTGAACTGACCTTGATTTACAAAATACATAAAAAAATGTTTGATGCTGTAAAGATTCCTTGATTAATTGACGTTTATAGAATGGGTTGGGTAAACATAGTAGAGTAGAGTGGAATAATGGTGTTTCGCGCTCCCGTCAAGATCTGTCATTGTGGAGAAAACCGAAAAACCCGAAAAAAAAAACACGGCGACGGCTTCGGCAAGCGAACTAACAAATTTTCTTACATTAGGATCTGGGTTCTGCTATAATTTTTTTGAATATTTCATTCGTCACATTGTAAGTTTTTGAATAATTATTCGGAAAATTTAAAATTTACAATATGACATCTGCCCGAGTGGAATTTGAACCTAGGCGATCATGAAGAGGCACTGTGTTTAGATCACTTGGCCATCGAGATCCCGGGTGAGTAAAACAGAGATGGAAGTTAAGTTGAAACCGGGGGGGGGGAGGTTAATACAGAACACACACCGTTTTAATTTACTCTGAAGAATTATATCTGAAAACGAAAATGCTAAAATAAGACATTAAATAAAATGCAGTTTAGCAATAGATATTTGGAGAAAGTCGAAGGGATCCAATTGATCAGGTACATATCTCGGTAACAACTCAAAAGATGGTTGTATATTTTGTATTTTATATATTGTATAATTTGCTTTCTTTTTTTATAGGCTTTTTGGGTTAAAATTTTAGTTGAGGGTGCAAGTTATGAAACTCTTAAGATAAATAACAAGATTAACTAATTAATAAAATAAAACTTTTTACCAAATATTTGAATAAATACATTACCAAATATTTAAATAAATAAATGATGGTTTCGTCGAAAATAGGTTTGACTAAGTGTAACGTGTCGATGAACGTTTTGATACGACCCCCAGCAGAGATCTAAAAGTGTGCCATAGATTTATTTACGTGACACGATTATAGATGTGGACAGAAGGAACGTCATTGACAAAATTTGGAGAATACTATCACTTACTGCACTGATTTTGATATTTTCACGTCACCTGGAATAAGTTATGGAACTTTTACAGTGAAAATATACAATTCGTAAACTAAAAGAAAACTTATAAAGTAAAAGGGGGCGTAACCTGAAGGATTAGTAAACAGATAGACAGACGGTTTGAGATAAGATTTTTTACAAATTGAATGTTATTCTTAATATAGAAGTGATTTAAAAATGAATTTAGAAGTTTTTGAAATCTCTAAAAATATGTTAAGGATGTCTTTGTGAAGTTGATAGTTGTATTCTTGGATATTATAATCATACCTTTAACTAATATGTAAGTATGATATAATGGGGATGTTTCAACAGGTTGTCATGATAATTTGTACTATAGTCAGTAACTGTATTGTATTAATTTGGGGAAGTTTTAGACGATAAAAATCAAGAAATTACTCAAAAGAAATCTAAATATCAATGAAAATTGACACTATAGGTGGTATAGGTATCATATAATGCTTCTTGTTACTTCCGGGTTGTAATGGCCTTGAGTAATATAAATCAACCATTGTTTCTGGTGTCAATAAGTAACGATAATATGGATTGATCAATGTTGTTTTACGCACGAGTCAATATTCTTTAACTTATATAGAAGCGATTAGACCTAGGATATGAAGGAAACCGAAGTGCCCAGAAAAACCACTCAACCCGCCAAGTGAACTAACAAACATTTTTCACAGACCATCACGGTGTTGCCCTAGATGGATTCTTAACTTGGCGATGAGAGACAATGTAATTGCACCCTTTAGACAATTTGGACTACAAAGGCCCCAACACTACCATTGAATATAAAATCTTTCATAAACGACAAGGTTTCTTTTTGTAACACATATAGCGCACTACACCCATTAAATCTTACTTAAGAGGTATGACAAAATAACGCTATATTGAAAATTTCTTTCTTTTCAATATTTCTTTAAAAAAAACATGCATAAATACATGTGCATTCTATTTTAATCAAATAAAAACATTTTATTAAAAACACACGAATATAAGTTGTTATAAATCGTTCTGTAATCCAACACGATGTCGACTATGTAAATCCTAGATTGTAGATTATATAGTTTAATTTTTGTTGACTTAACCTTTAATTGTTCTATTTTGATATAACTAAACATATACATATACAATATCTGGAACTACATCATTAACATGATACACAAACAGAGATACTCGATCTCTTTATTTCACTACCCCCCTCAACTTATACCTTTAATCTTCCAGGACTTCTCAGCGCCTAGGTTCGATTCCGACTCCTTCATATCATTGTTAGAAACTTTATGACTTTACTTCCTAGAGGTCTTTATGGCAGGCGTGGCACGTTAAAGAACATCCCTGCACATTGCTCTAAGCGCACTGCAAAGGTAAAAACTTCACTTCACCTATAGCTGGTGACGTCTCAATATAACTGAAATATACTTGACTGGGACGTAAAACCCCATTAAATCAATCAAGCAATCCTAGAGGTCTTTGGTTTTCTCCGGGTACTCAGATTCTAGAACTGACAACAGTGATACAAACTTGATTATGACGTAAAACACCATTATTCCTGTCTACTTGTAGTTTATTCTTTTGACATTCCTGTTAAATTTTGAGGTACAAAGACGAAACATCTGAGCGAAAATATCTTATTTTGCGGTCGCAATTTAATATTTGACAAAATATTATTATGTTGCGGCGCAAGATTACCAAATTGCTTCAGCAACATTAAACATTTCCCTAAGTGGATATTTTGACATCGTTGCACTAATAGGCTTTCACATAAAGTATATGTTCTAGAGATTGTCTTAAAGCTAGACTATATTGTCAAATTTTATTTGCATCAGTTGTTAAGACACGTTGTTATTCCCTTTTTATACAGATAAGCTTTCTCCCTGTACGAATTTTAAACGCATTTTGATATAACATGTATTCTGTTTTATCCTTTATAATACCACTTGAAAAGGAGTGCTAGGGATCGTATAACTACGTGTGATAAAGGACACTTTGTGCCATATCTGAAAGAATCAGTCATGACCGACTAGATGAACATGAGACTTTCGATTGTTTATTTTGGATGAACGTTCTGAACGTTAAATTTTCACTTAAATCTAGAACTAGCTTGGCTATAAACATGTCAGTCTACCAGCAGGCAGTAGACCAGCAGGTGCTTTTGAGTCTATACATCTTGATGTATTGGATATGCATATGGCGCATCTTATGGGGGATTCTTCGAAATATTGCTATTCTATATCGTTCCTCGAAAACGTTATATGTATCTGTTGCTTGGGGCAATAGTGAACCCCATTGGCCTTATCTATTGTTGAAATATTATTCATCGGGTTAACAATCACAATGTTACTGATATAAGATATATTAACCTAATGTTTTTTTCTATTGTAATATCAGACATAATGAGCAAGCGAACAAATCCAGCACCACCTAATGCTCGGATGGGTAACCCGGTCGTAAGCAGATCAAAACAAATCAAATTAGTTCTTCTAGGGGAATCCGGTGTAGGAAAATCAAGCATTGCATTAAGATATGTTAGAGGCGAATTTAACGAACACGGAGAAGCTACAATCGGAGGTAAGCTAGTGACATTAAGAAATACCACCATCAATGGTTCATATATTAAAATATTTGGAAAAAGTTTCATGGACAAAAACTAATAATGTAAAGATATTATCTTTTTTATTGAAGGTATGCTTGTATAAACTGTAGAGGGTGAAATGAAAACGCAATTTTATATCTTATAATTTGAAGTGTTCTTTTGGTCCATTATGGTCAAACAATCAAAATTGAGAATGAAAAAAAGGGAACAATTGGACGTCAGATATATCCAGGATAATTTTGATACAGCGACATACTTGTCAGCAATATTGTGTTGAAGGCCAAAAAACTTTTTGAGAGCTTTGATAAGCCTAGGCTTGCAATATTCCTGAATCAACAATTCAATTTTAAGCAGCTTGCTTCGTTGTAAGGAAGTGCGATTTTAGTAAAAAGAAAATTACAAATGGGTCTTATAAATGTGTACGTAGTATATTTCAGATTCTGCATTTGTGTATCGACTGGTGTTTACCATCTGTAAAAATTTGGTTTTTGTTTGAAACTATGTTTATTTGTTTTACAGCTGCTTTTCTAACAAAGACTATCAATGTAAATGGCTGTGCTATAAAGTTTGATATATGGGATACAGCAGGTCAGGAGAGGTATCACAGTCTGGCACCCATGTACTACAGAGGTGCTCCTGCTGCTGTTGTGGTGTATGACGTTTGCAGTATGGTAAGTTTGATATATAGTTACTGCAGTCCTGGAGAGGAATCTAAGATCTACACCTTTGCACTATAATGATGTTATCATCAGATAGTCACAAAATATGTTTTGTCTTGCGCTCAGTGTGTGTGTGTGCGTGTGTGTGTGTGTGTTTTCTTGCCTTATGCTTATTATGTCTTTGTAAGCTAAACGTTTCCCTTTTTACATCAAACAACGAATAGGTTTGAATCTAAATTGGACCGAACCTAGTCTGAGAAAAACTGTCAGCCTGATTGCCAAAGGTCGGCGGCTTTATTTCCTCGACCATTCGAGAACAGACAGACTCGAAGTAAGTGAAAGAATTTCAAACTGGAGCGTTAAAACAATTACTATACTTCACTCCACTCTTTTACAGTCAACTCTATACAACGGCCATATCCGTGATTATCATATTTGCTTTTGTAAAGAGTGGAGTGGAATGGATTAATGGTGTTTTACGCCCCAGTCAAAAATCTTTCAGTTATTTTGAGGCGGTCAGTTCTGGGATGGTGGAGCAAACCGGAGTGCCCTGAGAAAATCACCGACCTTCGGCAAACGAACTGACAAACGCTGTTGTAAAGACTATTCTGTTGTAATGAATTTAGAATGTGTCGGAGATACGTCCCTTGTTCAAAATTTAAGTGGATAGTTTGTTGCATTCAGGTGATAATGCATTGCATGATTAAAATAATTACTATACTTCACTACACTCTTTTTACATTTGTATTGTTCTTAAGAAATATTCTTTTCAAAAAATGAAAAGTACATGCACTTCTTCGGATTTAAATCTAAGTTTAATTTTGGATATCTTTATTCAGAACTCCTTTAACAGAGCAACTCTTTGGGTCAAAGAATTATTACAACAGACATCACAAATGGTCATTGTTTTGGCGGGAAATAAAGCTGATATGGCGGGAGAAAACAGAGGTGTTACAAAAGAGGTAAGAGGATAATCTCTCGAAGCAGCGGCTGATATTAATAAGAATCTTTTGTCAGCTTCGTGACAGCTAAGCTTGAAAAGAAGGGTAGCTATATGGTTTGATAAGACATTTGAGTCTTAAAGATTCCTAGTTTAACTGCAACATTAAGTCAATCAGAATGTATTTTAAGAGTTTTGAAATGTCAGTGTTCTACAAGCGTTGTGAAATGCAACGATTTTACAAGTTTTGTAAAAGGTTAGTGTTTCAAAGATTTTTGAAAAGATACTTTTTAAAAAAAGTATTTTGAAAGGCTAGGGTTTAACAATTATTTTAAAGACCACCGTTTTACAAATGTTTGGAACGGATGATGTTTTACAAGTATTTTGGAAAGTTTACCGGTTAGCTGATTTAAAATGCTACTTTATTATTTTATATAATTGAAACATTTGCCTTGTTTAATTTCAAGATTTAACCTGCTTGTTATATGTCGCTTGTAATTAAAAGTGGGTTAATGCAGGATTCACTATTATCAACAGACTAGATTTTCGGAAACTTTATAAAGACCTGAATTTCAGGACCAACATCATTGTAGTCGTCAGAAGACAGCACAGCTCGCCTAGACAATCGAAGCTCTTTCGCATGCAGAAGCTTATGGACGTTTTTTTTCGGATATTCAAAATTACATCATTTAAGCCATTGCATTTGATTGGGGTTATAAAGAAATGTATAACTTAAATGGATGCGTGTAGAATGTGTAATATGCTTATAGTTAAAATTCAGATAAAAAGTAACATCTCATATTATTTGATGTTTTGACTACCCAGATCATACCAAAATTAAAAATAAATGTGCAGTGTCCAATAACACATTAAATTTACCAAATAACACATGTACACCATAGCAAACCTATTCATGACTGTTTCGTCATTGTTGAATTCACAATCAGATTAATCCACGTTTGAAATGTCAAAATTCATCTTCGCACATTTAATTTGTTTTTTATTTCATGGAATAAATAATAGGTAATTTGTTGTTTGTTTTAGACAGTTAAGATAAGTTATCAACAAAGTAACATTGAACAATTCGTACTATGAATTAGCTTATGCTTTCTAAAAACATACATAAAACCTTAACTTTTATCAATTATTTTAGGAAGGGAAAGATTTTGCAGATGAACATGGTTTAATTTTTGCCGAAACATCAGCAAAAACTGGAATGAATGTTGAGGACATATTTCAAAGTGTAGGTCAGTATGATATAACTGAATGTGATAGCAACAAGTATGTATCAGTCAAAATGTCAAATTTAGTGATCATTGATGTTGGATTCTTTTGGTAAAATTAAAGCCATATATTAATATCGGTGTTTTTAGAGTGCTTGCTCGTATGTTGAAGGTCGAGGTAGGAAACCAGGTCTTAATATCTTACAAAAATACATGTTAAAATTTTATGTGTCATATGTGCACTTCTGGAAAATCATTCCTCATCAGTGACAATAGGGGTCGAAAAGGTTGATAGATAAAAAACATAAGCCAAACATTTGAAAATTAATAAATCCAAAGTATAAATCTAACGGAGACTAAATATCGTAGTAATCATTGTTTGGCCAAGTATTTGGTATTGAGACATGAAAAGCTGGTAGCGTCTCGATATAAATGAAATAGTTCTAACTGGGACGTAAAGCCAAACTCATTTATTTAATCAACCTAAA
This sequence comes from Tegillarca granosa, assembly GCA_029721355.1. Lineage (NCBI taxonomy): Eukaryota > Metazoa > Mollusca > Bivalvia > Arcoida > Arcidae > Tegillarca > Tegillarca granosa. Next base: position 7,146,140 of record CM056597.1, on the reverse strand, counting down.
CATCATGCCTGCGTCCTGGTATTGACCACTGTGCTCATTTAGTTTCTTTTTACATTTTTTGTGTCAATATAAATATCTAGTGCTCACAAGGGTTTCTGGTTATTTTGTAAAATACCATACAGACTGCAAACCAAAATATACTGATGATACCATCAACAAAATGTTAGAGTTTTTGATAGACAACATATTTGTTGTGTTTGGCAATATTATCTTTCAACAAACAATCGGTATACCAATGGGCACAAACTGTGAACCTTTACTTGCTGATTTGTTTCTTTATTCATATGAATCAGAATTTTTACAGAACCTTGTCAGATCTGGAGAAAAGACTGTCGCTAAATCATTCAACTACACATACAGATATATAGATGACGTTCTTTCTCTAAATAATCACAAATTTGGAGAATATGTGAATGTCATCTATCCAAGTGAGCTTGAAATAAAAGACACGACAGATTCTCCATGTTCTGCTTTATATTTGGCCTTATACCTCAATTATGACACCCATGGAAGGTTACATCTGAAGCTATACGACAAACGTGATGACTTCAATTTTTCTATTGTCAACTTTCCGTTTCTTTGCAGTAATATCCCTGCTTCTCCTGCGTATGATGTATATGTTTCACAGTTAATAAGATACGGTAGAGCTTGTTCCCACTATGGGGACTTTCTGCAACGAAGCAAATTACTTACAATTAAATTGTTGACATAAGGTTATTGCAAGCCTAGGCTAATCAGGGCCCTTAAAAAGTTTTATGGCCGTCATCACAATATTGTTGATAAGTATGTAGTCACTATATCCCAACTTATACTGGATATATTTGACTTACCATAGTTCTTTGTTCTTTCATTCTCAAAATTGACTTGCACGTGACGGGTGTAGCTAGCTAGACAGGAGGTGCTTGCCCTTCCGGAGCACCCGGCCTCACTTCCTTGATGGAAGTTCACGTGTATAACATATTTTGCCAGTTTGCAAAGTTTTTACTTTTTTTTACGTTTTTGGGATTGTGATATGGACAAGGACTGGTATGTTTGTTTTATTCTTAAAATTTTCAGTATAACATCATTTTACTTAAATACTAAGTTTTTATAACCAATTTTCACTTGATGCCATCACAAATAAAATATGAATTTGTCTTGATACAATCACAAATGAAAGTACATGTATTAATTTTCCTGTGCATTTTAATTTTTTTATCACCATAAATATGATATACATGTATTAAAAAGTGAAGCCATATGAAATTACGTACAGGTCATATTTGAAATCATTGATATTTGGTTTCGTACCCGGATTTAAAAGCTTAACCTCGCCATTTGACTTCAGAGAACAGATGTTGGTCCTTGCATACATCATCGGTTTTTGATGTCGTTTTTGCTATGGTTTAATTATGTTGACCGTACATTGTATCAGGATATTGCAAATTGGCGTTAGTCACTTCACGAGACCTGCAGGCGCAATAGCTAGGACAACCAATTATACATAGGATACCAAATCGAAAATACAAGACAAATTTTAATCTTTTAGGCAAAATATAAGACTTTCTAAGTCTCCTCTTTTCTTCGGGAGTGACGATTTTGTCTTGGAATGGTCTTTTTGGAGTACCATTCAAAAGCATGATTCGTGATTTGATGTACACAAAACCTTTTTCTTTTTCAAAAAAGAACTAGGAAAGCCTTGCCGATTTGCATTTGTTCAACTTGAATAACTTGACAGGTCTGAGAGGCTGAAGGGTAAAATCTGGACTTTTTAAATTTTACTATCCATTGTCGCGTAACCACAATTTACGTCAAGTTCCTTTATCTATTTGCCCCCATACCTTTGTGGCCTTTTTCACATAAATCATATGGGATTACTGCCTGCGTTGGCCATTGCCAAGTCTATTTGATTGTCTCTTTATTTTGTGGCACTTGTGTACCCAGTTCTTCCGATCAATAAAAGTTCTTGAAAAAAATGTTATTAACATTGATTTTGTTTTGAGAGTAAAACTGAAGGTCATCTGTCTCGGTGCACGTTAAAAGAGTTTCAACAGAGTAATCTAGCTGCAACCAATACAGAAGTTCTTATTATAGGATTCATTGTCACAGACACAGATATTTCACTTACCAGCTAAACTTGCAGTAGAAGGATGTTTTACTTTTGCAGCTTTTTTTAGTATTGACCAGATTGGCAAGGGACCAAACCCCGACTTCTACATAAGAAGTGAAGAGAATTTATGGCGTTTTACGCTCAAATCAAGATTTGTTTCACTTATATCGAGGTAGTCAAGTCGGGGATGGCTGAAGCCCAGTTACAAACTGAGAACAGCAATAAATAAAAAGTTGCACTGTGCATATTTGGGGACTAATGACAGCTTCCTAAAAAACATTCTTTTGCATAATTTTTCTTGCTACATGTATTTTTATCATGTTGATTATAAAACGTTGTGATATTTTGCCTTGGATACTTTCATGCATTTATGTTGTACTTTATAATTACAGCTGTAAAATTGGCTTCAGATGTGTCCTCACAGGCGCCAGGTGGAGGAGCAGGTGGTGGAAAGAATGTTAAATTAAAGAATGATTCAGAGAAAAAAGGTTGTTGCTAAGACAATATACCGTTGTTTAAATAATTCTGTGATATCCATTTCATATTAACTTTGGAGTTTCTAAACGGCGAAATGTTTGGTGCTTGTAATGAACAACTTCAACGAAAAGTTTTGAACGAGCAAAATTATACATAAACCTTATTGTACATTATTATCTTCATCTTGAACAAGATGATCAATTTCAAAAGCTTTTTACTATACCTAAAGTGTGTAAAGCTGTAATCATTTGCACAATATCCTGTAGTATTTCTCCCGCTTGTGGATAATTTGTATAAACTACATTGACCAATGATAACAAGAACAATTCTAAACAAAAATTGTGTACCAAGTACTTTAATATACAATGTATTATAAATCGGGAAATTTCCGGTTAGTTATTTTTTCATGCAGATTTGCAATAGTATGAAGACGCGAAAATTTCATAAATATTTAATTTTACATATGATTGCCTCTCTTTTACACTAATTGAAGAAATTTTTAAAAATGCAAGAATCTTGAAATGTTATTACTTTCAAACATTAACTGGCAAAAGTTTCCAAAATTACATCATTTAGTTTTTTTTTATTTATTGATATGTTGATGATTTTCTTAATTTAGAGATATGTTTTAAGAAATTTTGCTCTCGCGTTTACCGGAATAGTTTTACTGGCACGGTTTTATAGACCAGGCACTGTGGCAATCACAACAGGCATTGTGACAGCCAAAGCATAAACATCGTGATAATCACGGCATAAAGCATTTTCACAACTACCACTTAAGGCAACTGTCACTGGGAATTTGAGTAAAATGACAAATTTTATTTTTAAAAACCACAAAAGAAAATTGAACAAGCAAAATCTCCCTTAGAAATATAATGCTTTATATTTACATATATATTTATACATGTAATACATTTATTGTCATACAAAACTAATTTGCTAAGTGATGTGGTTTATACTGTTTGATTGTATAAGAGTTATTATGTTTAAAAGGTTGGACAATACCACAGGGAGGAAGAGTACAAGAGGTAAATGTTATTGCATTGAAGAAACATATATCGATATAGAAAATCATTGTAACACATTCCTTGTTGAAGGCCAGTTTTATGTTTTTCAAATATTGTTCTATTATTAAATAGAATATTAAGTTATTACAGGTAAAGCAGTGTATGAACATCAATTTACACAACTGAGATTGTTTAGTACATTTAGTGCAGTTAGTTGCAAGATTATTGAATGCACTAATAGGTATTTGTGAATGAAAAGTAAGTGTTCGACTTATGCAATTGTTTATTGCATTTAAGAGCAAGGTTATTGATTGCACTAATAGGTATTTGTGAATGAAAAGAAAGTTTTCAATGTATGCGATTGTTTATTGCATTTAAGAGCAAGATTGTTGAATGCACTAATAGGTACTTGTGGAAAATTAGTAAGTGTTAGACGAATGCGCTTGTTTATTGCTTTAAGAGCAAAATTATTGAATGCACTAATAGGTATTTGTGGAAAATTAGTAAGTGCTAGACGTATGCGGTAGTTTATTGCATTTAAGAGCAAGATTATTGAATGCACTAATAGGTATTTGTGGAAAATTAGTAAGTGTTAGACGTATGCGGTTGTTTATTGCATTTTGGAGCAAGATTTTTAATGTAATTACAGGGAGTTGTGAATAAATGGTTAGTGCATGACTTATCGACAATTTAAACAATTATCATGAATTCACACTATCTACATTTTTAAAAATTTTGAATATACGCTTAAGGAACTTGTGAAGAAATGTTTAGTGTGCATTGTATATAAACTATAACAATTACTAAATAACGCCAGTTTTATATTATTGTTTTGTGTCAAATATGAAGGGTGATAACCAATAATATGTGTTTGTTCTGTGTATATATTTGTAACCGATGAAAAATTTAATTTAAATCAAACCTACTTCATGTTTTTACAGAATGATAAATTTTGATCAGTTATATATTTACAAATTACTTTAAAAACAATGTCCATAATTTAATTTCCAGCTTTGTTGAATACATTAGAGTTTATATTTATACAAATGTACCAGTTTTGACCCGGCTGAATGGATTTCAAATCCGGCTTACAGTATGGTAAATGTCAAGTTTGCCATCAGAAAATGGGATATATGTATATATTTTTTTAACTTTGATCTAAACTTTGTAACTTATTTGTTAAAAAGCATTTTCCAAACACTTAAATGGCTGCCTTTTTTCTTTTAGTCTTTGGTCCATTTGATATCATATTATCCAAAAACACAAATTATATATAAGATCATATTGAGACACAAGGAAGAGCTGGTGTATGCAATAAAGGAGTTCACCATTCATTTATACATTTTGAATGCTAACATTAAGTATATTAAGACACAAAGAATTTATAAAGGTTTTCATTTGAGAAAAACAATGACCATCTGTAGATTAAATAAAACCAAAGAGCAATGAACAATTGTTAACAAATGCTATGAATTTCTTGAACCAAGATTTATAAATAAGAGTGTCGAAAAATGAATCATTTTAACTACACGTAAACTGAATTAGATTAACTTTAGTGTGTATAATAGTAGTACTAATTACTGTACTAACAACATTTTAATGTGTTTTTTGCCTCATGAATTGTAGAAATTTGCGATTCCCGCTAAAATTATTATTATTAGTTAAAGATGCACATAAAAATTAAGTGAATAAATATAATTGCGCATCTAATTTATCTTATTTAACACTTTCTGTTACAAATCTGAAAAATATTTTACCAGATTGCCAATTTTTTTAATTCAAGGAAGATTTTTCATGATTGTACAGGTCATTTATGATCAAATTGTAAGACTTTTCTGTAATTTTTTTTCAGAAATAATCAAAATTTCTTTGTCTTATCAATATGTCATGCAAAATGAGATATAGAAAAGCGTCACACATAAAATGTATCGCATATACAAAACTCAGTACTTGCAAACAGATATAACATACTTCTTTTTAGCGCTTTAAAATAATATCCCGCTACATCAGCTATGAGGCACTGCATTAAATTTAAATTTACTGATATAATTTTGTGGATTTAAAATTATATTATTATATTAAATTAGACGTGTAGATTTTTAAAAAATTACCCCGAAGGCACCAAAACAAAAGATTGAAAAACGGCACAAAATCATTTAAAAAATTAATGTATTAGTTTGAAATTAAAGCTTTGTTGCTTATTTCCGACTTGTATTTATCTCTGGTCTGATAGAAAGGAGCTTTGTTATTTTTTGTAAACTTTATATGTTGCTAATCATCTATGTAAAACATGCGTATATGATATAGATAAAAGGAAAACATGCATAACTTGGATCAGTTTTTAACATTTTATATTGTCAGAAATGGAAGAAATTTCTGACTTTATATAAAATATAATTTTTGAAATAAAACAACCATTACATTGTTTTATTATTTTCTTGTATTTTGTTTCTAACTTCATTCGTATGGTTCCTTTACTATTAGAATGTCCAGACATAGCAAATCTCTATATAAAGACACCTTCTTATTTTAAACCAGTATTTTAAGACCCTCTGCTAATTATTTCCACCAAAATAAATCTTCATAAAGACCACCTTTAATAATTTTAATAATTCCGAGGTTCGGTTGATGGAGGTTTATATAAAGGTTTAATTATATATTTAAAAGTCAAACTTTCCAAGGTCCCATGGATGGGAGTTTATATGCAGGTTTTAATGTATATTTTACAGTTATAATTTTTAATAGGTTAGTAATCTTTACAGCGTTAGTTATCAATAAATCTGAAGTAGTTATTCCTGTAGAAAATAGCGAGTAGTTAGGTTAAAGATACGTGGTATTCCATTGCTTTAGTTTCAATTCCGGTCGACTGTTGTAGAATAACAGCAAAATAAAAACTTTTCATGATACTGGTAAATGGGTTATAAATAGACAAAAGCAATGGGAAGAGTAATCTATAGTAAAGATCAAGAGCAAAATTTATTTCATTATTAAAAACGTTATTTCATTTTTATCTAATCCTGTGCATATGTCAAAAGCATTTTTTAAATTTTATTGTTAATTACATTCAAAAATGCTTTACGACAGAATTAATGGCATAAAAATGTAAGACCGACCTTGCATGCAAATGATTGAGGTAATAAATTTAACACACCTTATTTGTTGTATCTTTTCTTGCACAGTGACTGTTAGCACTGGTTGTGATCCCTTAAGGTCTAGTAATTAAGTTTGCTCTTGATTTGCTGTTCTTTTTTGTGTGCAAGGGTATTTAACAAAGAAGAAACTTGTTTCAGAGGTTATTTATTCAAACTTTAGAAACACGTTTGGTTGATCAGTTCAATAGCTAGGCTAAAACTATTTTACTTTTTTACAGAAAGAGTGACTTTATATCCTACGTCCAGTCGGTTTATACAAATCACTTGGTTTGTACAACCAACGTTAGCGGTTAATTTATTTTTTAAGCGTTTGTGTTTCAACTGCAGATTGTTCATTATACAGAATTGTTTAAGATAGCTTGAAAACATTTATGATTTATTTTCAGTACAATCAAACTTTACTTTTAGTTTAACACTCCGTGAATGTCAATTTAAAAAAGCAAGAGAGTGGCTAAAATTGAGAACTGAGCTCGTCTGGAATAGAACTTTGTTTTATACCAATATCATTATAATAAACTTGCACAATATAAACAAACGAATGGTACATAATTGATAGAAATAACCGTCGAGAAAGAATAGTGGGGAAAATAGCTTTTTTAAAAAAATTGAAATCAGAAGTATCGCTTCAGAATAAACACGAGTTAAACTGTTCCACATGTAAAATTGTTATCATTTTATCTTCTAAAATATATTTTTTTATGACAACCATATAAACACTATATTTGCCCAATCATATTGAACACTTGACCTTACAAAACCGTTATGAGGGTACTAACGATTTTGTCTGTCTTGGTTGTGTAATTATTACATAAAATTGTTCAGAAAATTTGTCAGACACAAAATTGTCAAACTTGCACCACAATAAGACGCGCGTCTTGTTGCTTCTAATTGGATGCACTTAGGTGTAGCAACCGACTGGGCCAATAGCTTCAATCGAACCGGAGATTTTAACCTATTTTGTTTACATATAGCTATGATTATTGTTTATCAAACATTTCCAGAAACATATTTCTGTATTATTGCAATATCACGTAGATTAGTCTAAATGTAGACATAAGAGTTTATAGTCGAACGTGTCAAATAATATCATTATATTTATTGTTTAGTTTTTCATTATGAAAAATTTCAATACGTTAGAATGTACTTAAACATCGCCTACCGGATCTTGTTAAAACTGATACGTAACACATGTGCCGGTTTTCTGTCCTCCATTTATATAAGGAAGTAACGGTTGTTCTAGATCGTCATTAATGGCTGATAATTAATTTCGAGGTGTCCGTTTATGTATGGTAAGTCAAGCATGCATTCAGTCAAAACAATGAAACAAGTCCGACACAAATTAACCAAGGGCATCCGCCTCTCTTATATACTGAAAGTACAAAGGATTTTTCCCAATACGAATCACTCTTAATTTAACTATATATATATATATATATATATATATATATATATATGTATATATATATATATATTAGTAAAATCATAAACAATGAATATATATAGATCAAATCTTTATGTCTTGAACAAAGACTTGTTTTAAGTGTTTCATTGGATGTATGCACACATAGGATTAATTTCATGTTTTTTGGGGGGTTTTTTTCACTTGCTGGTATACCTACACACAAAGATTGAATAACATTTGTTAGGTTATTTTCAGTTTATTTCAAGCTATTTATTTGGTCAACATTATTATCAATCAATGTTGACAATGTATCTGATAGAGAACTGAACATATAGTTTTCAAATACTTATTTCGATATTTGTTGTGTAGTATGACTAGAAAACTATCAAATGTTCACTCCTGTATATAAAGCATTGTGTAAGGTTGTTGTGAGAGAGAGAGAGAGAGAGAGAGAGAGAGAGAGAGAGAGAGAGAGAGAGAGAGGACGCGACAAGTAATCCTTTATGTAAGCACCCATAGACAAGCTGCATTGGATCTCCAATGCATGCTGCTTATATAATGTACAATTTATGTCATGGATGTCCAGGACAAGAAACCAATTAAAACCAATAAAAGCCGTAACAACAAACTATATAAGAACCAGTTGTTTTTGTGTTACATTATTGTAAATGGTTTAATACAAATTAGGAAAGAATTTGTAAAGACAACTGGTAATGTTGTGAAAAATTACTTCAGAAGAAATGTGGTATTGTTCTTTAACAGAAAATAAGTACTTTGGTGAAGAAGAATGTCGTTTTGTCATATTATAAATTTTTGAATTTTCTGAATGAAATATTCAAAAAATTATAATATGACAATTGTCATATTTTAAATTTTTGAAGATTTCATTCAGAAAATTCAAAAATCTATAATATGACAGTTTCCCTGTTTTATGCGATATTGGAGTGTTTCAAGATCAGTGATCTGCATTCGACTTTTGTTGTTGATTCATTTATTTGCTGTCGTGCGTTTTTTTTTTTTTTGTGATATTTACATTCAAAAATTAAATTTTCTGTCTTTTTCCAAATAAAATGCATTTAAATCTTCACCTTTAAAATTTCCTAAATTCAAATGAACATCACATTATAATTGTTCACTTTGTCCCGGTCTGTACCTGTCAAAGGTCAGTTTCGAAAATAGTAGTCTATATCATAGAATTTGAAAGCTTGCAGAATTAAACATCACACATATAACATATTACAAATCACATGCTTCTTTTTTAATTTAAATACCTTATTGCATCTAAAACAAAAATGTATTGTCTAAATAAAAATGCAAATGGCAAGAATAGTCACCCTTGTACCGTCACTTCATCAGTATATTGTAGCATATTGTGCTGATGCATTGTTATAAAACATTCTTCATTCAGATCAATGCTAATATTCACATTTTTCATCATACATGGTACATTTTATCACATTTTATATCTAAAATCATTATTTATAAATACTTTAAAAAACAACTGAACATTACACTGCAATCTTTCACGTCCGTACGACAGCTTTGTTCTTAAAGTCGCTATAAACAATATATACCATATAGAACGTGAGTAACCATGGCTAATTAACGTACAGACTATAAGACATAACAACCAATGAAATTACTATAATTGTTCAAAAATTTACAATTAGTATTCCTCATGAAAACCCCTTGGTTGCGCACTGGTTATTCGTCGTTGTATAGACAGCAGTTTACTATACGGCAGTGTTCAGTCATTTAAGACCTGTAAATTTTATTAATTTTGGATGTAAAGTTTGTTTAATTTGACCTTATATAGTTGTGAAGCTACTCAGTCTGAGACATAAGTACATTATAAAATAGTATAATTTACAGTATAAAATGGCTTGTTGAAGCTTATTTTTCTATTACATCTTGTTAAATACGTTTAACAAAAAGCTTGTAACTTTACTGGATTTATTTAGATATCAATTTTTTATCCTAAAGAGAGTAATAATTTTTATTCTTCTTCATTTTTTTATTAAGAATATTAAAGAATATGCAGCATGCAACTTTAGATTTATCAATTATCAACTATTTGGCTTATGTTTTTATATAGCAAACTTTTTGGCCCCTAGTGTCGCTGATGAGGAATGATTTTCCTAAATGTACACATAGGGGCAATCGAATTTAACAGGTATTTGTGTTATATATTTTAACGTTACTTATAAAATGTCTGCATATTTGAAATAGACAAAATAATACTGCACTTATTATTCTGCTATACAGTCATCGCATGCAGTTGAGAATTTAATCATCATCTTAAACATTATGACTTTATGCATATTTAACCTATGTATTATTGTTGTTGAAAGAATTGTAAATTTATTGCCAAAGGACGGCGCTTTTATTTAATTCTAACCAGATATAATTTTTTTTAATTGTTGGTTTTAAATTATGTTTTAATAGTGTTCCAAATTGCTGATCTAAGGCTAAAGGACTGCATAAAGGTTTATTAATGACATTTTGAGAAAAAAGTTTCTATATCATAGGAAATATCCTTTTTGTCTGCAAATTCTATTCGAATACTCGTTTTTAACAAAATTCTAATATTTATGTATGATATTATCGTTGTACCACAAATCTTTTAATATTTACAGCTCAATATTAACATTTTCAAAAATTTCTATGTTGGTGTTCTATTGTAGAAAGACATTTGCATTGATTTGCTAAGTCTTGAATTAAAATACAGAATGTTTGTAAACATCTGAAACAGTTATTTTATCAAAGAAGTATTGAAGAATGACTTTACATTTTGATTTGTTTTTATTTTGGAAGAGTTTTATCAAGTCTAATTTAAAATTGGAGAATATGTGAATGCCATCAACGACAGATTCTCCATGTTCTGCTTCATATTTGGACTAATACCTCAATTTTGAACACCCACGAAAGGTTACATCTGAAGCTATACGACAAACGTGGTGACTTCAATTTTTCTATTGTCAACTTTCCGTTTCTTTGCAGTAATATCCCTGCATCTCCTGCGTATGGCGTATATGTTTCACAGTTAGTACGTTATGGTAGAGCTTTTTCCCACAATGGGGACTTTCTACAACGAAGCAAACTGCTTACAATAAAATTGTTGACGCACGAATATTGCAAGCTTATGCTAATCAAGGCCGTCATCACAATATTGTTGATAAGTATGAAGTCACTGTATCCAAACGTATACTAGATCGACTTACCATAGTTCTGTGTTCCTATTCATTCTCAAATTTTGCACGTGACGGTTGAAGCTAGCTAGACAGGAGGTGCTTGCCCTTCCGGAGCTCCCGGCCTCACTTCCTTGATGGAAGTTTACGTGTATAACTAATTTTTCCAGCTTTCAAAGTTTTTACTTTTTTTCGATTGTGGTTTGGACAAGGACTGGTATGTTTGTTTTATTTTATTAAAAGAACTATTTAAGATTCAAAATCGTGAAATTTAAGTCACCAGATTCAATAGATTGTATCTAACCTTTTGTTTTGCTTTTAGATTTTCATTATTCCATTCAAAAATTGAAATTACTTTGTGTACTTTTTTAATTAACTTGTTTAAAACATATATGCCTGAGAAAGGGAACATTAGCTTTAAAAGAGCATAAATTAACAATACCCCATAACAGTTTAATTTTTAAATTTCTACAAATTGTATGCATTTTTATTTCTAACTTCAAATTTTGAATTAAAGTTTCAAAGATAATGTTTTTTTTATTTCATATTATTATTTATTTATTTATTTATTTATTTATTTATTTATTTATTTATTTATTGAACCAAATTCATAGGAAAATGTTACTAGTATTTTTTGTATTGGTTGTAATTTTGTAAATTTCAAATTCTAATTTTATTACCAAGAAAAAATCTGCATAGAAACTGACTATAAATTATATTTATGTGTTTAATACTTGCAAATTATAATGGCGAAAATCATATATATTAATAATATATGAGACCGAATACTCTTGTCTTACTCTTCTACTTATTGTAAAGGGTTAAGAAAGATATCAATTTTTAATACAGAACAATTAAGTTTAAAATTATTTTCCCAATTTTTATAAAAACCATAATTTAAGCACCTTTTTAATGCTTACACTCTACATTATCGAAAGCTTGTTCAAAAGAATCAGGACTTGAATGTTTTTCAAACTGAACTAGTTATGTTTATGAGGTCAAATATAGCTCGTATGTTTTTACCTATATATCTGTTCTTTATAATGTAGTATCACTTTTGATACATAAATCTTAACCTGTTTTCAATTACTAAAATTATTGGTGGCTTTCTATCGTTATCGTTTTAGTGTTAGAGTTACTACGTTTCTTTTCCCTTTTTTAAAGATAAAGTACCAATCCCAAAATTTGCATTTAAACTACCTAAAATTAAACCTAAATTTCCCTGTGATTTATAAGATTAAAGTGTTTAATTTCATTTACAACTGGGAATCCATTTTCCTCAAGGAAAAGTCCAATTTGTCTTCAAATTTGTCTATTCTTTAATACGAAGTATAGCGTTTTTGATAAAACATATTTTCATCTATAAGGATATCCTTTCATTTTTTTTCTTTAGTTATGAACTGATTGAAAATGTGTTCCTGATTTGTTTCTGATAAAAAATTTAAACTTAATTCATACCGTCTTTTTTGTTTCTTTTTTGTTTGAGATCACAGTATTCTGCCCGTTGTTTGTCTTTAGGAAATAAGCTAAATTATTTTTTAATAAATGTCTACCTCCGTTTTATAGAGATTAATTTATTTGTTTTGAAAAACTTTAATCTTTTTTCAATTCGCTATGTCCTTTATCACTTTTCTTACTTTTATTGTCAATAAGTACCAATCACTTTCACTTTCACGTTCATTTTGCGTATTTATGTACCAATGGTTGAAAAATAAGTGACAAAGTCGGGGTCCCTGTAACATTACAATGACCATACGGAATGGCAAATTGGTGCCTGTTTAAAGTCGGCAAATTTTACTATCATTAGTTCTATTATGCGTTTAATTTATCTTGTCTTGTTTACTTGTTACATAAAAGTAGTATGGATTTCATTTTTTTGTTGCATTTTGGGCATCATGGTAATTAAATCTATTTAAATCACTTATATTGCATTCCTCAAATTAATATATTATCCATAAAAACTTAAGTGGTAATTTATTTATTTGTTTATTTTTTATTCATTTTTTGTTTGTTTGTTTGTTTACTTCGTTGTTGAAAGTAAAAAAAATAAAAAAAATAGATAACAGAAATTAAAGCACGATTAAAAGAAAAAAGGAAAAAGTATATTAAATTTGACGTAAAAGAAAGCAATTATTTGTAGATTTAAAATGTAACAAAAATAAATACAAATTTTAAGAAAAATTGTAAAGACCACTTATGACAATTTGCCCATGAAATGGTGTCGTGTAGTTGATAATAAACAATTATATGGCCCTAGCACACTTATTTTACAACCAGTAGACTTATCAAATTGACCAAACAAAAAATCTACAAATTTATATATAAATCCTATGTATTATTTAACTTCTATTTTTTGAATATACACATGCCAGGCTTTTTTGGGTAATTTTGTCTTGTACATGCTTTTCAGTTGCAAATACCTTCTTTTTCTTTTTCTATATTGTTTGAGAAAATATATAGCAAATGATAATATACAGATATTATAATACATCTAAACGTCACTATAAGTGTGCATTCGTACAAAGCAGATATTATATCTTGTGTAATGATTAATCCGTGAGATAAAACAAGCAATTTACTCTTCACGAATAGCTAAAATTGCTGGTTCGACATAAACAAATAATTCATTCCACCTAACAAAAAATAAATAATAAATGTCCTGACTGATATATTGTATTCCGTAATGTTTATAAATAGTTGAACTATTTAAAAAAAAATATTATTACTAAATAGGTAGTACGTCATGAACGGAACAAATATTTTTCATTTCCACAAGGAAGTATTAGTTTTTGAAAAGAGCTGACGCAACGCAGGTCGGGTGAATGTTGATGTAACGTCGTCCGTTTCGTAAGTTTTAACATGCTTGTAAATATACATTTGATACATTTCTATCACAAATCTTTGTAATTTCACAAAGGTAATGATTGTTCTGACTTTGTTTATATATATATATATATATCTGCATTTGTGGTTTAAATAAAATTATTTGTTAGTTTTTAGTTTTCTAAAATACCGTTGATTAGTGAGTAGATGTATTTAGTGTTTAAATTGAATATTGTTCAAGTATGTATACTTCCTCCTTCTTTATGTCTCATTTACAGATTAGTACAATCAACTGGATTATATACAGGTCACATCAAAATGTTTGTTGTGTCATTGAAATAACATTTTTAATTTCTTATTTTAGGAGAGTGAAATGCGAAAACAGTAAGATAACAACCTATACATGACGGGTAGGTATTCATAGCATATTTGTGAGCTTAAAATTCAGTGGTTGATATGTTTACACTTGTTTTATTTTATTCTGACAGTTCAATTTTGGTCAATTTCCATGTTTTTATTTTGCCATTTTATTTATCAACAGATACATGTATAAATTTATTTTATACTGATCATTCGTGATGATAAAACTTCTAATTTAATATACATCGTGAGTTAAGTGTCAATATCCTAACAAAGTAGGAAGTTAAATTTTTAAAGGCTGTACTCATCAAAGTTCAGTTCCAAAAATAGAATTAGTTAATATAATATTGTACACAATCTAAGTTCATGCAAAAAATATCACTTTTTAGTTGGTTTATTAATTTATCTGAATTTTAGATGGATAAACAAAATAACTTTTCTAAAGCAATGCAGTTACCTAGTAATAGCACGAAGGGTTTCAAAATACTTTACTTAAATATGTCAAAGGCAAATTTAATTTGAAATTCGTTTTACGATGACATGAACATCTGATTTAATTTTTACATTCATTTTACCGGGACTAAATCTAAATACAGATAGTAAATATAACAATAACAAAACATTATTATGTTCCTTATGCTTATTTCACATTTATATTCGTCTCACATACATAAGCCGTGTGATTCTGTATTATTCGTTTCACATACAAAAGATGCGTGTTTCTGTATTATTCGTTTCACATACATAAGCTGTGTGATTCTGTATTATTCGTTTAACATACATAAGCTGTGTGATTCTGTATTATTCGTTTAACATACATAAGCTGTGCGATTCTGTATTATTCGTTTCACATATATAAGCTGTGTGATTCTGTATTATTCGTTAAACATACACAGGCTGACTGATTCTGTATTATATGATTCATCCACTCAAAACAATCCAAAACTTATGCATATATTGAATGAAAGTTGATAAGTCTATTGACAAATAATCTCTAAGAAAATAACCAAGGAATGTTTTGTTATCGCTTCCTTAGTAATACAGTTATAACTTTTTTTAAAAAAAAAAAAAAAAAAATTAATCATCAATATTTATTTAAACGTGCACTTCCTTTTTTAGGAAATATTTATCTTGTTACTGATAAGTACCTACTTCATGGACATTATTTTTTCCGGAACAAATCATATGGCAAATAGTAACGAAGATATATAAAGGGGTTCCGTGTAGTTTATCATTTATATTTGGATGATATCATATGGCTAAAACTTCAAGAAGCTCTACGATAGATGACTGGTAAGATAACAAAATAAAATAATGATTTGATTTCATTTATAACTCATGTATAGCAAATTAGATGAACTACTGACTCCATTCATCATATTATTTCTATTTGTTATATTCGCAAATATTTGTAAACATGACATTATAAAAATTATCGCTATAATGTTTTTTTTTTACAATCAAGATTCCAATAAACATACGGAATTAATAGAGCATCCTTTTTAAAACAAAGATAACAGTGTCAGTTTAGGTTAAAATGCTTGCCAATCACACAACTACAAAGATAAACGTTATGTAATCAGAGGTTTTGACCCGTAATGTATTCAAGAGTGGTTAATGTAAAGAAATGAAGCAGGTTATCAACAGAGGTCTAATCCGAGAATGAATCGATGTTTCTTTATGTCTTTTTTTTTATTCCGCCTTTTTGTAGCGTGCCGTTATTGATGGCATATTTGTTTCTTTACATTACACAAAACTGCAATATATAAACCCCTAACCATAGAATTTTCTGTCCAACAGGAAGTCTATGGGTTTCAACGGGTTCCTCTGTTATCGTCAAAATAGTCATATGTATGAATTCATATTTATCACACAACCAGTTGAACAAGTTCTTAAAGCATCAAGTCTGACTTGTAGTTTGTCATGCAGAGAAACACTTCAAAAACGTGTAATTTACTTATTTTTACGATTACAAAATTGTTAAACTGCTAGGCTAGTGACATCTAGGTATCTAATATAACTAACATTTAGGTGTATTTAAGGTTTCTTGTTTTAAACATTTTTCATAATCTCTCATTTAACTGATTTAAGTAGTGTATATTTTAAGATGGCATTAGATTCCAAAGTATCAATTGCACTGGTTATCTTCAATGCTGAACATAAACCTATGCACTCTTTACACTGAAATTATAAAAGAGAGTTGTAGTCGTGCATGTTTACATTTGGTTTTCACCTTGTGTTCGATTTTAATTATCAATAACAATAACTTTGATTTAATGATATAACTGTATCCAAGATAGGGTATTTATAATTGATGGTCTTAAAACGTGCCCATTATTCTCTTTTTATCCTGTTTCGTTGTTTGTTTTATTTTTATATAATTGTATTGTGCCATATTATTAGTTACGTTGGCTTTTTTCGGCTGCAAATTTCTTCCATTTTAAAATAAACACATGTAACTATTTCAGTGATGAAGATGGAAAGGAGCGTAAAGATGTTTTCTGTGGTACCTCAACTGGCGGAGTTTCAAATTTTGTTAGTGGAAGGTCTGAAGAATTAGTAAAGGTCAAGGTGGTTGTTGTCGGTGACATGGCAGTTGGTAAAACATCTTTGTCTGTGAGATTTACTGAACAAAAATTCGAGGATAAATACATGCAGACAGTTGGAGGTACAAATCATCATCATCTCAAAATTCAGTTACATATAATATAGATATGACTTTCTTATTTTAAAAACGAAAAATATTTAACTGTAATAATTTTGTTACAACATTTTAGCATAAAAATGCCGTATACGTTTTCAGGAAAAACACTATTAATTTCCAACCTAATGAAATGAAGAAAGTTCTTGTTATAAGGAAATTGTCTTTAAAAATGTTAATTTGACATACATAGTTCAAGTATTTTTTTATAATCAAGCACAAGGACCTGGTGTCCAACTATGTTGGTAAACAAATCATAGTACGTTTGCTTATATTGCAGCTAGTTTCTACGTTCGTGCAGTGGAACTTAAAGGAAAGAAAATAATATTTCAAATTTGGGATACAGCTGGACAAGAAAGATTTAGAAGCCTGGTACCCATGTACCTTAGAGATACTGGGATAGCATTATTAGTATATGACGTCACAGACATGGTAAGCATTAATGTTTTTATATTAAAAACTTATTTAAAATGCAATGGTCAATATAAAAATATAATGTGACCATTCAATGGTTAAAGAAACAAGAAAACATTTCGCCTTCTTCGTGTGAAAACCGTGTAAATATCTTGCTGAAACCACATTGAAACGTTAAATTGATCACTAAACCATAGTGAAAAAAATTTCATGTTCAAAATTTCACTGATTTACCTACATTGTACATTGTTTTAAAGGGTATTTATTACACTATACTAAAAATGACTTAAAAAGAGCAAACAATGCACTTGAAATTAGGGCCTAAATAAAGTTTAGGTCCTTACTTGGCATTGGTGGATATTAATCGTGAGATCTGTGATATCTGTATAGGAATGGTCAAATGTCTCATAGGTCTGTTTGTAGGTGGGTTGCTAAATTTAAAACAGGTACAAACACCACAAAGAGGTCGTCCTGCAACAGTTACAACGAATAATAACGGGTATGAAGTATTTCTGACTTTTGCACGACAATGCGCCTGCACACAAATCACGAATAGTGACAGAATATTTTGAGGTGGAAAAGGTTACTGTCCTACCACCACCATTCCCTCCGTTTCCTCTAGATTAAACTTTCTGTTCCCCATATATAAATAACTGTTTAAAGAGAAATTGAAAATTTTACAGAGTGATCTTACTTTTTAAATAAAATTTTGAGCAGTGACTAGACATTGTACTTTAGGTACAACTACTATATTGACTATAGTCAGAAACAAGATTAATCTACTTTCAATAAGAAAGTTCATGGTTGAATAGGTTCTAGACATGCATTGTTTTTATTAACAACCACACACCGAAACTAATATTACATTAACTCTTTTTTCATTTCTTTTCAACCACAATCATACTTTTTATTTAGGCTTCATTTCACCATGTAAGAGAATGGCTCAAGGAATTAAGGAACAGTGCACCAGAAGATGCCATTTTGACCTTAGTCGGAAACAAAATTGATCTACTTTCAAAGAAGAAAGTTCATTCAAAGGTAGGAGTAATAAGTTACCAAAATTCCAAATGTGTAAGTAAATCCTTAGATTGAATATATAAGTATAGAGAATTTGTCAAAAAACAAAATGGTTGATAACCAACTTTATAAATTTTTACATTTTTAACATGTCATCAAGAAATGCAAGTTTACTTGTTAGAAGGAGCAAAATGTTTAGGCTTAAAAGTGAAGTTGAAAAGTTTAAAATCAAGAGACTTTAAATAAATTTCCCTGTTCTAGTCTGATGCATATCATAAAGAGTTGTTTAAAGTGATAGCTGCAACATTCTACTGTTTGTCAGGATGCAAGAGCTTGTACATTGACAACAATGAATTCATTTATTATTAATGTGTATATATTTTCAATTTGGATATAGGAAGCAGAGGATTTTGCTTGTGAAAAAGGGATGAAGTTTTATGAAACCTCTGCTAAAACTGGAGAAAACATTGAAGCATTGTTCAATGACTTAGGTAACTTTTCATTCATTCACACCTATAGCAGCAATCCTATCAAAATAGTATATAAAATGACATAAAAACAAATCATCAACTATTTTAATGCCATGTGGTGGTATTCAATAACACTATATATCCAATAACATAGAAAAAATAAGATAAAGAAATAAAATGGCCATGGCCATGTATTCTATTTCACTGTTTATGATAGTCAGTGGTCCTATTATGTTAGCACTTTTTTGCTTTGGCTGTTTCTTTAACCAGGTACATGTTTTAAGAGACAAGTTTCTCTCCTATTTTGAGGGTGACATAAATATTGTTCATCATCCATATATTTGTGTTCAACATTAACCAGAAAATCACTGGGTAGTTTGGGTTTAAAACTTGAGAGATTTATTTTGTTAACCATGAATGGAATTCTGATATATTTTATTTTGATACAGCTATTGCCAGAAACTTACGTTGCATTGAAAATATGCTTCTGTTTTGTCTGCTTAAATAAACATGTGTCTTATTCATTTCATTTCAGCATATTCCATATTACATATGACAAATGATAATAGCCACAGAACATCTAATAATGTGAACATAAAGCAAAATAATGCACAGATACCGACACATTTAAAGTGTTGTCATTGATTACAACAAACTGTGTTGTACCAATCAGCATATAAAACATTAAAGTATCAAAAGTTATCTACATGGCTTCTGAGTTTAATATCCAAATATTTAGAAATATATATCTCTAACAAATAAAAAATATATTCCAATGTGTTTGAATAAGAGATATATCCAAAATGACTTAAGATATTTCCAGAATAGATTTGGTTATGGAGATTCTCTAAATGATTAAGAAATATATCCAAAATAACTTGGAATATGTTTCCATAGCAGATTTGATTATGAAGATTCTCAAAATGATTAAGAGACATATCTATGTATCAAACAGCAACATAACAGGTGGTTTGTATAGTGAATGAAGGATGTAACATTTAAGAGATGAAGAAGTTTTGAGGTTTTATGAGAGTTTTAACTTGTGTTTTTTATTATGTTATGTTGAGTGGAGATGACCTTTCAGAAATCTTCACAAAAATTCTTTTAAATTTAAAAAGACTGTGTGTGTGTGTGTGTGAGAGAGAGAGAGAGAGAGAGAGAGAACTGGACAAAAAAATTTTATATAAATTTTATTCTTATAAATCTAGAAATCTAAAAAAGCAAAAACAATTTCAATATGACATAATAACAATAAACAATCTAAAACAAGAAATGTTTGTCTATTACTTCCACTATTTTAACACAATAAATTACTATGATTTGTTTTTTCTTATACAATTTAATGACTTACATCTGAATTGTAAAAGTATTTATTTGAAAAAAAAATTATCAATAAATATGCTACTTTCCTGATATTATTTTGTGTGAATGTGAAACAGTGACCTGGTGCTGAATAAGTACACTTCTTTTTCCAGTTTTTAACCACACTGTATACTCAAGATTATCATTTAATTTAATTAAGAGCAGTAAGTTCAGATATATAAATAGAACATTTTTATGCTCGTTTATAAAGGGTTACGATACTTTTTCATGATTACTGAAATCTTACACATGTTATTTTAAAATATAATAAAACCTTGATAATAAACCTCCACTTGGTTCAATGTGTATTTTTAATACTTCACTGGTTGAAAGTGATATACAGGATATCACTGGAATGCACTAATTTGCTACCTTTCATATTCCATCAGAATGGTCTTGTCTTTTCTCTTGTGCATCACCTTATGGTATATGACACAATTTGTTTTTTCAACCTGATGTTTAACTACTGACGTTCCATGATGACTTCACTTTTTAATACATCTTCCTATTTGATCTTCGCCTTTGAACTCTCATATTGGGATATGATAATGAAAATGTGATGCAATTTCATCTTTATCCTTTGAACTCTGATGTAGATTTCAAATATGGATGCCAATTCTGGTATTTAAATGAGAATACAGCTTAATACCATTGGTCAAGTGTTTATAAGCTGTGCCAATGTGATTGGTGGAAATATAATACTGTGAGTGCGGGATAACTTAGATAGAGATTTCTGTAATGTGGGGGCTGGCACTGATTTATTTAATGCATGTTTCACTACAATATCTGGAAGACGACATTCTCTTTTCTGAAAAAAGAATTTAAAAAATAACTATCATTTTAATTTTTGGTGTCAAAAATATCTTTAAGAAAAAAATCAACAAAAATTAAATTCTAAACTGTCTGAATCCTTTTAAATTTTTGCCGACATTAGTAGCAATTATAAGATCTGAAATTAAATCAAAGTGAACAAAATGTAGATAATATACAAAATATTGTAGTTCAAAATCCTTGTCACACCATTTAAGAAATAGTTTTTTACAGGATCTATCATTACAGGGTATAACAACATACACTTATCTCTATTCAGAAATAATAAATGATGCTTTTTCTAAATGTTTTTGTAATGACTGACAGTTTTAACAAATAGATAGGAAATATTTATCTAAAACCACTTTCTATATATCTGAAAAGTTTTGTAAGTCTCTCCAATCTAAAGAGTCTGTTTTACATAGAAAAATTTAGGTAGATATCAGAGGGAAGGGCAATTTTAAAATTTTAGGACAAATATTGGCTGTTTGGAAAGGTCAGATTAACTAGAAATGGCAAATCATTTACAATTCAACTGACATAATGTATTTTGCAAATCACTAAATAAAACAACAACTTACCTTGTGTATCAACTAGAAAGCCAATTACAGTTTACCTGGTACCTTTTAAGGCACAACAGGGAAATTTTATTTTTATTTCATTCAATTATTCATTGGTCATTTTTTATTCTATTGCAATTTTCAAATTATGTGATAAAAAATTTGTTCAAAATAACTATTATCTCTATTCTAAAGTAAATCTATATGTCAGAGGACCTCACTTTCTTTCTTTTTTGTTTTCAACCTAAGCCCTAAAAGAAAACTTTGCTGAAGAAAATATGCAAAATGAGTTTCCTTTAATAGAGCAAATGACTTCTTCCTAAAGTCAATTTTGAACTTTCAATTTTTTATGGGAACTTTGTTCAGAATTTTTCCTAGTCTTATGAAAGTTTATTGAACAAATTACAATATCAATGTTGGAACCAACTTTTTTAAATACCATTATGCAATCTTTGAACATTAAGATAAATTATGCTTCTAAACTCAGAAAAAATTC
Organism: Tegillarca granosa; assembly: GCA_029721355.1. Lineage (NCBI taxonomy): Eukaryota > Metazoa > Mollusca > Bivalvia > Arcoida > Arcidae > Tegillarca > Tegillarca granosa. Next base: position 7,123,812 of record CM056597.1, on the reverse strand, counting down.
ACATATTTATTAATTTTGTATCATAATTTAACAAGTGTTCTGCCTCTTCCATAATATATGAAGACAACACTTCTAAAATTTACTGCTAAAGAAGCCAAGTCAAAAATCCCTTAATTCCAGAAAAGGACAAAAAGGACAAAAGGTGCAAAAGTTTAATAGTAAAGATATGTTATCTTTCTGAAAAATTGATGTAAAAATGGAAAAAGGCCAAATTTTGTGATGAAAAAAAACAGACATCTTGATTTCAGTTTACCTCAAACTATGCTGTTGAGACTATGAGTGAGACGGTAAGGGTCCAAATGGGCTGTTAAAGGTCCAAAAAATTAGAATTACACATAAGAATTTGATTGGAAGGCATTAATGGTATTTAATGCCCCAGTCAAGATTCTTTCACTTTTAATAAAGGCAGTCAGTTCTAGGATGGTGAAAAAACCAGGGTGTCCATTGAACTGACAAACTTTCTCAAACTAGGATCTTTCCAAGTGGGATTCTAACATAGGTGGAGTGAGGCACTGTGATCTGTAATGCATGCTTTTAAGAAAGCATAATAGAGCATATCACTTAGTCATTATGTTAAATGCCTAACTCGTTTATACAATAAGTTGTCACCAATTAGTTTTCTCATTTCTTGATCTTGCTAGCTCTGCTTTTTGCAAAGCACTTTTTTTAGCTGAAAATCTATAATTCAATGAAGGGTCTCAGTGAGCAAAGTCTCAAGCATGTGCTAAATATTGTACATACAAAAACAAATATTATGTGCAAAATTACTTTTTTGTGTATACAGTGAGTATAAATATATATGAAGGCATAAAAAGTGTAATAAAGCTATGTATGATATAAATTTGGTCTTAAAAATAATGAGGAGGATAACTAAATTGTCAACAGGAATCTCAAATTGAAGAATATTACCATCTTTTCTTTATTTCAAATTATACTGCAGTGCAATTTGCCAAAAATCTAAAAGAATTTGCAAGAAGTAAAATGTTCTGAAAATAACAAGGAGCTGTCTAGAGCACTGTGTAGCTTGCCTCATCTACACATCTACTCAGCCAAAACTCTGATCAGTAAATATAACAAGTATGACATAAAACAAACAACACTATATACAGAACCTAATTGTTGTTAACTGCTGGATCCCTGGATCTCAAAAAGAAGCAAATAAATGGGATAAAATATTGATGAACTGAAGAAGGAGCAAAAACTAAAAATACAGTAAAACTTCGATCGATTGAACGTCGTTCCCTCGAATACCCCGAAGTCATCTGTTGGTCCCGACCAATTTCCTTTTATATCCTATGTAAATAAACCTTGATGGCTCGAACTTCGTTAACTCGAATACCCCCACTCGCTCGAACAATAAATATTTTTCAAAAGTATAAAGTTAGTGAAAATTCAACTTCTTTCGCTTGAATACGGCAGATTGCAGGTCAACATGTAATTTGAAATGAATTATGTATATTAATGTGACATGTTATTCTTTTTTATATTATTTTTTTTTCAATATTTCGTGATAAATAATGGAATTTTAATTCAGACTTTTCAAAATTTGACCTTTTAGTTTATTTACAAGTAAAACCAATTTTAAAGATTTTTTAATGGTCTGTAAACATGAGAACATGAACCTACAATGAACCTAGATGGCTCGAATATTTAGTCGAAGTCCCTTGGACTTTGATCCACCGAAGTTCTACTGTATAACAAAAGCTTATGCATAAATCTATGTGGCTATAAGCATTGCATGAAAACCTACCTTTCCATCTAAAGTATGATGTGTATAAAGAATCAAATACCTCTATATTACGTAAATACTTTGATATCTTTAAGACAAAAATTAAATAATAATGCAAAAGTGTATATTGTGTATATTGTAAAATTATCAACTGACCACCACTGTATCATTGCTATAAAATTTTTGTAACAGACACGAAAATTTTCAAAGTCTCTCATCAAGGCATGTTAATCACTACATTCATGTGAATCAATTTCCAATAAAGGAGCACTAGCCTTTTTGTAAATACCTTTAGCCAAGTATATTTTAAAAACCCTTTGAAGTGAATTTAACTAAACCTTTTAAGCAACCTTCAAAGTGACTTTGATCACACTTTTTGATCAAGGTTTTTGATACTGTAAACTACCTTTCTACCCTTAGTTCTACTGTAAGACAACTCAGTCTTATACTATACCAGTGTAAACCTAGCTAAGATAAAAACTATTCTCCTGTCCTGGTTTTTCTTACATACGATAAGTTTGTTAATTCAGAATTATTGTTATTTACCTTGTAAATGTTAACTGTATCACACACAAGGTGTTGAGCTGTGCTCAGTAGTTGTCAGATGACATTGCAGTGTCACCTGGTTCCGGGGCATATTTAATATTACTTACAGAAATATCACGCTGCATGTTCTTCTTGGCAAGGTTGTAGTATTTACAGTAGTAATCATGTTGTTTCTTTATATATGCTACATTTGTCCGAGAATCTTTAGCTGGTGGGGGAGGCAATGGATGTTCCCATTCAAAATCTGGAGAATATGGCCCACTACTATCAATGGTAGGTAGAACACTTTCATCAGATCTGATAGGCTTTATCCTAAGTTTGAAAAATTTTAAAAATTAATCATATTCAACAGTTATCATATACAAAGACAAGAGTAACAATAGGGTCCATTATACAGCCATCATTTTCATTGCTTTGAAGCATTGCAAGTTGAATACAAAAAACAAATTATTATCCCATGCTATTTCAGGAAAAATCAAGTTTGATTGTACTTTTATTCAAAACTTTGTTTAAAATCAAACTATCTATATTTCCATGTTAAGTTAAAATACAAAACAAAATTCAACTGTTTCTCAAAAAATATCCCTGAATAATTGTTTTATAGGGTAAAACATTCAAGATAGAAAAACAAACAAACAAAATAAAACCTTCCTCCAACCTTTAAAATATTAATACTAATCTCATCCTGAACTTAATTCTGTATATTTAAATTATAACATCACAAATTTATGTTCAATACTTTGAGCAACAGTCCTAAAAACATTTTGTATCTAATGGTGATATTTGAAGCCCTTATAGAACTTACTTTGAACGAGACACTTTCTTCCCCTTCTGTAATTCTGGCAATTTTGAACCATCTAACCTTGACACTGATGACCTTGTCGTCATTGTGCTGGCCACAGTTGTTGGTGTACATGTACCTGATTTAGATGAAAAGTCATCATAATCTCTGGTCATGGAACACGGAACTCCAGTTGTCCATTTCATTTGAAGAATACCATACTTTGACATGCCTGAGTTTCTATTGAATAAAAGATGTATAAACAAATGTATACAGAAACAGTCACAAATACCCAGACAAACAAAAAGAAAAAAAAACCTTTATTAACTTAAGCAAAAATTACAAGTATTTCTCTTACTTTGACAACCAATCATCTAAGATATCACAAGCTTTAGTTGCTTATCCCAGCCTAGACACTTCTGTAGACTGATTTACTGATAACATTACTCATCATGCAGTGTGATGTTGGTGATTCTAATATACAATAAAACCTGTATATAAAGACCACAAATATTTAATAATTGGGCACTTTATAGACAGAAGGTCTTAATACAGAGGTTATATCAGGTTGAAATATAAAGAAAATTGACCTTCAAATACTGCTTTTAATAGACAAGTGATCTTTATATAGGGATAGTAACCACAGCAACTTTTAACAAAGGAAGTCAATATCAAAGAAAGTGTGATGTAAAAAACAAACTACATATGTCCTGAATAGAATTATTTGAGTATGCTGAGAAAAATAAAATGTTTATAATACATACTCATCTCTGGTATGAACCATGAGTTTTCCTGGTATAGACTGAATTCTGTGACGGCCTTCTGTGTCCACTAGTTGGCTCTGTAAATTAAAATTTAAACCAATTAAAACATTTGGTCATAGCAAAATTGTCAGGTCACAGCTTAAAAATGAATAAAGCTACAGAAAACAATTTTTTAAATTGTGATTTTGTTTTGGATAAGATATAGATGAGGACCTCATATTGCAAAAAATAAAAAAATTTTTAAAAAATCTGAATAACCGATCAATTTCAAGCTTAACTTTGAGTCAAGACTATTTCTGTCCAAATAAAATATACTTTTATATGATTTTAATCTAAGATGACTTTGTAATATCCCACATATGTCTTTGAAATAGGGAAATACCAAAAAACTAATTTTGTTATACATTAGATAAATATCAATGAACAATTCTGTCCTGGTTTCAATTTATTTTGATATCATTCAATTTTCAGAATAAAAAACAGGACCATAAATTCCTTTCATAAAATTTTATTCTTCCAGTTCCATGCACAAATGGCAATTTTTGAGGTAACTATCAATGTACCTTTATATTCCTTTATGAATAATACACTTCTGTCAAAACAATGTCAAAAGATGGTGCCAGCATTGAGTCAAACTTTATAAACATTCATCCAAATTACATTTGAGGCATAGAAGGAAATACTAACCTAGTTTGGTGTCAAAACAGGATTATAAAAATGACTTTGATCAGGTAAGCAAATAAATTAGTTATTATAAAAAAGAAATGTACAAAATGTAACTTCTCTTTGCTTTATCAGTAAACACTCTATCTGCTCACCTTGTCACCAACTTTAATTGTGTGTAGAAGTCTCATACCAGCTTCCCCTGGCAATGTAGGAAGTCCATCAGCAATGTATCTGATAGTTGGCTTTTCTACTGGCTTTAACTTGCCTTTGGAATACTCTTTACGAACTCTGTCTAATCGTTTTCTTTCTAATGCTGTTGGAGTTTCAAAAAACTTCTGCCAATCGGCAGCTAAAATATAATACACATGAAGAATAAAGCATTCATCTTCAATGTTATATGTCTTGCTAGCAGATGCTCATACTGGGGTACTCAGATCATTACACCTACATTTATCTATCTTTTAAAATATCATTTAAACTGCAGCATGTGCCAGGGGACATCTAGTCATCCGTGGTTTGGGACACATATTGAAGACTTCTTTATGACTAAATGAACATTTCCAATCAAACCAAACATGGTTAAGTTTTGGTTAATAACTATTGTGACATGTTCTGCTCATATCAGTTTCACAATCTTTATTTTATTTAACCTGTAGATGGATGGATACAATTAGTTAATGTAGTTAATAAACAGATTTTTCCTCTTTAAAAGAGTTGTCAATTGTTTGCAGATGTAAATCTTGTTATTGTATATTTTATACATAGACATATTACATGTAGATGTTTTTCTGACAGTGTTCATTGCAATCACTTTTCTAAACAAGTAACAGCTACATGTATTTACAAAATGTAATATTTCACAAAATGTCTCAAAAAATGCAAACATTTAAAATTTCAATAATAAAATTCCTTTTTATGCTGTTAGATTATAGAATTACTGTTTCCAGATCATGATCTTGGTTCAAATCTCACTCAGATAAGATCTAAGTGTGAGAAAGTTTTTCAATTTGCCAAGTGAGGTTTATTTTTTGCTCCAAGTTACTCATGTTTCCCATTCTAAAACTGACGGTGTCTTGGTATACGTGAAAAAACTTGACTGTGGTGTAAAACACCATTACTACAGTTCATTCATATTTTCCAATATAATATAACAAGCAACAAATCTATGGTGAATGTGATGAATTGTTGCTGTAAGATTGTAACATGGTTTGAAAGGTGTTATTTCTGATGACTTCCTTGTTGATTTTACTGGAGATAGCTGGTATCTTTTTGATTTCTTTCCATGAAATGTGAAGGTGATATTTCTGATAAATTTTACAGTAGATAAAATGGTGAATGTGATGAATTGTTGCTGTAAGATTGTAACATGGTTTGAAAGGTGTTATTTCTGATGACTTCCTTGTTGATTTTACTGGAGATAGCTGGTATCTTTTTGATTTCTTTCCATGAAATGTGAAGGTGATATTTCTGATAAATTTTACAGTAGATAACATGTCTGCACCAATTTTGTTTGTTAAACTAGTGAAGATGTTATTTCTTGTAGATTTCAGTGTAAATTTCACAGGAGAAAATACAGCTCTTACCTATAGTTTTCTGTAAGACAGGTGAAGGTGATATTTCTGATAATGCTCCTGTTGATTTCACTGGTGATAACTGATGCCTCGTAACCCAGTCTTGCTTTGATGGCCATTTTTGTACTGAGAAATAAAAATAACATAATATTTAATAATAAAACAATCTATGAATAATCACGGCTAAAACAAAAACAGAGAAAATGTTTAATTATAGAATTTGTGTATTTATATATAAAGAAGTTAAAATTCAATGACCAAGACGGGTTCAACAAGTCTTGTTTGGTTCTGCACTCATGATATTAATATGTTCCTTGTGGCATTTGACTTCTGAAAACAAACATTACTTCAGTTACATCAAGAAAATGAATTGTTATCTGATGTCATTTAACAGTTTTTATTCACACAAATTGTTCTTTTGGCCAAAAATTTTAAATTCATGCTGCTTACATGATGCCCCTTATAGAACTATTTAGGTTGAAATTCAAAATGGTCAAAATCTCAAAATTTAAATGTTGTCTATAAGAAAATATTTACATATTAATTTACAAAATACATAAATAACAGTTTAAAGTATAGGTCTGAGACCAGCCAAACTGTCTAAATTTTGAACTTAAGTTAAATTCATCTAAATTATAGAGCAACACTGGTCTTTATCTACAAATGGTATTGGGATTACAGATATAAGTTATATGTTTTTACATAAATACAGTTTTTAAGTTACAACTGAATATCTTCTGAATGGCAAGTGTTTGATGCAAATATACATTTTTAAATGTAAGTAAAACAATAATTGTAAAATAAACTTTCAACAAGCAAAGATTTTAAGAAACAATTTTTATCTCATTTTATGTCATCCTTTATTCTAAATTTAAACAGTTACTCATCTCAGTGATTATTTTAATAATTTATTTCAAATTAAATGCAACATTTAATGGTAAAAACAAAATAATGTAATATATAATGGATGATTTCATGCTTACTTTAGAATTTGTTTCTCTATCTCTTACTTGAGTTATCTCCCTTTCACTCTGACCAAAGACTTTCAACTCTGTGACTTAACAACTATGGATTACTAATATAATGTATATATGAATCATAACTTACCCCTAACTTGACTAACATATTTTTCTGAATATTGTGAGGATGATACAGGGATTATCTTTCCTGATTCTCTTCTTGAGCTAGATAATTCTGACATGTCTCTACCAATTCCTGAGTCATGGGTACTCATTCCATCACCAACCTAATATGACAAGAATTAATTAAAATTATTGACCCTTTAATCTTAAACTTGATAGTTAGTTATGTAGAGTAAAAAACTAAAAACCTAGCTGTTTATGTATAGACAATGAATAAAAGTATTCACACACCTGTTTTTTCCTATCATTTCCTATATTATCAAGAAATTATTCCAATTAGATTCCTGAAATGATTTCAATGTAAGAAGTGGAATTATTGGTAGATTTGCTCAAAATTTGACCATTTTCTCTGCTCTTCATTCTCAGTAATTTTACAGGTTGAACAAAACTAAGAGAAATTATAGATCAATTTCCTACTTAATAATGCTAACAATAAATCAAAAATTATTCTAGCTCATGTGTTCAACTTATAATATCTTTTTCAAAACAACATTTTGAATAACAGTGATAATTTCATTAAAGTTAATATCCAAAAAACACCTCAGAATAATTAAACAAGAGGCCCATGGGCCTTAAAGCTCACCTGAGGAAATGTCCAAAAACTTGCAAAGAACTTAATTACAACAAAAGGCCCATGGGCCTTAACGCTCACCTGAGGATATTTCCAAAGATGTTTGCAAAGCACAAAAGACCATATATTAGGTACAGAAACTTTACAAGTTTTCTCAAGTACAGAACTGCCACAAAACTTAATCAGAAATATATCCAGTCACATTTCATTTATAAGTAGCTTATATAATAAGCATGAAGTAACTGTAATGCAATGAATAATTTCCAAATCATTAACAAATTTCAGTACACTTATGCAGCTATGTCCTTGACCTTTGAACATAAATGACCTTGAACCATATATTATCGCCATGCCAACAGCTACAATATTCTAATATACATGCCTATACAAAAAGTTAAAGTTTTCAAGATAATAAGCAATTTAAGTCTTCTTTTGCAGCTGTGACCTTGACCTTTGAAAAAATAACCTTGAACCATATATCAAAATGATCGTTGCTGCAATACCTACAATATTCTAATACATATGCCTATACAAAAAGTTAATAGTTTTCAAGATAATAAGCAATTTAAGTCTTCTTTTGCAGCTGTGACCTTGACCTTTAAACATAAATGACCTTGAACCATATATCAAAAATGATCGATTAATTAATTCCTACAATATTCTAATATACATTCCTATACAAAAAGTTAAAAGTTTTCAAGATAATTAGCAATTTATGTCTTCTTTTGCAGCTGTGACCTTGATCTTTGCAAAAATGACCTTGAACCATATATCAAAATGATCGTCATGGCAATATCTACAATATTCTAATATATGCCTATACAAAATGTTGACAGTTTTCAAGATAATTGGCAATTTATATCTTCTTTTGCAGCTGTGACCTTGACCTTTGAACAAATGACCTTGAACCATATATCAAAATCACAGATCGCCATATCAATTCCTACAATATTCTAATATATATGCCTATACAAAAAGTTAATAATTTTCAAGATAATTAGCAATTGAAGTTTTCTTTTAAAGCTGTGACCTTGACCTTTGAACATATGACCTTGAACCATATATCAAAATGATCATTGTCACAATACCTACAATATTCTAATATACATGCCTATACAAAAAGTTAATAGTTTTCAAGATAATTAACAATTTATGTCTTCTTTTGCAGCTGTGACCTTGGCCTTTGATCATATGACCATATATGAAAATGATCATTGTCACAATACCTACAATATTCTATTATACATGCCTATACAAAAAGATTATAGTTTTCAAGCTAATGTTCATTTTTATTATTTATAAGCCAAAAATAACATTTCAGGGGCAACAACTCCTACGTGGATTATCATATAGTTACGAAACTTGGTACCTTTTTAAATTTTGTCATGCTGAACATTTTAATAATGTTTTGATTTCATATATCTCTTAATATTTGCAAGAAAATTGCCTAAAACTGCATAAATCACAAATTAGATCATGACCTTGATTTGTGACCTTGACCCTAATTTAAAGGTCATTTCAAGAAAAAGTCAAAACTGAAAACCTCATGTCATTATGTGTTCAAATAGTCAAGTTATAAAATTTTGAAGCCATTTTACGAAATTTTTTAAATTAAACGCAAAAATGGGTAACCCTTTTTTCGACCAAAATTCACAAAATTAACAAACTATAGGCTTAAGACCCTAAAAGCCAAATATCACATCAGATTTTTTCTCCCATCATCGATTTCGGAGAAGATTTTTAAAGATTTTTGGACCCCTAGGTCACCTTGACCTAGTTTTGGTAGCCATGGCAACGCCATGAACAAATCTGATTGCACTGGCCCATATATGCTTCCGACTAAGTTTCATTGAAATCTGTCCAGCAGTTTTGGAGGAGAAGTCGAAAATAGGTGTTAACGACGCAGCACGCACGCACACACACACGCACATACACACGCTGCGCCATGCCATAAGCTCACATGACCTTTTGGTCAGGTGAGCTAAAAACTTTACAAACTTTACAATTTTGGAAATCTGGCAATAATTAATCAGAAATATCTAGTCACATTTCATTAATAAATAGTTTATATGCATGATTTAAATAGTACAATGAATAATTTCGAAATAATGACCTTGACCTTTGAGCATATGAACTTGAACCTTATATCAAAATGATCATCATATCAATACTTACAATATTCTAATATACATGCCTATACAAAGAGTTAACAGTTTTCAAGATAATTCACAATTTCAGTACACTTATGCAGCTATGACCTTCACCTTTCAACATATGACCTTGAACCATATATCAAAATGATTGTCATATCAATACCTACAATATCCTAATATACATGCCTATACAAAAAGCTTAAAGTTTTCAAGCTATTGCACAATTTTAGTATTCATGAGCCAAAAATAAAATTTCAGGGACAACATCTCCTACATGGATTATCATATAGTTACGAAACTTTTTAAATTTTGTCATGGGGAACATTTTAACAATGTTTTGAATTCATATATCTCTTAATATTTAAAATTAGGTCAAGACCTTGATTTGTGATCCTGACACTATTCTAAAGGTCATTTCAAGAAAAAGTCAAAACTGAAAATCCCATGTCATTATCTGTTCAAATAGTCAAGTTATAAACAATTCAAAGCCATTTGACGAAATTTTTAAAATTAAATGCAAAAACGTGTTACCCATTTTTCGATCAAATTTCACAAAATGAACAAACTTTTATCTTAAAACCCTAGAAAAGCCAAATATTACATTAGATTTTTTCTCTCATCATTGGTTTCTGCCAAGAAGATTTTTTAAGTTTTTTGGACCCCTAGGTCACCTTGACCTAGTTTTGGTAGACATGGCAACGCTATGAACATAACTACATTGCACCAGCCTATATATGCTTCTGACCAAGTATCATTGAAATCTGTCAAGCAGTTTTGAAAGAGAAGTTGAAAATAGGTGTTAACAATGCACGCACATACACACACCGCACCATGCCATAAGCTCACATGACCTTTCGGTCAGGTGAGCTAAAAATAATAATACATAAACATAGAAACGTCAAAAATAATACTATGTAAAAGCAAGAATACTTTTTTTCGAACCTCTGCACTCTAACAATAATACTGAAGAAGATATACCAATGTTTTGTCTTCCCTTGTCAAAATATTTTAAGCTACAAAATATATTTCTTTAAGTTTGGTTTGAAAATAACTATTGTAACTTTTAAAAAAAATGTTAAAATTCTTTCTATCCAGTTCAAGTGAGATTTTTACAATCAAAAGCAGAAAGTTGAATCTTTTTCTGATGTTCCAAGTATCTACTTGAAAATAATGATTATAAACATTAAATTAAGTTATATGATATACAAAATAAATAAATAAATGAATAAAAAACATTTACCTGGCTGCTGAGAGTTTCTAGGAATTCTTGAGAGCTGGCTACGCTACTCACATCCATGATATCCGTTATTTTGGATGGAATATTATCAACAAATTCTTCCTCACTTTCCTCTGAAACAACTCCACCTAAATTAAAATGTCATTTAAAATTAATTCTGGTATGAATTTTGCTCTAAAGAAATGGATATTGATTTGTTGCAAATAAAAGATACATTTACAAAACATGAATGGATTAACAAGAAGTCAGGATTGTCATATCATAAATTAATCAATTTTCTATGTATCAATGGATGATTACTTCATGGATTACTGATTTGTATTGATTTTTAACTCACTTTACTGTAAACATTATAAAAGTGTCAAACTCCAGTTATTTTTTAAAACTTCTGTTTTCATTAAGAGGTTGTTTTTGTTTGTTTATCTTTTACAAAATTAATTTAAATTTTGAAATATCTGCATTGCTAATACTACATGTACAGATAAAACATGACACTGGGGATAAATTTATCATTCTGTCATCCATATTGCTACTACAGCTCTCTTTACATTGCCTGTTTGTACCAGTATTTTAATTCATTGATTTTACCTTAATCCCATGAGGTAAAAAAATTACCTTTACAACAGAACATGAAATGTATGTACCAGTAATAAGACTCAATTTTATGTTGCATTAGAGACTTTTCTATGATTGCATAATATTTTACAAAGCAAAGTTTGATATAAATTGGGGAAAGGTTTCCTTTTGTACCCTCTATTATGATTTTAATTTTGAATAAAATGGCCTAAAAATAATTAAATCAAGCCATTCTGCACATATCTGTGAAAAATAAATTTTCAAAATTTTTACATAGAATTTAATGGGTAGGGAGTACAAATATAGAGTATTTTCTATTTAGTTAAATCCATATTAAGAAAGGGCTGCATTAGTAAATCCTGTCTTAACTGACAACAACTGGACCAAAATTTATGTTTGGTTGAACAGGTATTTACTTTAACCAGGTTTAATCATTTAACATATAATTATTAGCATTATTTCTTAATAAAGTACAGTAAACTATATCTATATATAGTCCACTAAAACCCTATTTTGAAGTCCCTTTGCTCAATATTTCAACCAATGAAAACCTTTTAAAAAGGCCATCTGTCCAATAAGACCATTGTTTTAAAGTCCTTTGAGACCACTTGTCAAAATTTAATTCTCCACAAGTTGTCTTTAAATACAGGTTTTACTGTAATAAAATATAGTAAAGCTTTCAGTCAATATTCTTCTATTTATACAGAGAAGTTCAGTTCTGAAATGGTGGAAGAAAGCAGTGTCTTGAAAACCAACAATATTTAGCAAGAAAATTATTCATATACAAGAATCTGTCAGAGAAAGAATCTGAGTCAAAATCTAAATCTGACACACACTGAAATCTGTAAATGGAAACTACAAACTTGACTTACCCTTTAAAATTTTTCCACTTTTTGTTCTTTTTCCTAATCTCTTCAAATAATACTGATATACCATTGGATTTCTAGGATCAAATCTAAAAACAGAACTGAACTTATAAAACAAGAATATCCTTGTCACATACTAAAAATTTTTAATTAAGTGTTGAAAAATTGTGAAAAATGAGCATAGCAGGTCAGATCACAACAAATATAGTTGGAGAAGTATATCTAATCAGTTATGGTTTAGTCTCCAATATAGCACAAATTGGCCTCATCAACCATATCATATGGCAGTTATAATTTTACCTCTTACGAAATAAACTGATCTTAATTAAAATCAAGAAATACTAATCACATTGTGTGCTGTGCATGGACATTGGATTTTGGAACTGTCTATATTGAAATCATACTTGTACTTTTTAATAAAAATAAAATTAAGTAATAACTTACATAAATGTGCAAACAACCAAAATGTTATTAACAAAGAATTCTCAAAAACACTACTTGAAACAAACACAATTTTTTTTCATAAGTCAATAATTTTGATTATAAAATATTCTGCATGTACGTAGAAATGTATGTGGAGATTTTCATACATTTCAGCAAGCACAAACAGCTGAACACTGCTTTTAAACTTTATACATACACTGCATATATAATAAAATATACAGGGTCTGTAGATCTTGTCATGAGACACCATGAAATTGTGATTTCTGGGAAATCAAAAGTATCTGATATGATAAGAAACCCTACATGTATAATATCAGGGAACCATCAAACTTGTGTCGTAATTGAATAATATGATAATGACATTAGGGAACATTTGTATATCTGGGAACAGTGTAAAGCATGAAGGACCTAATTTAATTTAAACTATTTTCAATTACTGATAGAGTTTACTTGGACATTAATGTCTAGATATAACAAGAAGCCTAATATGACCTGTATTAATCAACTAACACTTTATAAATGCATTTAAATTTAACACAATTTTAAATACATGTATGTTTCAACCAAGTGTTTTTTCCAAAATGACTAGTGTTCAATTTGGTCTAGTTGTTAGAAAAAAAAAAGATTTTGAAAGAAATATAACAACTTACTAACATCAAACTCAAAACTTAAAGTCAGAAAAAGCTGTTACTTCTGTTAAATGGTTATTAGTATACATCTTTCTTTCATACGAGATATATCAAATTGAAACTAAATTATCAATCCATAAATAAATCTTAAACACCTATTTATCTGTTTTTTTTCTATTTTTGTAATGACAGTCATCTTGATTTTGGATGGCAATGCTTGAAATAATTTTTATCTACATCATCCATGGATCTTTCTTAGTGTTTTGAATTTCTATCAATAACTGATGAAACAAATCAAGCTTGAAACAACTGAAGACCCAGTTTTTAAGACAATTTGCATAAAAGATAATTATAATAATATCATAAATATGAAAATGGTCAAGTTCACAACAACCAGATGTTGAAATGTTTAAAAAGCCTTTGGAATTTTTATTAATTATGGAAAATATTTGTCATTCATTGAAAATACTTTGTAACTTACACATAAACAAATGTATTATTCAACTTTAGTGTGTCCAAGCATGACTTCTATTTGACCATTTAAACTATGTTTTTGACTCTTTTAATGTTCACCCTTGAAGCTGGCAAGTTTAAAATTTGCTATTTCCAAGGTATGTAACAAAATTGGGTCCAACTCTGATTATCAAACACTGTCCAAGGTGTCAAATATAAGTCAAATGAAAGACTACTGGGCAATTACTTTTTTTCCCTGTAGTATTCAACCAAACATCAAAACTATAGTGCTATTGTATTGAATCAATCATAGCAAAAATTCAAAAACAATAAATATCTATATACATGTTCATACTCCTTACCTTGATATTTTTCAAGAAGCTAAAGGATACTTAATTAGATGTTAAATATAAGATACATGGTAATTGTTAGTAAGCAGAAATCTATATATAGAAGTTACAATTACAATCACTGATAAACAATATCAGGAGCTGATATTTATTTTACCAGCAAAAATAATTGATTTGAAAATTCTGTGACCTTTCCAAATCAACACAACACATTCAAATTCTACATCATCAACAAAATAATGCATTCAGGTTACCAACTTTTACGCCAGAATTTATAGTTTTTATATTGTTCAACTTTCAAAATGTTACCCTTTAAAGAAAACAAGGTGTGTGTGAAGTGAATTAATAGAGCTCTGCACCCCGGTTAAGATTCTTTTACTTATATCAAGAAGGTCAGTTTTTGAATGGCATAGGTACAATGGAGATGAGAGAAAACTACAACTTACAACAAGCAAACTTACAAACTAGGCTTAGACAATGTGATATGTAAGCATGAAGAAGACAAGAGGGGAAAAATACCAAATTAAAAAAAAAGTAAAACAAAATCTGTTAGTAATGAAAAATATTTAACTTTTAAAAATATCTGTGTTATTTTGATGTGCCATATGCGTACTTTTTGGAAATTCATTTCTCACCTGTGATACTAGGGGCCAAAAAAGTTGAAAAATAAAAAGATAATCCAAACATTTGAAAATTAATGAATTAAAAGTTCCAAAATTATATAAATCTATTCAGCTTTGCATAAGGGAACAAACCTTAGTTTTAAATAAATTTCAAGAATAAGAACAGCTGAAAAATTTGGCATAATACACATTTTTTGACTGCACAATGTATGGCCTACTGAGTTATGGATACCCTTAGAGAGTTTTATTCCACAATAAAGGTTCTGAAAGTAAATTTAAGAGATCCCCCTATCTCAAACTTAATCTAAACTAAAATTTAAAAAGTTAGAAGTCTAGCTCATCTAGGCAACACCTGAAGTAATGTTAAAAGGCTTGCAAACTACAGTAAAAAATAATTCATTATATCAATATACATTTTCAATGTTTTCTAACATCCTTGTGTTACATCATATTTGAAGTTCAATCGTCATTACTTTTCAAAGAGTTTCTTAAAATCATAAATGTAAAATTAAATACTTCAAGAAAACTCAAGCTAGACAATACAAAATATGTAAAGATATTTCAGATGGTAGGCTGTTGGATAAAAAAGATACATCTTTGTTAGTAAAACATCATTAGTTAAGTCATCAACCAATAAGATAACAATTAGCAAGACACTTCAAAATCATTGGTCAAGACATCAACCAATAAGATTATAATCAGCATGACACTTCAAAATCATTGGTTAAGACATCAACCAATAAGATTATTAGTAAGACACACCAAAGACAAATGAATTACCCATCAGGAAAATCATCATATTCCTCAGACACTGCAGAACTTTTGCCTGAAATCTCCACCCTAGTTACAGAGCTTAAAGAAAAAGATGAAATTATTTATACTTTTTCTTTAAATCAACATCATGCAGTTACTTATAAAAAATGAGCTATCCTAAGACAAATGTCTTCATTGCTGCAATGGTGTTTCACTTTGTTGTATAATATGACAATATATGTTGTACAAAAGTTTGACTGATGAATGGTTTGTTGTTGTATTGATACGCATGATTTAACTTTTCTTTGCTATATAACTATTTTGACAAAAAATAAATATTACTAAGCATTACAGGTATATTATGTTATATAGACAATTAATAAAAATAAGTCAAATTAAATTTGCCAATACAACTATAGAAAAAATCTGTAAATGTTTTAAATCATAAAATAAAATCATTTAAATTTATATGCAAACTTTTTAATGCAAAAATGACAAAATTTTACACCTGCCATAAAACAGGCTATACAGCTAAAACAAAACATGTAACACTCAATAACCATCACCAAATAGTTAGAATCTGAAATATAATTAATTAATATAGGTGTGACAATCTTTGTACATAAATCACTGTTAGTTTGTGACATCAGGTCAAATATTGTCATATAAAATATCTTATTCACTGTGTACTTGTTATAAATGTCTTGACAAAGACCTAAGAATCTATAATTTTATGTACAAATCAAATGGAGTAATTAAGTCTTATGATCAAGATAATTAACTGATATAAAGGTGGTCAGTTCTGGGATGGTGGGGAACCTGGAGTACATGTATAAGCATGTCAGACACTCTATATCAGCCATTTCAGTCTTCTTTACAGGTCTATGTAGGGCAAAAAGGATGACTTAAAGTAAGTGACATTGTAAACAAAAAATCAAAAAAATTAAAATTTTCTGATAAGACTGGTTTCCATTCAACAAATAATTATCTGTAAGAACCAAACCAAAGTTATATCTTTTAATCTTCAGAATTCTATAAAATAAATTTTAAGACTTAATATCCTAGTTAGACATCAAAGTGGAGTGAGTATTGGTGTTTTATGTCCAAGTGTTTCATTTAAAATGAGAAGTTCAGTTCAAGGATAATAGAGAAAATGGGATTGCACAGAGAAGACCACCATGTAAACTGACAACCTTTTCAACCCTAGGGGGCCTCGGTGGCCGAGTGGTCTAAAGCGTGCGCTTACGGATCACAGTGCCTCTCACTGCCTAGGTTTGAATCCCACTCGGGAAAAATTCTAGTGTGAGAAAGTTTGTCAGTTCGCTTGCCGAAGGTCAGTGGTTTTCTCTGGGCACTCTGGTTTCCTCCACCATCCCATAACTGACCGCCTCGAAATAAGTGAAAGATTCTTGACTGGGGCAAATACATAACTTCTGACACTTAGGTTACAGCTCATGACAGGAGCATGAAAGAAACTTTCATGTATCTAACGCAGGAAAGCTAAAATGTGTTTCAGTTCCATCACAATGACTCAAAAAGCCATAGAGCCAATCTAAGCAGCAATGAAATCACAACCACATAAGTTTTGTTTGAATTTTCCCTCACCTTTACAAAGTAAAGCAATTAACATTGAAAGCAGATAAAAAAAATTCTATTGGTAAAATCACAACATAGTAAATCTATTTAATTCAAACTTTGCCTTCACCTTTTTATGAGTATATATATATATGTTTGACAATACTGTGAGGCCGATTCCTTTAAGATGTAGTTAATACAAAGGTATGTCAAATCTGTCTTACAGTCTTTTATTTTTCAGGTACTCTTCAAATTTTTTTATTTTCTTTATTATTGTTATTATTATTATTTTTTTTTTTTTTTTACAAATTTACCTATATTTTGCAAGTATTAATTCAATGATAAATAATTATATTTTACTAAAGTACTCCTGTTACATCATCTCTTAAAGAAATTAAGATGTCCCTATGACACTGTAACCATGGTGATACAAAGTCTACTTCAGTATACCAAACAAAACATCATGATGATAAATATTGTCCTATAAAGACAGGTTTAAATGTTTATAAATATTTATTTCATAACAACATGTTAAGTCCCAGTCTTATAGAATCTATCACAGTATTGTTGACTAGAATTAAATTACCCATTGTTACACTCATCATCTTCATTAACAAATACCTCAATATGTATAGTACATCTTAAAAATCAAAAAATATATTTTCAGAAAACAGGCATCTTTTATATATTTATCAGTTGTAAAAATAAAAAACAAAACAAAACAGATACAAGTAAAATTCAAAATACTGAAGGTACTGAAAACAGGACAACATATAAAATAACATAATAACAAAAAAATAATAATAATAAATAAATTGACAAAATGGAAATTAATTTGGACCAAAATAATTACAAAAACTGTATCAAAATATTTTTGTTTTTTATGGAATAATGGCATTATCTTACTAATGATTATTGTAAATATTCATGACCATCATGGTGTGTTTCAAATTTCAATTTATATTCTACAAATATCAGCTTGTGCACCCAGAAATTTTGAATTACATATCAATTTGAATTTGAAAAACTTCACAAATATAAAATTCCAATGTAACCACGACCATGACTACAACCTGAAAAATAATACCTATAGTGGAACTTTAAGAAATCAAAAATATATTTCTAAAATGTCATGAGTTACTAAAAACAAATTATTTGTTTGTTTTTAGGTCCTAACAGTTATTATTTCTAATTTTGTTTCAAATCAAGTAATTCAAATACCTGGATATTTCAAAAATTAAACTAAAACAGCCATGATGTACTAGACGTTTTATTTTAGGACTGTGATTCCATCAATTTAACAGTAAATCACTAACAGACATTATCAGTAATGTATCCTTCGTCTATTACAGTAGAGTTAAGTTTATGTTTGAAAATCTAGATAATTTTATTGTGCCAATTTAGGTCAACATATTTATAAAAAATTATGCCAGCTCCTATATAATACACAACCAAATTTTATATTCATATTAATTCACTCAATTCACAAAAATCTCACGTGATTTTTTTGTTAAATTCACATGAATTTCACATGGAATTAATTTTACATGAATGTACCTAAAAAATTTAATGAAATTCATATACTTTCAGATGAAATTCATGTGAACAAAATTTGCCAATGTAAAATATATTTATTTATGAACTATCAGGAATTATTAAATGTTTTCAAGAAGAATTTAACTGCCCACAGATTTCTGATCTTTAGATCAGTAGGCATTTTGGTAAATATTACAATACTACTGCATATTTATGTGAAAAAAAGAATTCTTTGTACTGTTGGCAAACCTTTTTTCTGTCATTCATTTTTCATGAAATAATGATTTCATACTGGAGAAAGTTTGTTTAAAATAAGTTCATTTTTTTAAATACTGATTTCGACCTTCATGAAATGTCTAATTTAGATGAGTTTCTACGTAAAACTATCAAAAAAAAAATAAAAAAATTTTATATCATGGTTAATTTAAATTAAAAATATGCCCAAAAATAATCAAAATGAATTTGATTTTAACAATAATGTACCCAGGGTTGTCACTTTAACCATATATTACTTACTATGTCTATATTTATCACTTACCTTCTCCTTCTGTAATTACTGGACTCCCGGGAAGTTGTACTTATACTATCCCAATATAACAAACAAGAAATATAATTTACTATTGCATATCGTGATTTTAGAGATACAAGAGGGCAAGACAAGAAAATATGTCATACAGCAGAAAACTTTGTTCAGTAGATGTATGGAAAATACTGACTTCATAAATTGAAAAAAAACACTTAAATCTAGGGGTCTGGGGGTTATTTCATCATTCAGCAGTGACATCTAAATTATTTCATACATAGCCTTGTTTGAGTCTTAGACCTTTGTTGTAGTGTGACCATAACAAGACATTGCTACAATTGATCCAGTTTATACAGTTGATACTGTGTAAGTGTTTATTTTGGTTGTGCATTAATATTGGCACTTTTGGCATAATATTAATTTCCACTGATATTAATACACTTCAACATTAATTTTAGCTCACCTTTCTAAAGGGAAACAATAACAGCACCAATATTAATACACACTAAATGTTTGAGACCCTCGGGAGCACCAAATATAATACACACCAATATAAATACTTGACCTGACAAACTTGACTTAATTTAAACAAAATAAAACTTGGAAAATTTAGCTTCATCAGGTAGACTTTAGCTCTTCTTTACTTGCCATCAGAGCTTACAATGGATTTAACCTTCATTTAAAAATACTTTTCCCACAGTTGTTGGGCAAGAACAATCTTCATTTAAATGACAAAGTCAATTAATTAATCAATCAATCCAACAATCAATTAATTAATCCATTAATCAATCAAATGTTGATGTATATAATAAGCATAATGTACCTGCGCCTCTCTTCTAGATGAAAACTTTTCTGTCTTCTTCCTGATGCTTGAGTTTCTGGAGTCCAAAAAGCACCTGTTAAAATCAATCAAACAATCATGTATTTATCCACTTATTTGCAACAAAAGTGAAGTTCCACTTGCAAAAATCACTATATATTCCACAGGTGAAGAAATAAAGATTAAATAACATTGTCAGGAGTACTTCATTAGTACCCGGGAGGTCAATTCTGGTTAAACTGGTACATTTAATCACTAACACCCATTAAAATTTATTTGACAAAAATATTCATCATAATTATTTAAGTAACTAAATTACTAAAGTTCCATTTGCAGATGATTAAATACAGTATTAAACAATGTTAAAGAAATCCAATATATCATATAAGAATTGCATTTATACAAGTAACTCTTCAAAAACACAAATTGCCATTAATGTAACAGAATTTCAATACAACACCCATTTACATTTGAAAATAACATAAATATGTCCTTATTACACTTTCAGATACAATGCCACTGAAAACAGATGTGTACAGATATAAAAGCTTACTATTCAACTTTAAAAATATATTAAAACTTTGTTTTCCTTTTCTTAAAACTACTATGATTATAAAGTGTGTATTATAATAACCCTACTTAGGCTAATGTCACAACTCAGGATAATCCCTTCAAGGCAATAGCCACATTTATTTCACCTTCAAGTAGAATTAACAGGTGCTAGTTTACATAAAATAACAGATCATTAAAATGGGCACTATACAATATTAGCTAGTTTTACCTGTTTTGTTTAACAGTTAATGGCCCTTACTGTTTGTGTTAAATAACAGATGAGCACAAGTCTTGGATTTAAACATTGTAGTTTTAGTGCAGAAAGTTTATTTTGTTTAGATAAAATTGTTAAATTTGTTGTCCACCATATTATAACAGTAAAAACCGTGTAATAGGAAAGGTAAAAAATGCAGCCACAAATTCGAGGATTTAACCTGGGACCTTTCAAATATTAGCAGGATGCTCTACTGACTGAGCTACATGGCTATCTATCAAGCCTGGTCTGCTACAACTAAAACAAATAAATGCAGTCTATCCAGAACTCAGAGCTCAGACCTTCATTAAAATATCATGATAGGTATAATATAAAAAAGACCACTCACTACTAACAGTGATGAGGACATTCCAATGGAATATATAGTACAGTAGATTCCGCTTAATTGCATAGTCTGTTTGTCAGAAAATTTTATGCAATTAAGCGGAATATGCAAATAACCGAAAATGCCCCTTGGGCACAACTGATTGATGGATACATAGGTTGGGGCCATTTTAGTACTTGTGTCGGCATCATAGAACACTGTAGAAACAACAGAAAATTAGTTATTACTTTGAAATTAAAAAATGAAATAAATAATTCAGAATAAAAAAATTAAAAAAATTATTTTATTTAATTTGTATAATGTTTTAAAAATTCTAGCTGATCGATTGACGGATACACCCGGTGAGGCCGTTTTTTATTTTTAGTAGACATCAAAGTCGGTGTACTGTAGAAACAGCAAAAAATTTGTAATTCCTTTGACATAAAAATAAATAATTAAAGATAATTGAAAAAATATTTAATTAATTAAAATCTCAAGACTTGTAGTATATTTTCTTTACTAAATAAAGATTTAAAATTCTAGCTGATCGTTTTAAACCCCCTATTTACATGATTCCAAAATGTGGTATAGGTGGACTTTTCTTGCAGACCATCGATCTGTGTTTAATTAGAAAATGTATGTAACTGGAACATCTGTTGGTATTTAATTCATTGTTGCTTTACACTCGCAATATTCGTATTTCTTGTTTATTTACTTCTTTTTAAAAATCCACGTGTTCGCACATGGCACTGAGTTATATTGTTCGAGTTATCTCCCTTTCACGGTACGATAATCTATTTTTAAAAGTGACATAGAAAAAATCCAGTTGCTTGAAAACGTGCACGATGTCTGGTAAAATTAAATTCAAACAGAATTTGTGTAAATAAATTGAAAAATGTCTTATCTTGTTATTTATTTTACACAAAGTTATATTTTAATTGTTTATTGACCAATTATTCGATCAGTCATAAATTGGAAATTCCCGTTATGTGTAACTAGGTCTTATCCAATGAAATTAATGAATAAAACATCACTTCCTTAAGTGAAAATATGTCTTTGAAGTTGAATCTGTATACCGACAAAACTTGCTACATAAGGGGTTTTCAGCCGTAAACGATGATTTCAACCAGTTTATCTTAAAGAGGAAATAATAAATAAAGAATAAAGCATTTGATTGAGGTATGATTTATTGAGTTTACGCAAAAAGAACTGTAAATATGCTTTATCAAACTTGCTGTGGGATAACAGTCAACGTACATACACATCCCTTAACCATGTTAACAAAAACATTAATTTTAAAAAAGTGTTTTTGGTTTTATTTCATCTTTGTTTTAAAAAAAACCAGCACCGAAGTTCCAGTAAAATCATGTCTGGGTTTAGAAAATGTAATGGAAATAAATTTCAGTTAAAAAAGATCGTTATAAAACTTGTGTGACCCTGGTACAAATTTTTCACCTGTCATAGCCCTTTTTAATTGGTTTAACATAATTAATTACGTTTCCTGACAAACGCTTATTGACAGACCAATTGGATGACTACTCTACAAAGTGAACACTAATTAACTGGCTTCATATCTCACCTGGTGTTAGCCGTACACATGTTTATATTATGTAAACACCTCTCGAGGTTACCTTGCATTGTCGGCAAATATATTTTGTAATCATGAAATTTCAGACCAAGATCGCATAATTTTCAGAATTTTTTATGCAATTAAGCGGAATTTAGACTTTTGTTTATGCAAATAAACGGAATTTTTTTGCACTGTTTAAATAGGAAATGGTTTGGTGCAGAGAAAAATTAAGCAATTAACCGGAATATGCAATTAACCGGTATGCAAATAAGTGGAATCTACTGTATAGCCTAAATATAAAGTCTCAATGCACCTAAGAAACATGGACTTATAAATAGATGGTCTTTATATATGTGTTTCTTTTTCTTGTTGAAATATATGTAAAAAGGGACCTTAAAACACTGGTTCACTGGTCTTAATGGACAGTGTTCTTAAATAACAAGCTGTACCTATAGCAAATGTATGTAGTAGCTATAGCACATGTATGTAGTAGCTGTAGCACCTGTATGTAGTAGCTACAGCACATGTACGTAGTAGCACATGTACATAGTAGCTATAGCACATGTACGTAGTAGCTGTAACACATGTACGTAGTAGCTATAGCACATGTACGTAGTAGCTGTAACCCATGTACGAAGTAACTATAGCTGATGTACGTAGTAACTAGCACATGTACGTAGCAACTATAGCACATGTATGTAGTAACTATAACACATGTACATAGAAACTGAAGCACATGTACGTAGTAGCTATAGCACATGTACGTAGTAACTATAGCACATGTAGGTAGTAAGTATAGCACATGTACGTAGTAACTATAGCACATGTACGAAGTAACTATAGCACATGAACGTAGTAGCTGTAACACATGTACGTAGTAGCTATAGCTGATGTACGTAGTAACTATAGCACATGTACATAGTAACTATAGCACATGTATGTAGTAACTATAGCACATGTAGGTAGTAACTATAAAACATGTACGTAGTAGCTATAGCACATGTATGTAGTAACTATAGCACATGTATGTAGTAGCTAGAGCACATCGACGTAGTAGCACATGTACATAGTAGCTATAGCACATGTACGTAGTAGCTGTAACACATGTAGGTAGTAGCTATAGCACATGTATGTAGTAGCTGTAACCCATGTATGAAGTAACTATAGCTGATGTACGTAGTAACTAGCACATGTACGTAGTAACTATAGCACATGTATGTAGTAACTATAGCACATGTACATAGTAACTGAAGCACATGTACGTAGTAGCTATAGCACATGTATGTAGTAACTATAGCACTTGTACTTAGTAAGTATAGCACATG
The DNA here is from genome assembly GCA_029721355.1 of Tegillarca granosa. NCBI lineage: Eukaryota > Metazoa > Mollusca > Bivalvia > Arcoida > Arcidae > Tegillarca > Tegillarca granosa. The sequence continues at coordinate 7,099,479 of CM056597.1, read as the reverse complement.
TAAGAAGTAGCTATAGCACATGTATGTAGTAACAATGGCACATGTAAGTAGTAACTATAGCACATGTACATAGTAACTATAGCAAATGTACATAGTATCTGTAACACATGTAAGTAGTAGCTATAGCTGATGTTCGTAGTAACTATAGCACATGTACGTAGTAACTATAGCACATGTATGTAGTAACACATGTAGTAATGATAGCACATGTACGTAGTTACTATAGCACATGTACGTAGTAGCTATAGCACATGTATGTAGTAACTATAGCACATGTACGTAGTAGCTATAACACATGTACATAGTAGCTATAGCACATGTATGTAGTAGCTATAGCACATGTATGTAGTAGCTATAGCACATGTATGTCGTAACTATAGCCATGTACGTAGTAGCTATAGCTGATGTAAGTAGTATCTATAGCACATGTAGGTAGTAGCTATAACACATGTACGTAGTAGTTATAGCACATGTACGTAGTAGCTATAGCACATGTACGTAGTAGCTATAGCACATGTAGGTAGTAGCTATAGCACATGTACGTAGTAGCTATAGCACATGTACGTAGTAGCTATAGCACATGTATGTAGTAACTATAACACATGTACGTAGTAACTATAACACATGTACATAGTAGCTATAGCACATGTACGTAGTAGCTATAACACATGTATGTAGTAGCTATAGCACATGTACGTAGTAGCTATAACACATGTACGTAGTAACTATAACACATGTAGTAACTATAGCACATGTACGTAGTAGCTATAGCACATGTATGTAGAAGCTATAACACATGTATGTAGTAGCTATAGCACATGTACGTAGTAACTATAGCACATGTACGTAGTAGCTATAGCACATGTACGTAGTAGCTATAGTACATGTACGTAGTAGCTATAGCTGATGTACATAGTAACTATAGCACATGTACCTAGTAGCTATAGCACATGTACATAGTAGCTATAGCACATTTATGTTGTAGCTGTATAGTTGTACATACCAGCCCAAGAAATCTTCTCATTCTGAGAAGGGTCTTATGTCAGTAAAATTATTTTGTCACCTCCTTCAAAACTTAAAAGATACAATGGTATTGGTCATTTGTAAATATATAAAAATCACTGAATGTTAAAATCCAATTTCGAGTCTCATTTACCTTGGATGACCATTCTACATCAATAGATATCTGGTCAATTCTTTAAATGATGGTTTTAAAAATTAATAGCACATGTACGTAGTAGCTATAGCACATGTACGTAGTAGCTATAACACATGTACATAGTAGCTATAGCACATGTATGTAGTAGCTATAGCACATGTATGTAGTAGCTATAGCACATGTATGTAGTAACTATAGCCATGTAGGTAGTAGCTATAGCTGATGTAAGTAGTATCTATAGCACATGTAGGTAGTAGCTATAACACATGTACGTAGTAGTTATAGCACATGTACTTAGTAGCTATAGCACATGTACATAGTAGCTATAGCACATGTAGGTAGTAACTATAGCACATGTACGTAGAAGCTATAACACATGTACGTAGTAGCTATAGCACATGTATGTAGTAACTATAACACATGTACGTAGTAACTATAACACATGTATGTAGTAGCTATAGCACATGTACGTAGTAGCTATAACACATGTATGTAGTAGCTATAGCACATGTACGTAGTAGCTATAACACATGTACGTAGTAACTATAACACATGTAGTAACTATAGCACATGAACGTAGTAGCTATAGCACATGTATGTAGAAGCTATAACACATGTATGTAGTAGCTATAGCACATGTACGTAGTAACTATAGCACATGTACGTAGTAGCTATAGCACATGTACGTAGTAGCTATAGCACATGTATGTAGTAGCTATAACACATGTATGTAGTAGCTATAGCACATGTACGTAGTAGCTATAGCACATGTACGTAGTAGCTATAGCACATTTATGTAGTAACTATAGCACATGTACGTAGTAACTTTAGCACATGTACGTAGTAGCTATAGCACATGTACGTAGTAACTATAGCACATGTACGTAGTAGCTATAGCACATGTACGTAGTAGCTATAGCACATGTACGTAGTAACTATAGCCATGTATGTAGTAGCTATAGCACATGTAGGTAGTAGATATAGCACATGTATGTTGTAACTATAGCACATGTACGTAGTAGCTATAGCACATGTACGTAGAAGCTATAGCTGATGTACATAGTAACTATAGCACATGTACGTAGTAACTATAGCCATGTACGTAGTAGCTATAGCACATGTACGTAGTAGCTATAGCTGATGTACGTAGTAGCTATAGCACATGAACGTAGTAGCTATAGCACATGTACATAGTAGCTATAGCACATGTATGTAGTAACTATAGCACATGTACGTAGTAGCTATAGCACATGTACGTAGTAGCTTTAGCTGATGTAGGTAGTAACTATAGCACATCTACGTAGTAACTATAACACATGTAGTAACTATAGCACATGTACGTAGTAGCTATAGCACATGTATGTAGAAGCTATAACACATGTATGTAGTAGCTATAGCACATGTACGTAGTAACTATAGCACATGTATGTAGTAGCTATAGCACGTGTACGTAGTAGCTATAGCACATGTATGTAGTAGCTATAACACATGTATGTAGTAGCTATAGCACATGTACGTAGTAGCTATAGCACATGTACGCAGTAGCTATAGCACATTTATGTTGTAACTATAGCACATGTATGTAGTAACTTTAGCACATGTATGTAGTAGCTATAGCACATGTACGTAGTAACTATAGCACATGTACGTAGTAGCTATAGCACATGTACGTAGTAGCTATAGCACATGTACGTAGTAACTATAGCCATGTATGTAGTAGCTATAGCACATGTAGGTAGTAGATATAGCACATGTATGTTGTAACTATAGCACATGTACGTAGTAGCTATAGCACATGTACGTAGAAGCTATAGCTGATGTACATAGTAACTATAGCACATGTACGTAGTAACTATAGCCATGTACGTAGTAGCTATAGCACATGTACGTAGAAGCTATAGCTGATGTACGTAGTAGCTGTAGCACATGAACGTAGTAGCTATAGCACATGTACATAGTAGCTATAGCACATGTATGTAGTAACTATAGCACATGTACGTAGTAGCTATAGCACATGTACGTAGTAGCTTTAGCTGATGTAGGTAGTAACTATAGCACATCTACGTAGTAACTATAACACATGTAGTAACTATAGCACATGTACGTAGTAGCTATAGCACATGTATGTAGAAGCTATAACACATGTATGTAGTAGCTATAGCACATGTACGTAGTAACTATAGCACATGTATGTAGTAGCTATAGCACGTGTACGTAGTAGCTATAGCACATGTATGTAGTAGCTATAACACATGTATGTAGTAGCTATAGCACATGTACGTAGTAGCTATAGCACATGTACGTAGTAGCTATAGCACATTTATGTTGTAACTATAGCACATGTATGTAGTAACTTTAGCACATGTATGTAGTAGCTATAGCACATGTACGTAGTAACTATAGCACATGTACGTAGTAGCTATAGCACATGTACGTAGTAGCTATAGCACATGTACGTAGTAACTATAGCCATGTATGTAGTAGCTAAAGCACATGTACGTAGTAGCTATAGCACATGTATGTTGTAACTATAGCACATGTACGTAGTAGCTATAGCACATGTATGTAGAAGCTATAGCTGATGTACATAGTAACTATAGCACATGTACGTAGTTACTATAGCCATGTACGTAGTAGCTATAGCACATGTACGTAGTAGCTATAGCTGATGTACGTAGTAGCTATAGCACATGAACGTAGTAGCTATAGCACATGTACATAGTAGCTATAGCACATGTATGTAGTAACTATAGCACATGTACGTAGTAGCTATAGCACATGTACGTAGTAGCTATAGCTGATGTACGTAGTAACTATAGCACATCTACGTAGTAGCTATAGTACATGTACGTAGTAGCTATAGCTGATGTACATAGTAACTATAGCACATGTACGTAGTAGCTATAGCACATGTACATAGTAGCTATAGCACATTTATGTTGTAGCTGTATAGTTGTACATACCAGCCCAAGAAATCTTCTCATTCTGAGAAGGGTCTTATGTCAGTAAAATTATTTTGTCACCTCCTTCAAAACTTAAAAGATACAATGGTATTGGTCATTTGTAAATATATAAAAATCACTGAATGTTAAAATCCAATTTCGAGTCTCATTTACCTTGGATGACCATTCTACATCAATAGATATCTGGTCAATTCTTTAAATGATGGTTTTAAAAATTAATTAATTGAAATTAAATTTTAAATAAAATTCCTTAGGTAAAAATTTAGATTTTCACTGATCATTTAATTGATGAGCTGGACAACTCAATATTTATTTTTCTGATTAAGGACATAACACTAAGAAGGTGCATTTTCAGAAATTTCTGGCTTATTTTTAAGGCTTATCCACAGAATGGTGTAGCAAGTTTTGCTGCATTTCTGAAAAATTACCTACTGTGTTGTTGTATTGATAAACCCTCAAGCCTTAATTCTTTGCCAGTTTTGTTCAGTCAAACTGACATTAAAAGGAAATTTTGCAATAAACCAAGAAACGCTTATAAAGAAAATATATAATAGAAATGAATAAGAGGATTTCTAAGAAACTGGCTTTAAGCAAGGCTGCAAAGCTAATAGGAGGATTAGTAGGGGGTTTACCCAGCATACCACTTGATACTTTATAATGATTTTTGTAGAACAATTTTCATTAAATATGGAATCACATAAATTGACATTTTTCCAACAAAAATTATGTTACACCAAAGAAATTTACAATGTGAGTGTTCCAAATCAATCCACACAAATGTAAAGCAGTAATGATCATGTTACAATAGGTAGCCTTTTAAGCACCAAAACTACTTGTATGAAATATTAGGATGAAACAAACAAAACCAGCACTATGTATCTATAAATGATAACATGTTATAACAATTCTTATTATTATTAAAATAAACTATATCTTGTACAACAGGCAAATACAATGGAATTTTGTTATCTTGAAGTGTTGATTTTTACTTGTAGAAATAAAATTATTCCATGCAAAGGAATGATGATTTCAGTTATCAAATTCAAAGGCATGATTAAAGTTCCAGTAATTAAAATTCAAAAGGATAAACATAATTCCAGTGATCACAAAAATGGATGTTGAAATTTTCTTTTTTACAAAAATTATGTGATACCCCAGGATGTAACAGTGTTGTTGTTCACAAAGTCCCTGTATTATGTTACCACACGACAATCATTGCTATGCTTTGGCATGTTTGTATTTTTTCAAAATTATTGTGATAATGGTCTGAAAATGTGATTAAAATTTATAACAGCTGTAATTAGTAAAACACACTGCAAATGTATCTTTATACACATTCAATTCAAAGCAGTAATATATAAGATTTATTAAATAAGCTGTAAATAAGACAAATTAAGTTTAACGACAAAAAACATGCAGTAGTCCACTCAAAATTACCCTTCTCATTCTCAGCAGCAAAAATTTTATTTGTTTTCTTGAATAAAACATTTTCATTACTTTCTGAGTCAAGATCTCTAAAAGAATTAAGATCATCATCTTCAGAATCTGAATTGATTCTAAATCCAGTTTCTTTCCTAGTAGATTTAGTTTCTGTAAATCTGCTATTTGTAACTTCCTCAGAATATATCTGAGATTGTCGTCTGCTTCTGTCCATCCTCTTTCTACCTTTTGTCCGTTTATCACTGAGATTTATATCTGACAGTATACTTTGATCATCTGACAAAACACTGTCATTATCAATGCTCCCTACTGATTCAATATCAAACTGTATATTAGGAATATCAAACATTTCACTATCAGTTGTCTCCCTTTTCTTGGATTTCTTTACAGTAAGAGGTTTAATTTTTCTGTCAGAACAAATTTCAGAAATATCACTGTTCTGTTCAGACACTGCACTTTCTGATTGTAAATCTGAATATTCATTCAGTAATTTTCCAATATATCTCTCTCTCTTTTGCTCGCTTAAATCATCATCTGAGTCCGGAAAAATCTGAATCTGAATATTTGGTCTCTGATAACTTGTTGATCTTTTTGTTGTTATTTTCTTTTGTTTCATATTAACATTATTACCTGACTCCTGACTAATAAAGCTACCATCAGATACTATCCCTAAAGATACAACTGAGGAGACTGAAAACATCAAATACAAATTCTGGTTACTATAGCATAATCATAGGATAAATCATAAGTGTCTGTGCACACACATAATGAAATAGTTGTAATTAGAATACTATGATATGAACTAATATCCTACTGAAGCTAATGTCATACCTAGAAAAACTAAAGACCAAACTGATACTTGAATACACTTAAACATACAGCAATACTTAAGCATTTATACACCCACATATACACTACTTTACATATGGAATATGTGCATTTTGCATCATTTACTTATGAAATTATTCACCACACCAGGTCATTTTTTGGCATTTAGGCCAATTTAACTTAAAGATTCTCATACAGGTTGGATAAAAAATTTGTGGCTAGTGGGAGGGTTTTAATTTTTTATTTTTATAAATGTGTTTTAAAAGTGTTTTTGCACTCTCACCTGGTTGACATCTGCATCAGCAACAGGAACCTTTTTGTCTATATCGCAGCTTATTAAATTATTGTACAACTTCACTAACTGTTGTCTGCTATATTTACCCTGTACCATGCCCATAATTCTTTCAGACAACTGGCGAGATGCAAAATTAAGAAAACTAATACCATGGACTTGTCATAACGCTGAAACAGACTTTGAATATACCCAGGATAGGACTTGAAAATAAAATGACATGGGGTGGCACATTTTCAGTAGGGCAGGCGGGGATGAAAATCTACCAATTAGGTTGAATTGGCCTTATAGAAACAAATGGCATCACTTAGCCTAGTTACAAACTAAGTGTCAAAATGTGCAAGTTTCTCACTCAAATGTGTCATCTTACAGTGAAAATACAAAAAACGTGTATGTGTGTCTGTGCAAAAGGTGTCAGGTGGCATGTCAAATATATGACTTAAAATATCTAACTAATTTCTTACCTCCAGAATTATCAGAAATAAATGACAGCTCCTTTAGTCGATTTGAGGCACGGCTATTTGACTCTGAAATATGGAGGGATTCTGGGAACTTTTTCTGTTTTTCCCATCCATCCCAGGTCTTATCAATGTCAGCTAGCTATAATGAAAAAGAAAAATAATAAAAAGCACTAATGAGGAAACTAAAAGATCATATGAGCCCATGTAAAAAAGAGCAATTTTAATTGAATCGTAGTTGAAGAAAATAGTGTCTAGGATGTTTGACAGTGCTTTCAGAAGAATTTTGAGTGTTCTTGGAGATTATTTTTGATGGATTTTCAAGCGTTTTTCTTATCAAATTCAGATAAACTTTTGATTTCTTTAACTGTTTGAAGAAGTGTATTTTGTCTTAAAATTATTTAATATTCAATATTTAAACTATTTTCAACAAGAGGTCCAATTTGCCTGAAATGCTCACCTGATAAAAAATATCTTGTTGAAATGCGTTAGTTTCACTTAACCTTTGACCTTGACCTTTGGTCAAAATTGGTATGTTAAGAATACATCAAATTCAGGTGCTTATTAAAATATTTGTCAATTTTTAAAATGAGATATTCATTTTTGAAATCAGGAAGAAAATGTGTATTAGAAGTCAGATCCAAAAATGTGCAGCAGGTAGCAGATTCAGACTAATTAAACTACCGGTAATTATAAAATTTTAATGAGGAATAATCAATTTTTATATACATGTATTTGACAGCAAATACTTGTTGCATATACAGGTATTCTGTTATCCCAAGAGTCTGGCCAATAGTGATTCAAATCTCTGCAGCAAAACGTTTTTGATATGTAAGCCTGTGCCAATGAAACCAACGTTAGACCACCTAGGCCCCTATCACCTTAGTTACAAATCTTAATTACACATACCTTTAGATCATCTACATCCCTAAGACCAGGAGAAGATAAATCATCAACCCAGTTACCAATCCATTCATTAAAGGTATCTGTACGGTATGGGATATCCAGTCTCATAGCCAAAGCTTTCAGAGCTTCTTGCTATAATAAAATATAATGATTTAAATACTACTGTATAGTGAAACTTGCTGAAAAGGGTAAATCTATGTAAAGATTATCTGTCTTTGAAGTAAAAATAAATACTGTTTAAATGTTCATTGACTGTGGTGTATGACATGCAGTTAAGTTGACCTACTTTTGTTTCTTGGGTTGTGTCATAGTATTTCCTTGACAACTCCATAATTAAACAGTATACCAGTCTTATTAAGTTGGGAGCTAACTTTGCAATCATGTACAAGATTTCTCTCTGTGTGTGTGTGTGTGTGTGTGTGTGTGTGTGTGTGTGTGTGTGTGACAATCATGAATTTATTATGCAATGTCAAGAAAAAATTGTTTGAACATACAATGGCTCAAAAATTGTATGAACATACAATTTATGTTAAAACATTGTTCAGTGATGTTCAGTAAATGATTTAAATAATGTTGCAAAACAAAGTGATTTTAAGCTTTGTTGCTGTCTACATTACTAACTTGATTTTTTGCATCAAATATTTCAAACTCATTTCTTAATTATATTTCTGTTTCTTGTTATTTTATGTCTTCATTATTGTTTGTGACAGAAAATTATGCAAAATTTTCATAGAAAATCTACTAAAGTTAAATGATTTTCATCTACCTGAGCCCCTTGTTATAATGGGAAATCAATATGTACATTCACAATTATCATAAAACATTTAATAAAAAAGAACACGTTTCCACTATACAGATTTTACATGTTGAAAATGATGCTGTTTAGTGATATCCTTGCTAACAAATTATGTCATTTGTGCAAAAGAATCTGCCATTTTCCTTTTTTTTTAAATGTAAAACTTGAATCAAGCCAACATTTTACTCAAAGCAAAGGCAGAGATATTTCCATGGTAACCATGGATGCACATAACAATTACAATAACAACTAGGTTTGAGTAAGTAAATATTAACACCAAACTTAGTAAGTTTATTGAATATTTAAAAAAAAATTAAAATCATTTTTGAGAAAATTTGTGAAATTGACAATTGCACTGAGTGACCCTGACAGTAATTGATCCCTCTTATTCTCTTTATGTTTCTGTCAGCATTGCATTTAACATACACAACATACCTGACATGTACATTTAACAAAATAAGTTAATGACATGAGACAGAATGATCAACCAAATCAATGCTTTTTGTGGAATTCAGAAATCCTGTAATGACATCCTATATCAATAAATAAAATGCTTAGATCAAATAAAGAGACATCAATACCAATATGACATTTTCTTATGTTATTTAGTTTAAAAGTTAATACTCTATCATACCTCATCCCCTTTGCTATTGTACTTGCTCGATATACCCATGCTTTCCATCAGTTGTAACAGATCATCTTTATCTCGGACTCCAACCAACGATGCAAGTATATCTGCAGCCTCTGCTCTAATATCAGCCTAAAAATATAAGAATTATCTCAACAAAAAAAAAATGACAAATCAAATTTACTCTGTGATATAAAACAAGTCAAAGTTTACAAAGGTTCATTATTACTGATAATTCAAACATAATGAGAAACATGGTTTTGATAAACAAAAATGTGCTGCAATACAAATGTACCAGTATATTGTACTCTTGTGGTACATAATGTGGTACTAACTTTAAGAATACTGGTTCTTATAACATTTGAAAATTTGGTGAAAACAGGAACTTTGCCCTATTATACTATTTTTCAAAAAAATAATTTTTTATAATTGTTTAGGCAACAAGCAAATTACTTATCTTTCTATTTGCTATCAATTTGTAATTTCATAAATTTATTAAATTAAATTTACATATGAATTTCAGGAACTTAATGGTGAATAAGGAAAAAGATTTCAAAAGCATCATCTTGCCAATAACAGCAGGATTACAGCTAACTGTTAAGTCTAACCTGCCACATTCCTCACTTCCTTTTTTTAATTCAACTACCCTGAATCAAAGCCTGCAGTTACCATTAAGAACTAAAGGACTAACCTGTTGTTCAGTCATTTCACTTTGTCAGACAAGTCCTCACATGTAACAGGAAAGGGGACAAAATATATTTTACTAAATTTTATATGTATAAACACATAAATATAATTTACCTGGCTATCAATAAGTTTAGGTAGAATGGTTGCTAGAACATCCTGTCTGTCCCCTCCTAACTCCTTTAAGGTACGTAATCCATCATGTTTGATATTTTTCTTGGAATGTCCTAACTGGTTAGAAATCTTAGATACAATTCTATCCAAATATATATCTGGTATACCAATCTCCCTAAAATAAAACAAACAAATTAAAACATATCAATTACAAAGACAATAAACAAGAACACAGAATAGTTTGAACATATGGTATCATCAATATGTGAACTGTAGTTGAAAGGGTGTGAAAACACTATTTCAAATTTAAAACAAAAATCTTAAAAACTTTAATACTAAGGCTGATGTCAAGGTCATCACCGAAAATTTTTACACAGATGGAATAAACCTTGTAACAAGGTAGCATGTGTGTGCCAGATATCAGAACTGAAGCTGCAAGGTACATAAATTGCGAACACATATTTGAAATTCTTACGCCTGATGTTGATGATGTTTTTTTTATTCTGACTTACTTGTGTAATGCCAGTATATAGTCACAAACTTTTTCATGCTGTTCTTGGTTGTCTGTATCATCAAGTAAATTCATCAAATGGCTCATGATGCTATCAAAAGATGGGGAACCTTGTAAATCAGGGAACCAGTTTTCATCCAACAGCTGATGTACAACATCTAAATCCACAGCAGGAAATAAACGTCTCTTTCCAGACTTTTCTCCCTCCTGTATTTGTATAAGAAATCTCAGTCAACTGAGGTAGACAAACTGTCATTCATACAATAATACTTTGATGCACTGCCTTTGATTGATTAGTCATATTAAGGCAATAAAAGGGGTATGGCACACTGTGGTGATAAGCAAGGTAGCAAAGTTATCAAGGGACAAAATAATACATTTCGCAAATTAATTCTTATTTTAGTCCTAATCCTTAGAACAATTATATTGCCAGCACTTTAATTTCTATAGCGTTGCAGTATTCATGGAAAACAATTTTCCTAGTAAAAACAAGTTCCATTTCATATGAAATATATGTTTAATGTTAAAATCATTTATACATCAACAAGAAACTTTTAGAGTGTCTTTGCATTAACCAGTTTGGCAAATGTAAATTTCAGGGTGCTTATAAACATTTTACATTTTTCTATACTTCTTCTTCGTGTTATATAATCAAATTACAGAAACAATGATCAAACATACATGACACAGAGTAATTGTATGTATAATAAAGGATATGTGTAATACAATGGCATAGTGTGTAAAGAACAGCTAAATTTGTGGGGATGAAACAAAATATCTTACAAAAAAAGAGACACTTAGAGTTCAAAATAATCAAGATCATTACAGATGGAGATTTGAAAAGCTTTGTGCCATAATATTACACACTACCTATATAGAAGAACAATTAAACATCACTAAAAATCCGTGTAATAAAGGGAGATAATAAAGTATATTCTACAATTAAATGAAAATAGAAATATCTAAATGTAGGGAAAAAAGTACAAGTTAGCATATTATATTGATATGAACTTGTAAAAAGTTTTAAGCATCAGTTATAAAACACTAAAAACAAAAAACTGTTTCAAATAAAAGTAAGTCTGAACTTAAATTTCTTCAAAAAGGTTCATCCATCGTCTCCAGTGTCTATCAAATTCTTGCCATTTACAGTTTTTGAACATGAGGAACTTCTCAAATTTGGGGATTTCCCGAAAGTAATGACATAAACTTTATACAATGTAATATAATGCTGTAAGCTCTGAAGGATAAGTTTCTAACAAAACAGTCTAAAGTTCTTTAAGAGTTGAGTAATGGTGTTTAACGTCCCAGTCAAGAATATTTCACTTATATCAACGTTGCCAGCGATGGGCGAAAGTGCAGAAATTTTGTCTGTGCATTGCGCTGATGGCATTAGACAGGAGGGTTCTTTATTGTGCCACGCCGTGACATGGGACCTCGTTTATTTTAAGTTCCCATCTGAAAGAACCATGACTTTCATTTTGTAATGCCGAGTGCTTGGAAAAAGAACAGCCGCTATCCACTTTCAAGTCTTAGGTCAGACCTGGCCATATCAAACCCATGACATCCTACTTACAGAGCAAGCACTCTACCAACTGAGCTACTGCAGTGGTTAAAGTTCTTTAGGAAATACACAACAAGGGGGATAATTCATTTCAAATGCAAAAAAAACTGTCAAAATTCAATAACTAAAAAAATTAATCAATATAAGCCCATAAGGATTTTGGGACATGCAATATAAGTCATATGTGAATTATTTACCTTGAATCTTATATCAGTTGATTCTTCGTCCACCACCATGTTGGTTAATCGGAATGATTTAGATCTTTCACGACTTGGATCACGACTTACTGATTTCAACCTGTCAGGAGGTCCTAAATCGAAATCAAATTTATTAAACTCAAACTTCTTTGACTTCACTGAAAAAAAGGAAAAAATGTCCAAATTAAATTTTACATTCAATTAATCAATTAAGTGTTGAGATATATCTATGACAGAACTATAACTGCCATAACTACTCAGGCAAACTGAATAATGTGTATATTGGAATAGATGTGGCATTTATAGGACCATAATTACAACATCTCAACTCTTTAATTCTTATTTTTAAGTTTATATTAATCCTAAATCAGACAATCAATTATTTTTTTTTTTTTGAAATTTAAATTCCTGCTTTATATAAGATAACAAATTTTGTGACACCACTAGGTGTAACAGCCATATTGTTGGAGTTTATCATTACCTGCATGTTTGTGATGTCTTATACAAAATGACAAATTTTGTGACACCACTAGGTGTAACAGCCATATTGTTGGTTGTTAGTTGCTGTGAGTTTGCATCCCATGCTGTATTTTTAATGTCACATAATTGCCAGTCACAAAATTCATGGCAACTTCAGCCTGGTAATGGAATTAATGGTAGAATTTTTTACATATGTAATGGGGAAACATTTTTAACTTCACTAAATTTCTATAATCCCTGAGAAAAAATTACAATTAAATTTGTACATAAGGACTGTCCAAGGGTCCTAAGAAATACAGCCTTTATTGACAGGTGATCTTTATATAGAGGTTCTTTTGGTTGAAATATGAAGTGACCTTAAAACAGTAGTCTTGATGGACATGAAAAGTAATCACTATGCCATTTTTAGCATACCTAAATACACAACTTGGACATTTAATGCTTTCATTTTTTTCAGAATATAAGTTTTACATAATTAAAGAAATTTAGATAAAAATTAATCTTTCTGACTGTTAAAACTTAACTGTATATTTTTTCTTCACAAACGTATGTAATAATTTTAAATACAGACAAACAGCACAATATCAAATTAAGTCAGATATTAAGGCTGTATATGAAGCTTACCTTTAATTAACCAGAAGTTTACCTTTGATTAACCAGATATCACTTAAAATGTAACAACAGCATCTTTCTTAATGAAGTAAATTTACCAAAAAACTCTGATTAAAAAACAATCTAAGACCTGGATTTTCTCTTTTTAATATCAAATAATTTCCTTTTACTTCAAACTTACAAATTTAAATGATCTCAAAATAAAAGCATTACTACCAGTTCATCAATACTGATTATCTTAATCAAAAATCTTCAAATGATTTGATAAACCAAAATAAACTAACATGGATTAAACTGATATTATTGACACATCTGTTGTTTAAACAATATCAAATTTTAAAACATTAGTGATAACCTAATAATGTCCATCTTCTTGTTAAAGTAAACTGCTGTTAAGTATTTTACAGTCAAACCAATCTATAAAGACCAATCAGGGATCCCATTTAGTTTAATCTATATATAGTACCCACTCTTGGCATCTTTGTTAGCATGTGAACTCAAGCCCATACATTTTAGCACTGAATCACAAAGTATATTATGCAAAAGTGGCCATAGTGTCCATTCAGATTATTTAATTTTCAATGTCCTGGATGAAAATCAAATGAAAAATGGAATATTTTAAACCATTTTGCCATCTACAATCATTAGTTTTCAAATAATAGAATCAAAAATACCCTACAATGATACAATACTGCATTATCTGCCACAGCAAAAGTTGAATTCTTGTTAACATTCAAACAATTCACAACTTTATGATACAAAATTAAATTTTTTTTTATTGAGCTAGCTGTAAATGAACAAATTTGACTCAACAAATTCTAATGATATAGTTCATTGGATTTACTGCTGCTAGTCATATAAACTTACATTCATATCTGGTGGTTGGTGTACTTGGCTCTGACCGCTTGCTACTGCTCCTGGGTTTTTTCTCGCTCTTTGAGGATGTTGTAGATAAATTTGATGTTGCTCTCATCATCATACCCATCTTTTTCCATGGTGTTGGTGCTGTTGATGATCTATCATCTTCATCTATAAAGTTCCAACTAAGTGGTTCTGTCTAAAGTAAAGATAGGAAAAGGAAAATTATAAATCTGAACACAGGCACACACTCATCAATAGTGATTAGTAATACTATATCACCTCCAATATACAGTCTTAAGAACGAACAGCATGTATTTTCCCCTAGGTTACCACTTGTGTAAGAAAGGTCATCAGCTGGATTGCTAAAAGTTTTTGTTTTTTCTCTGTAGGTACTTCAACTTCCACCATTTATAAACTTATATATATATTTGCAACATTCATATAAGCAAGTTCAATTTTTTTTAGACAAACTATTATCAACTTGTTTCTTTGAAAGTAACAGGCATTTTTTGCTTATATATTTTAATTAACAATTGATTAAAATGTGCCCTACAGATAATTATAAGTTAGCAGTGTACTGATAAATTTGGTTCAAGTTGGTGTGGCTATTTTCATCAGGATTTAAACGGGTACCTCTCACATGTTAACCAATTAAACTACCAACAAAGTTAAAATATCATTCAATCATGTTTTAGAATGAAAAAACATCATATATCAAACAATGCAATATCTTAAAACTACAAGTCATTTGTAATAAATTAAAAATCTACTGTTATTCAAAATACAGATTTCACTTCAAACTTTTAAGTACATGCACAGTAAAAATGGTACAACTTGTGCTGAAATGATTTATAATGGGTGTCACTTGTCTTCAAAGTCATTGGTACATGAACATTCTCAGTGTTTCAGTAAGTGCTGAAATGATTTAAAATGGGTGTCACTTCTACTTCAAAGTCGTTAGTACATGAACATTCCCAGTGTTTCAGTAAGTGCCGAAATGACTTTATAATTGGTGTCACTTCTACTTCAAAGCTGTTAGTAAATGAACATTCCCAGTGTTTCAGTAAGTGCTGAAATGATTTAAAATGGAAGTCACTTCTACTTCAAAGTCGTTAGTACATGAACATTCCCAGTGTTTCAGTAAGTGCTGAAAAGATTTAAAATGGAAGTCACTTCTACTTCAAAGCTGTTAGTAAATGAACATTCCCAGTGTTTCAGTAAGTGCTGAAATGTCTTTATAATGGATTTCACTTCTACTCCAAAGCTGTTAGTATATAAACATTCTCAGTGATTGAGTTAGTGCTGAAATGACTTAATAATGAGTGTCACTTCTACTTCAAAGTCGTTAGTACATGAACATTCCCAGTGTTTGAGTTAGTGCTGAAAAATTTCATTCAGATTTCACTTCCACTTTAAGTTTGTTAGTATGTATCCATGTCAGTATTTTAGTTAGTGCTGAAGTAACTTTATAATAGGTGTCTCTTTGACTTTGAGATTATTAGTATGTTGGCAGTCAAATATAAGTAATTTATTAAGAACAAAGTGTCTTTTAGGTAAAAAGCACTGCAAAACGGCACAGCAGTTCTAACTCAAAAACCTTCTACCTTTACATTATCACATGGTTTTAAAAGTGACATTTTACTCCCAACCATAGGCTGAGCTTTTTTCTTGGTCTCATCTTGAGGTGTAACTTCCTCACATTTAGAATCATCTTCCAGTTCAGAATCTAGGTCAGTGTCACAACGATGTTTATGTTTGGGTCGTTTGGGTTTTTTAATTTCAGTATCTTTGTCATTAACAATAGTACTACTACTACTATCGGTACTGCCATGTTCACTCTCTGTGTCGGCATAGTCTAATATAATCTGTCTGGTATTCTAAGGAAATAAGTACAAATATCTTTGAATTTATAAGTACAAAATCATGAGTTTCACACCAATTAATGCAACATACATACCTGTTACATGTAACCTTCACAAACTAGACATATAAAACAGATATATTGTACGGTGTAGACAGAGTTTGAACAATCATACAGACATTCTCATTTGATTATCTCTCCTCTTTACATAATTCAGAGGGTGAATACAAGAGCATTAAGAGACTTTAAAATTGTACTGCAGTTTGTTTCACCTTTCTTTTCTATGCCTTGATAAAAAATCTTTAAACTCAGTGGATTAAGCACAGATTTGCATAATATAAAATACATACAGTCAGACTTAAGGGAATACATCTAGGGTTTTCGGGGATACTACCTTTTCCTTAAAGAGGGAAAATCAGACAGGTGCCAAGGAGAAATATTTACATTTTAATCTAAAAGATTGGTAATAATTTGGTATAATATAAAATTAATAATAATATAACATGAACAAAACTTTGTAAGTTTTGAAAGTGGCATCAGTATTTATGTGACAAGAAAAAAATGTTGATAAAAGAGCATTTCTAAACTTTTAAAAGAATAAATATACAGTAAAACTAGAGAATTGCAATTTTGAAAAAGAATTAGTTTTTTAGAGGATAATTTTTCCAAATAGAAAACCAAATTTTTCAGAATTATCAGAGCAAATTGTTCAGTATTTTAGGAGGAGAAAAAATATACTTACATTCAGTGGTCAAATCTAGTTGGATTAATCAGGATTTTAACCCGAGATTATACACAACCAAACACCATTTTTCTGCATATTGTGAAGATCAGTTAATAAAATGAATAAAATGACCAATCAATTTTATCATACATGTTAACTTACATCAAAGTCATCTTCGTTTTCTTCCTCTATATATTCTGGTATCCAGCCTGCAGGCATATGTTTCGGATCAACTCTGGGTATCTAAAAATAGTCAAAATTTTATTTATTTATTTATTTATTTATTTATTTTTTTTTTTATCATCATTATTTTTTTTCATTTTCATTTGACTTTGAAAAAAGACTTCTGCATAGCGGTCATTATTTGCCTGTGACATGTTGGTTCAAATGCAGATTTCATTATGTATTTTATCAATCTAGTAATGTCTTATTTTTTAACTGTGCAAGCAGCTGTTTCATTCTGGTGTTTTAAGAGGTTTGTCCTGGTGTACTCCCACATTGCACATTTTAAAATGACAAACATTTCTGGCAAATTTCATTAAAATTCCGAGTACTGTTCAAAAGTTTTGAAGCAGACATTGACCAGTAAAAGCTTATGAATCAAAGTCCATCTAATTGCCTAAATTTGAATCCCACATTGGATAGACCCTAGTCTTAGAAAGAATGTCAGCTTGCATGCAAAAGATCAGTGGTTTCTGTGGGCACTCAAATTTCCTCCACAACCCATAAATGACTACCTTAACATAACTAAAAAAAAATCTTGACCTAGACACAAATGCAATCACTTCACTTCTCTTGATTATTTATCAAAGATTTCATAATCATTACATATTATATGAGTAAAATGTAAAATGTTATATAAAGTTATGTTATCAGATGTAAAACCTTCAATACTTAGCTAAATAAAAATACTTACAGGTTTGACCTTCCATCGTCCTACATCAGTCTTCTTTTTAAGACTCAGAGGCGTTTCTGGTTTTATATATCCTAAGCATTTTCTTACCACAGAATTTGGTATAAAACCTGAAACCAGAGTTATTCAAAGTAAAGTGACAAGATAGAGAGTCAAAACAAACAACATTGAATGCTAGTAATTCCTCTATAACTTGTACAGATGAGCTTACAACAAACTAGTAGATTAAAGAAAAATTCTAAAAAAATTTCATTAAATACATATCTTCTAATCTAGTTATTAACCATGAGTCCCACTTAGTTAGATTTTAGTGTGAACTAATTTGACAGTTCACTTGCAAAAGGTTGGCAGTTATCCCCAAGTAGGTGGTTTTCTCTGACATCCCAGAATTGACTAAATTAATAAAAGTGAACGAATCAAAAACAGTAAAACAAAAAAAGCAAAAATGAGTAAATGCAACTATATTTGAATCTTAATGGAACTAAAAATGGAAATTACATCTAAAATTTCTGATCTGTTACATTTAAAAAGTTTTGGGTAAAAAACAGATGTAAAAAGTTATATTTACCATCTAAAGGAATGATTGGTTTTCTTTTCAGAAGTTCTCGTTCCCATGGGGTCAGCTGATCCAAGTTTGGGGGCGTTTTACCATCAAATTTAACTGTAAAAAAATTACATCACATTAATGGACTGATAGACATGAATCACTTTAATAATTATTTAATCAAATTATTCCAAGAAATATCGAATTTCATCCCATGACACTAAAAATGCAAATCTTTTCTTTCAACACTAAGTCATTCTTTTGAAACTATTTTACTGGTTAACAGGTCTATATGAGGATCTTATATGTAGTAAATGTACTTCTATTTAATCAACAAGATTACAGGCACGACAGATACACTGTCCCTTCGCTACCCTGGTGTTGTGCTTTTCTATTATATATTTATGAAGTTATTCTATTTAGAATGATCTTTTAGGTTTTTTATAACTATTTTTATACAAAATGTATTTATCTATTTATTTTTTAGTTTTTGTAAAAAAATAACAAAAAACGAAAAAACACACAAACATAAAACAGACATTTGAAATATATGTTAACATGATTAATTCATTTTTGCTTAGGATGCATTTCACATTAATAAAAATAATGGGGTATCCTTCTATATACTCATGTCCTGTAAATTAAGTGAAAAATACATTGAATTAAATCTGACAAATGCCTGACCATGCCATTCGTTTGGGTTATTATGAATGATATAACTGACAATAAATGACAATGTAGTAATGTTTAATGATTAAGTATACTTGTAGCCATCTATACAGTATATACCGGTATATACTTACTTCTCTGATCTTCCAGTGATCTGCTGACTTCTAAACGTAACATAGTGGTAACTTCTTTCCAGATTTCTGATCTTTCAGAGTGCAGTACTAAACCATCATCTGTAACACATACAGAAAAACCTTGTAATGTCAATCCATAACTTTTATCTTGTAACAAAATCCCAGAATAATAAACAACACACAAACAACCAACTAACCAACTAACTGCAATGCTCCCTTTTAGTCACAAAAAAATCAAATCAAATCAAAATGTAAAAGTATAATAAATGAGTGTAAAGAGACAAATGTTTATTATGAAATGACTTAATTTAACTTTTTTGTGGGGAAGTAAATACCACATAATTTAATGTCAATGAATAATCTTACCAATCAGTGTCCCCAAATGGAAATTATTTTCACTGAACAAAAAATTGCCTAAAATTCTCTCTAAACATTGATTCTACAGTAGATCATGGAGACTTTTCCGTTTTTCCATACAAACAGAAAACTATAAAGTTTAAACATCACTTTAAGGCTAGTTCCTCCTACATTATTTAAATAAGCGTTATTGTTATATTAATAAATAATTGTCTAATCCCAGTGTGACCAGTTCTGGTTTAGTGTAATTTGTATTATACTGTATTGCAATAACATAGAGTAGAACTTCTATAATTCTGACAACATTTTCTCAAACACTCTGGAAGGACTAAAGCTGGTCCTAGAGACCAAGTGCTTTAAGGTCTTGGCTTGCAGATTATTATACTAATTGACCCATGGCTTTAAACTTATGCAGATCCTAGTATGAGAGTTTATCAGTTTTCTTGCTTTAGGTCACTGGGTTTACTTCGGAACTCCAGTTTTTTCCTTTGTGTCAGGACTGTCTTCCTTTATATGAGTAAAATGCTCTTGACTGAGACATAAACCATATACCACTCTACTCATTATAAAAAACTATACATGTTAGTGATGTAACTATATTCTATTATACTAGTATTAATTATGTTTACTATTTTATAAATTCTCTACATTAATAAGAAACATCAAGAAATAAAACATGCAGAAAAAAACATGTTTCAAACAAAGTCAACTTAATCACAAGGTACACACAATATGCATGCAACATCACAGAACCATTTAGAAAAGCCTGCAAAATACCCACAAAAGCTGATCTTTTTTAATTCTAAAAATAAAACAATATTTCTTGCATGAAATTTCAATTTTTAAAAATTTTCACTAAAACCTACATTGCTAGTTTAAAACATTATGTCTGAATTATCAAATTTACAGAATTAAATATCTAACACTTAAACTTATACAAATTTACTGCATATCTACAATTCCAACTGAAACTGAGTAAAATAAATAATTCAACTTTATATTAAATTTATAATTAAGTTTTAATTAAGGAGTTACTCAAAAACAATAGAAGAAACATACTCCTTGAAATATTACAAAGTTTTAAATTTTTAATTCAAATTTCAAATAATAGCCATTAATATTAACATCCATGTTACATTATTAAAATTTTTAATTGAAACATAAAAAAGGGCATATGATGGGACATTAAATGATACCTCACCATGGTATGTAGCAGCATTAAATTGATATAATGCATTCTACTACAAAATGATCATACTGGAACTATGATTTTGATATGAATAAGGTTTTATGTAAAGAATATTTCACTTATATCAAGACATCACCAGCTAAAGGTGAAGTGGCTAAAACTCTGATCAATATTAAGATTTTACTTAACTACTGTGCAAGGTTTGAAAAATTTCTTAGATTTGTTCTTAAGTTCTCATCTAGAAATCACTTGGAATAGAGAGATAGGACAGATAGACAGATACATGAAGAAAATGGAGAATAAAAGAAAATACCTACAACATTACATGTGGTGGGATATAACAACAGGAGAGAGAGAGAGAGAGAGAGAGAGAGAGAGAGAGAGATGTTATGAGCTTAGCAAAACATGTCTCAACATGTATTATCATCTCTGATATGATTAGAGGTGTTTATCATTTAGTCAGTTATAATGAAGTTTCCAATATGGTACAACATGTCTCTTATCACAAGTGACTAAACACCCCAAGCACTACAGTTTTATATACAATCAAATAAAATATCATTTAAATATCACTAAAATGTCTTTATGTTTTATGGAAACATAACTGTATATAAACTGCTGACAAGATAAATAAACAGCTGCGCCTGGAGCGCATGATACACCCGTCAGATATTTAAACTTCTTTTTTAATGTCTTAAACATTTTGACATTTAGCTGAAACATATTTTTTTAAAACAAAAGTAGCAAATTTATTTCTCAATGTTTATTCAAAAACCTTTTGAATTATAGGACAAATATAACACAAAAGTTTCATAAAAAAAGTTCAAATGATTTCTGAGTTACAACATGCAAAAAAATGCCTAAAATTTGACAATTAAAGGCCAATAACTCTACAACAAGAAAACATACGAATCTCAAAAATAAAAGGGAGCTCTCTGCCATAGATACCAATATAACACAAAAGTTTCATTCAAATTGTTCAAAGCATTTTTGAGTTATTATACAACATGCAAAAAAATGCCTTAAATATGACAATTAAAGTCCCATAACTCCGCAGTGACAAAAAAAAAGGAATCTCAAAAATAAAAGGGAGCTCTCTGCCATGGATACCAATATAACACAAAAGTTTCATTCAAATTGTTCAAAGCATTTTTGAGTTATTGTACAACATGCAAAAAAATGCCTAAAATTTGAAAATTAAAGGCCAATAACTCCGCAACGAGAAAACATACGAATCTCAAAAACGAAAGATAGCTTTCTCCCTTAGATACAAACATTTCACAAAAGTTTCATTAAAATTTCTCAAAGCATTCTTGAGTTAGTGTACGACGTGTGGACATACGGACAGATGGACGGACTGCACCATACCATAATACATCCTGTCATAGACAGGTGTATAAAAACCATTCAAGAAGAATCAGTATACAGTCTAAGGTAGTATGTGGCATACAGCTGGCTGTAAATGGGCTGATAACACATGAATGTAATGTGTAAATGGGCGAGTAATAGTAAAATAAGAAACTATGTATTTAGAATTTAATCAAAGCACCGGAGGTGCCGTACGAACAGAGAGCATGGAAACGCAAGAGGCTTTGAAAGTGAGTGTAGGTAGTATTACAATCTGCCTTATCCCATTCCATTCCTATGCGAGCAAGGTTGTAAAACACCATATGGAAGGGGAGTAAGAATTCATGACTGGAAAAGTGTCCATTATATTTTTTGTATTAGTGTTGGCAAATTACTACATTCAGAAGAGTCTGTGCTGAAGCAAGGTCCTTTCACATTCCAAGCATTTCTCCAAGAAAAGACAAAAACATTCATACGTAACATTTTTAATTAATTACACAAACAGAAAGATGTTTTTATGGTGTCGTCAATCGTTATATTTCTCAATAACGACAAAACGGTTCCGGGACATTTCAGCCCATAAAAAAACGGACCATGACAATATCGGCCTATAGCCAAATCGGCCTATAACAAAATCGGCCCATGAAATAAATGCCTTTATCAAAGATTGCTACTCATTTCGTTTATTTGCATTGTTGTGCATAAACATGTGTTAGTATTATTATGCTTTGAAACATGTAAATTTCAGTAAGTTTATTCAAAGCAATACAAGAATTAATTCAAATTATCATTTCTAATCAAGTCTACCACTAATCTATTAAAACTCAAATAATGGATTATATATATGTCTCTTTTTTTTTTTTAAAATGAATAATTTAAAGACAGGAAGGTGTACCTATACTTTGTTTTAATCTTAAAAATTTTTAAAAAATAGATAATCTTACATGTAGTGTGTAAAGAAAAATAACCATAAGAATGAATTGAAAAGAAAGATCCTTTTCTTGTAAATATAATTTGTCTTTAAAAATCCTGATACTTTAGTGTTTTTACATAATTGTAGATTCATACAAGTTACATTCAAACTGTCTTTCTTCTACGCTATCTGCAAGAACTAGTTTAGATCGATCAGAATTGACGAGTCTTACAGTCATGAGTAACTCTGACTAAAACATTTGTGAACGGAGTGTGTGCATCATTTATAGGTTGATCTAATATGAAATAAAAAATAATAATTTCTTTTAAAAATAAAATTAAAACCAAGGCATAAGTCATGACAAAGTTGTCCAAATTTAGGTGTATTAAATATTTTGAATATATTTTATTATGGGACAATATTGTTATAGGCCGAAATGTCCCGTAGCGCGACAAAACAACTACAAATGATGGTTGCAAAAAACTATTTATGCCGCGAATCAAGGACTATCGCGAATTTAGGACCGACGACAATATACAAAATACACGCCACCTACCGAGGATTTACCCTAAAGCTTTCCATGTAAACTTCTAGAGTACATCTTGCACAATCGACAGGAACTCGTGAAATCTCTCAGCAATAGCTTTTTCCGGTCAATTTCACAATGCTGCTCTCAAAATCGTGTATATCATTTTTACGCTACGTTGACAAAATTAAAATGTAAACATGTCTATATCAGATATAGGTCAAATTTTGTTGGGGCTTCGAGGAGGGGATGGGAAGGGAAATGAATGAAAATAAATACATTCCTATAAACATGACATTTGCTATCGTGCATGTAAGACATGATTTCTTTACAGCACTTTCCGCAACCTATACTTTTACTTACACGCTCAAACTTCGGGTAATGTTAAAAAAATATTGCTTTATTTACTGTGGTTCACTCTTCTCGCATGCTACCAAGAAATGACACGTCATATAATTCATCCAATCAAAAGAGACCGTTTAAATTATGGGATATCCGCGAAAATGTTGCGAAAATAGGTCTTTGTTTACATAAACTGTTCATGTATTCTTCCGCTGCGCCGCATTGTATCCTTTCCACCAAAAGTTTCTCCACAGAATCCATGTATAAATTTTATTTTCAATACCACATACATTCATCATTGTGCGGTTACCCTCAGCACGTACTTATCACCCACAAACTACCGTACTATATTCCACATATATTGCCCAAGGATTTGACATAGCGGTGACATAGCCCGTCCGATTTTAAAAAAAATTGAATTTCTTCACTGACATTAGGAAAAATGTTTCGTTTAACATTTCCCTGTTTTGGGTTTACTTGCCCCCATCTATGAACATCTCTGTCACCCTATCCCATTTTAAAGATATCTACGATTTCCCTGCCAAATGCTTGCGACGTATGTGACAATACATCACAGAGATTCCTCTCTGTTCGTAAAAATAAATGATTTAGGAATTTTAAACTACACAGCAAAAAAGGCAGCATTAATCAGAACATTTAAAAAATCAAATATGTTAGTGATGTAACTACATGCTGTAATACTAGTTCTAACTACTTTATAAATATCCTACATTAATTAGAAAATAGCATGCTAATGATATATAATGTTATCTCACCTGATCATACCTCTCTAATTATTCTGATTTAAGACATCAATAATCAATATTTTACATTTTATAACTCATAAAAGTGTCATAAATTTCATATAAAATTTTACGTAATGAACAATCAATGTAAAATGGTTCAGAAGACTCTACAATGTTACTTCAATCATATCACTGGGGTATCAATTACTCCCAGAATCACTGTGTGACACTTCAATCATATCACTGGGGTATCAATTACTCCCAGAATCACTGTGTGACACCTCAATCATATCACTGGGGTATCAATTACTCCCAGAATCACTGTGTGACACTTCAATCATAACACTGGGGTATCAATTACTCCCAGAATCACTGTGTGACACCTCAATCATATCACTGGGGTATCAATTACCCCCAGAATCACTGTGTGACACTTCAATCATATCACTGGGGTATCAATTACCTCCAGAATCACTGTGTGACACTTCAATCATATCACTGGGTATCAATTACTCCCAGAATCACTGTGTGACAATCTGAGGTTATACAACTGTTAATTCTGTTTCATTCTTAAATACCCAATGTAAGATACATAAAAATCAATGATTTATAAAGAAAACAAAATCGTCTGGACCCAAGTGTTCAGAGTTTGATAAGTTTAACCAATAATGACCCTAATTCAAAACATCGATTTAAAACATCTACATTTCATTAATGACTTTTATTATAAAGAATGTGCTTTACTTTGATGAAATTTTATTCACTTTCAACATTTTTATCATTAATTTCATAACATACATATTTAAAATTATACAAATTTCAGTTTGATTAATCAACTGATCAAACAAATGAAGTTTTTAACACCTGAAACCAGGTTATATGCATTTGTTACCAAAATGTACAGGAAAATGAATCAGACTAGACAAATCAAACAATTAAATTTAAATTTTTACTTTCTTTTTATTATCTTTTATCAAAGCTTCTAAATGATAATAAATGATGGGTTAATATACTTCAATAAAAAGGGCAGTTGAGTTGATTGCAAGAACCAATGATGGCCATCAATTCTAAAGAATTGTCCAACTGTTGGTTACTATAGTGCTTAACTATTTCCATGCTAATTCCATTATTATATAAATTATTTACATCAAAATATGCCAGAAACTTTTACCCAATCAATGCAATTGACATTTCTGTAGAAGCAGTCTAGCACAAAAAGCAGCAAAATCTCCCGTTTTTCAGGAATAAATTAAAAATAATTTTTTTTAAATCTATGAATTCTTACCTTCTTCAAATAGAGCTTGATCACTCAATATTTCCATTGCCATTTCTTTGATTTTTTCTAGAAAAAAATTTAAATATAAAAACCAAGAAAAGAAATTATATAAACAAAAAGAGGTATACCACCAAGGCATACTGTAGTCCAAATTTCCTCTGACCCTAACACACTCTAGTGGTTGTGTGTAGGGTCAAAACAATTTCTATATCAACAAGAGGCCCATGGGCCTTAACGCTCACCTGAAGATATGTCCAATATTGTTTGCAAAGTGCCATAGACAATATATTAAGTACAGAAACTTTATAAGTTTTGTCAAGTTAAGAACTCCCACAAAACTTAATCAGAAATATATCCACTCACTTTTCATTTATTAGTAGCTTATATAATATGCATGAAGTAACTGTAGTGCAATGAATAATTTCCAAATTAATGACTTTCAGTATAATTATGCAGCTATGTCTTTGACCTTTGAACATATATGACCTCGAACCACATATGATTGTCATGTCAATACCTACAATATTCTAATATACATGCCTATGCATGACATTAATGGCTTTTAAGATAATTAATAATTTTAGTAAAGCTATGTTGATATGACCTTGACCTTTGAACATATACCTTGAACCATATATCAAAATGACTGTCATTTTAATACCTACAATAGTCTAATATTCATGCCTATACAAAAAGTTGATAGTTTTCAAGATAATTTGCAATTTAAGTCTTCTTCTGCAGCTGTGACCTTGACCTTTGAACATATGACCTTGAACCATATATTAAAATGATCATCATATCAATACCTATAATATTCTAATTATATGCCTATACAAAAAGTTAATAGTTTGCAAGATAATTGCAATTTAAGTCTTCTTTTGCAGCTGTGACCTTGACCTTTCAACATATGACCTTGAACCATATATCAAAATGATTGTCATGTCAATACCTACAATATTCTAATATACATGTCTATACAAAGAGTTAATAGTTTTCCAGATAAGTTGGAATTTAAGTCTTCTTTTGCAACTATGACCTTGACCTTCGAAAGTATGACCTTGAGCCATATATGAAAATGATTGGCATGTCAATACCTACAATATTCTAATATACATGCCTATACAAAAAGTTAATAGTTTTCAAGATAATTTGCAGTTTAAGTCTTCTTCTGCAGCTGTGACCTTGACCTTTTAACATATGACCTTGAACCATATATGAAAATGATCATCATATCAATACCTACAATATTCTAATATACATGCCTATACAAAAAGTTAATAGTATTCAAGATAATTTGCAATTTAAGTCTTCTTCTGCAGCTGTGACCTTGACCTTTCAACATATGACCTTGAACCATATATCAAAATGATTGTCATGTCAATACCTACAATATTCTAATATACATGCCTATACAAAAAGGCAATAGTTTTCAAGATAATTTGCAATTTAAGTCTTCTTCTGCAGCTGTGACCTCGACTTTTTAACATATGACCTTGAACCATATATCAAAATGATCATCACATCAATACCTACAATATTCTAATATACATGCCTATTCAAAAAGGAAATAGTTTTCAAGATAATTAGCAATTTAAGTCTTCTTCTGCAGCTGTGACCTTGACCCTTCAACATATGACCTTGAACCATATATAAAAATGATTGTCATGTCAATACCTACAATATTCTAATATACATGCCTATACAAAAAATTTACAGTTTTCAAGATAATTTGCAATTTAAGTCTTCTTTCGCAGCTGTGACCTTGACCTTTCAACATATGACCTTGATCCATATATCAAAATGATCATAATGTCAATACCTACAATATTCTAATATACATGCCTATACAAAAAGTTTATATTTTTTAAGATATAGTGACAAATATATAATTTTTAGCAAATTCCCAACTCAGTGCCTTACAATTTCCCCATTTTGAGCCCCATTGCTACCATTTGTGCAAATCTTAAAATAGATGACCTAAGGATGTTATAAATGAAATAACTAAGGTATATTTCTTGTAGATTCAGAGGAGAAGATTTTTAAAATTTTTCACTATTTCCCCCTTTATGGGGCCCCAAGGGGACATAACCCCTTCATTTGTGCAAATCTGAAAGGGCTTCACCCAGGCATGATGGCTACTAAGTTTCACCAAATTTGGTTGGGTAGTTTTGGAGGAGATGATTAAAATGTTAAAAGTTAACGCATGACGCACGACGGACGACGGATGACGCATGACAGACGACGGACGGTGAACCATCGCAATAGCTCATCTGAGCTTTCAGCTCAGGTAAGCTAAAAACTTGTCATTTTCCAATACCAACTGGTGTCAAAAGGGGCACTGTCTCATTATGCTTCGAACTGAAAATATAAGAGAAACCACAGAAATCAATAGTTGAATGATTTGTTTTTCAAATATTTGTTTCCAAGGTCACAAGGTCTTGTTTTGAAAATGAAAGAAAAAGTCAGCCAACAATAACACACACACAAAAAAAAAAACCATATTCTCAAACCAGTAATGATGACAAATTCATCTATCAAATGAGGTGCGTAAGTTTTCAACAGTTCCATTTATATTTTCAATTTTTTTTATATACATGTACTTCTTTGTATAATTATAAAATGACAATAAACCAAAAACAACAACAAGTTGCAAGTATTTTTTTTTTCAATTTTGATAAAAAATGATTAAATTAATGTCCCTTGAGTCTTTTAATATCAAACTGACAAGAAATGAACAACTACTTTATAAATGTGTAAATTGCTTTACCTAAACAAGGAAACCCAACAGTGAAAATGATGACAGATAAAAAAACCGCAAAACACTCGGTTGGATGGAGTATTGATTCTGAATCAACTGACAAATTAATAATATATCAGACAATTACACACACCAAACTAATATTATTATAAATCAATTATTTCTATTTAACACCACTTATAACAAGTAAATACTGATATATTATAACAGTATTTATACAAAACAATGCTGTTCTCAGGACTACAGGATAGATGTATACTGTATCAATTAGTAAAAAGATGATAATGGTTGTATATATATGTCTTATATGATAGCCAAAGTAAGTTCTTTAAAATAAATTTCCCCCCTCAATGTATTGCCACACCCTTTATAACTCAAAACAAAAACCTGACTTAACAAATGAGATGACAATGTGCTGATGATTTACTGTTTATGATTGATTAATGTGCTGATGATTTACTGTTTATGATTGATTAATGTGCTAATGATTTACTAATTATGACTGATTAATGTACTAACAATTTACTGTTTATGATTGATTAATGTACTAACAATTTACTGTTTATGATTGATTTATGCGCTGATGGCTGACTGTTTATGATTGATTAATGCACTGATGATTGACTGTTTATGATTGATTAATGTACTGATGATTGACTGTTTATGAGTGATTAATGTGCTGATGATTGACTGTTTATGAGTGATTAATGTACTAATGATTGACTGTTTATGATTGATTAATGTACTGATGATTGACTGTTTATGATTGATTAATGCACTGATGGCTGACTGTTTATGACTGATTAATGTGCTGTTATTGACTGTTTATGATTGATTAATGTGCTGATGATTGACTGTTTATGAGTGATTAATGTGCTGATGATTGACTGTTTATGATTGATTAATGCACTAATGATTGACTGTTTATGATTGATTAGTGCACTGATGGCTGACTGTTTATAATTTATTAATGTGCTGATAATTGACTGTTTATGATTGATTAATGTGCTGATGATTGACTGTTTATGATTGATTAATGCACTGATTATTGACTGTTTATGATTGATTAATGCACTGATGGCTGACTGTGTATGATTGATTAATGTGCTGATAATTGACTGTTTATGATTGATTAATATACTAATGATTGACTGTTTATGATTGATTAATGCACTGATGATTGACTGTTTATGATTGATTAATGTACTAATGATTGACTGTCTATGATTGATTAATGTGCTGATGATTGACTGTTTATGATTGATTAATGCACTTATGGCTGACTGTTTATGATTGATTAATGTACTGTTGTTTGACTGTTTATGATTGATTAATGTATTGATGTTGATGGTGACAATTCAACTTTTTTTGCTCAAATAAATTTTTTCAGAACGACATGTGACCTGGGTCATTGTAAATAACAACACAAGCCATATTACAGATTTCATCAAAATAGAGTGGAATGAAACAATTAGTCTAGACATTTCCCTGAAATGTTGAGTACTATTATTAATTAACCTAATGAGATAGTGCTCGATATACACAGTTCTTTAATCTTTTAATCCCATTATGACAAACGGAAGTGTTTGATCTGTAAAAACCTCACTTGACCACGCCTGATGATTGCACATAGTATTCTGTAATTTACATGTCACTGGAGTATGTAGTATTATCATTATTTCCTGTGATTAAAATGACCAGTAATAACTGTGCTCTGTGTTGTTATAAGAATAAAGTAAGTTTTTTGTATCATCACTTGTTGAAATTAAAATAAAGTGTTATGTTTTAGCCCTGTAACAATAAAACATCATACGACAGGTTGCCGGTCAACATTTAAGTTTAAAAACATTATCCAGATATCATTATAAATAATGGATTTTGTATTTTTAATAGGCAAGTTTCTACCATTTCATTATCTATGAATTTTTATTATTTCCAGAAAAATACTGCAATTATAATTCAGACATTTTATTATTTGACCTTAGAATACATTTACATGTATTACAAATTTAAAGATTCTTTGTCTGTCAATAATCATGAGAACCTGAACCAGCGATCGTATCTCGATGTTCATTCGCTCGAACCCACCGATGGCTTAAATATTTGGCCAAGGTCCCTTGGACTTCGAGCTATGGGGGTGTGGTGTCTATTGATGTGGGATCTATGGGTGTGGTGTCTGTGGATGTGGTGTCTATGAATGTGGAATCTATGTGTGTAATGTCTATGGATGTGGGGTCTAGGGGTGTGGTGTCTATAGATGTGGAGTCTATAGGTGTGGTGTCTATGGATGTGGGGTCTAGGGG
Organism: Tegillarca granosa; assembly: GCA_029721355.1. Lineage (NCBI taxonomy): Eukaryota > Metazoa > Mollusca > Bivalvia > Arcoida > Arcidae > Tegillarca > Tegillarca granosa. The sequence continues at coordinate 7,068,387 of CM056597.1, read as the reverse complement.
TGTGGTGTCTAAGGATGTGGCATCTAGAAATGTGCATTTATTCATGTTTTATAATTAGTTCATTAGTAAATCATTTCTTTCATCTACAGAATTGATTATAGTGAGACTCACAGAATCTACAACCACCTGCTATGTGAGATGTCTTAACCTGAAGTCATTTATTTTTCCGTCATAAGCCAGTTCTAGGCACAAAAGTATAAGACAGAAGATTAATATTTCTGTATCTCAAACTAAACTTTGTGTTTTTTGGGGGTTTTTTTGACATACAAATCTTTAACATTTCTTTTGAATATAACTTGAACATTAGGAAATAAATCTTGTTAGTCAATTTGTTAACAATAGTAGAGTAGTTTTCACAAAAGGAAGAAATGCAGCCAAGACCAGAAATGTATGTCATGAAATCTATATCAATCATTGCACAACAGACAATATACACAAATGGCTTTTATAGATAGGTTCTTTTTGGCTGAAAATTGAAGCAACAGGACATTTCAACTGTGGCCTATAGAGACAGGTGATATTTAATAGAGGTGTTCATTATAACAAGTTAACTGTAATATGACCATTCTCACCTTCAGATATTTGTTCACTTTGGTCTTGTTCAACAGACTCTATCTCCAGTTTAATCTTTTTAGAGGGTACTTGAGACTTCAGACCTTCTAGATCTTCCAACACTGCTAAATCTTCTTCCTCTGTATCCTGAGATGACCTCTCAAGTCCCCGCTTACTTAAACTAGTGCTAAACTTTGGAAGCTGTTTTGGGTCGAACCTGAAGACCAAATTTTACAATTCACATTTAGTGTATTTGATAGTAAGAAATTAAACACCTACACTTAAAAATCAAAATTGAAAAATCTCTGGTAAATTGATTTATTGGAGGCCTTTTTAAAGGTAGGGGAGCGTTCAAGTAATAAGTTACTATGATTTCTGGTTAGGAACTTACACCCTCCCCCAAAAAACAATTAATTAATCCAAAAAGCTGACCATCCTTAGTGGATTTTTTAATTGGCTGTTAGATATTCAGGTGTCAGTAATTATGAAAATTGTTAACCAAAATGGATACATGAGAGATATTAGTTTATCTGCATAACATGTGATACCCCATAACATTTATGGTAACTATTCTTTCTGAAGGATATAGAATGTTTATACTGTATGTTCTATCATATGTCCATACATCAATATTACTGGAAAACTTGATTTCATATCACTGTACACATTATTGGTAATTATTACATAGCATGAACTCCAAACTTACCAAGGTTGTAGCTTGTTGTTGTAAGGAATGGGAGTCTCTCTTACATCATCCTAAATTTAAAAAAAAAAAACATACATCAATCAATAAGGTAAGCAAAAATAGACATAATATTCAAGACCATAAAAGGTAACCTACATGGAGAACCAGCCAAAAAAATTAACAATCAGGCAACATCATAAAATAACCAAGGACTCAGTTTGTCAAAATCACAGACTTACCAACTGCCAACATCTGAGGAGATGAGTTCAGGAAGGAAATTTTGCAACCCAGGTAAGTTCTTTTCACATATACTAAGGCAGACAGTTCAGAATGGTGGAGAAAACTGGAGTACATAGAGAAAATCATGAACAATGGATGAGTAAACTTCTTTTTAACTTCAAAATACTAATAGTTTGATGATAAGCAAGGTGGTGGTAAAGTATTAAAGAGACAATACAACAATGTTTTACTTTAATTTTACATGGTTGGTTCAAGTTGATCTGTAAATTCAAAATCTCCAATATTTTCTAAAATTCTTTGCATGACTAACACCCAAGGTCCCCTTTCTATACAAAAATCAAAATATAACCCCCCTTCTTAACCCACTAGTGGACATTGGCCAATATAAAGGACAGCACTTATAAAATATATAATTGTACCAGTTTAATAATGATATTAGACCAAACTACTTCAGACAAAAACCAGAGGCTCAGAAGGCTGAGCCTGTATCGCTCACCTGGGCAGGTAATCTTAGTAGAAGATGTTTAAATCATTCCTGTAAAGTTTGGCTTGATTTAAACCAGTAGCTTCAGAGGAGATAGTCAAAATATGCTTATCCCATAGGGTCCAATGTTAAACAATATCCTATGCTGGTGTCCAAGTTTTTTGGCAAATTCAAAAAAACTTTTCAGCAATCTATGGAAAGGACCTTTCATATATCATTCCTGTAACGTTTGGTTCAATTGGCTTCAGTAGGTTCAGAGGAGATAGCCAATATATGCTTCTCATAGGGTCCAATGTTAAACTATGTCCTGCACTGGTGGCCATGGTTTTTTTTTTTTTTTTGGTTTATCCGGAAAATTTTGGCTATCCTGGTAAACAACCATCCATACATCATTCCTGCAAAGTTTGGTTCAATTTGCTTCAGCAGCTTCAGAGCAGATAGCCAATATATGCTTTTCCCATAGGGTCTTATGTTAAACTATGTCCAATGCTAGTGGCCATGTTTTTTGGCAGATCCAAAAAATTTCAGCTATCTTAGTAAAAAACCAACCATACATCATTCCTGCAAAGTCTGATTTAATTTGCTTCAGTAGTTTCAGAGGAGATAGCAAATATATGCTTTTCCCATAGGGTCCAATGTTAAATTATGTCCTCCACTGGCAGCCATGTTTTTTGGTGGATCCGGAAAATTTCGGCAATCTTAGTAAAGGACCATCCATACATCATTCCTGCAAAGTTTGATTCAATTTGCTTCAGTAGTTTTAGAGGAGATAGCCAATATATTCTTTTTCCCATAGGGTCCAATGTTAAACTATGTCCTGTGCTGGCAGCCATGTTTTTTGATGGATCCGGAAAATTTCGGCAAACTTAGTAAAGGACTATCCATACATCATTCCTGTAAAGTTTGCTTCAAATGGGTCCAGTGGTTTCAGAGGAGAGAGTCAAAATGTGAAAAGTTTACGGACGGACGATGGATGACATACGACAGACGACGACGGACGCCAAGTGATGGCAAAAGCTCACCATGGCCTGTGGCCAGGCCAGGTGAGCTAAAAACTAAAAAATATATTATTAAACTGCTTACCTGAAAATGATGCAAGACAATTCTCTCCAAATATTCCTGTGTTAAATAACTTGTTAACGGTATTGAACTGAAAATAGAAATATTTATACAGTTTAATTTATTTATAACAGTATCTAATTCCAATACAGCAAGCTTAAAATTACCATCAATATACAATGTGAACAGAGCACACAGGTAAACCTTTCCACTTAGCAATCACCTGTTTCATGATCATTTTAACAAAAAAATCATTAGAAAAAAAGAATGTTGATTACAAAAATTCCAAGTTACATCAACTTAGAGCTATTAAGTAATCATTAGTTTTACAAAGCTTATTCAGTTATATAAAATATTATTATTGATTAAAAATATCTACGGAAATTACTGCAACTATTAAAAGGTAGTAACAATGATCTTTTTATTCTAAAAAACTGAACATAATGAACTTAATAATAATTAATTTAATAATTTTAAAAAAAGTCCGAGTTAAAATGTTATAATTTTAAAAATCATGCAGTACCGTATATTGTTCATATAATTTTCTTTTTCCAGAATTTCAAAAAAAAAAATCAAATAAGAAAATACATTTTGTCTTTTTACACAAGAAAATTTTCTTCTTTTAAAAAAATCAAATCGGATAAAAAAAAGCTAGTGGAAAATATTTTATACAAAACAAACCAGATTGTTTAACAAGTTTTCCCTCTGTGTCTGAATTCATATCAAGAAATATTGTAGGGTGGAAAAATGTGTCATATAAACGATTTTATGACTGTATCTTATGTTATGCTGGGTAACTTCAGATAAATGTTGCTGTATATAGTAGAAGTAGAAAATTAACGGTTGCTACCTTGTATAAATGTATCAATTGTTTAAACAAATGAACGGATTTTTATCTTAAAATCCACTCCCAATAACCTGATATCCGTTGTACTATCAGATCACAGCTTAAATCACCCAACACAAAAAATTATATTCCAATCAAATTATATAATCATTTCAGTATCGTAAAAATGTTTCTAAATGGACGTTTTTTTGCAAAAATAAAGATTAAAAGGCCAGATTGAGAAAAAGGTAAAATTGTGGAAGGATATTATCAAATAAAAGAACTCTTGTTGAAACACATTGTTAAATCCTTAATCAATAAATAATTTTATTGAAAAATCGATATAGATTCTGATACAATATACAGGTAACAGGATCAATGTTAGGCTTGATTTAGCTTTTAAAGTTGCTATATTCAGTCTCTTATTAACATTATCTAAAAACACCAGGTGATAAGTAACTCTATATCTTAGTAAAACTTGTCATTTAAAATAGTGTAGCTCATCTGTGTCAACAATATCTAGTCCAACTTTTGATAAATATAAAGTTAGATTTCTTTTTTAACCATTATATGTTGTTACATTCATTAAAATTTCATCCATTTAATTATTGGTTAATAAAAGGTTTTATTTTTATACTTTAAGTTTAAAAATTGTGGTCAATCCAGAAATTCCATACACTTTCAATTTCAATATGTAACTTAAAAATTTGATCACTTAAAAAACTTGATGGTTCAAATCTATAGAAAGAGTCATTTGGACATCAAATGTTCAAAAGTTAAACTGTGTCATAAAATAATAGAAGACGTGGGGCTTCAATATCTTTAAAAGTTGTCATTGTAATAGTGTAGCTCATCTGCATGCAAAAAATTACTAATTACTATTACCAAAACTTATTCGCCTCACTGATATCTACTTCTATGTAATAGATAAAATGGAGACTTTTTTTATTTTGGGGTGATGCTCCCATAATGTTAACACTAAACCTCAAGTCATGATATGAACACAAAGAGATTTGAGCATAGTTCAGCTGTAAGTTTTAAAGCTTGATAAAGACAGTTATTAGCTACATTTATACTTTTTATGAACCACTTTAGTAAAATTAAAGGAATGTATAGGATAAGTGAACTAAATGCAAGGAAGATGCTGGAAAATTTTGTATGTAAAACTTAAAGAAAAGCTAAATATGCATACTACCGGTAAATCCCAGTTCAGTGAACTGAATGCAAGGAAGATGCTGCAAAATTTTAAATGAAAAATTTAAAGCAAAGCTGAATATTCAAGGAAGACGCTGGAAAATTTTGTATGTCAAATTTAAAGAAAAGCTGAATATCCATACTAAATCCCAGTTCAATCAACTAAATGCAAGGAAGACACTGGAAAATATTGAATGTGAAATTAAAACAAAGTTGAATATGCATACTAAACCTGCAGATCATTAAGACACTTTTAACAGTAGAACAAATTTAATGATAAATTAATAAATTGTTTTTAATATAATTTTAACTTTTTAAAAAATCACACCTTACCTGTTAAAGTTTACAAAGCTTTTAGTTCCTTGTAATCAAGTATTAAGAACTTCAACACTGAAAATTTTAATATTAACCACACGCATAGTGTTTATTTTATATTCCTTAAGACATAAATCCATGTAATCCTTTTGTTTAATGATAAAAAAATAAATTTAAATCTGTCTGAATTACTTTTATATATTTTACTGATAAATTATAAAGAAAAATATTTGCGATGTAAATCCCTTGTTATAAGGATAATCATATTCATTTCATCATAATATTCCCGTTCTTTATAGTTTTAATCTGAATTACAAAAAACAGTAAATATTTCCATTTAAATCTCCTAAAAATATGAAATTCAAACTATTTATTCACATATAATACCAGTATTTCTTCAGTTTGATAATAAAAAAAAACAATGTCTTACTCTGTTTAAATTACAGAATTAATAAACAAAATAATGATAAATATCACACATTAGCTGTATAAATAAGTAATTAACAACAGCCATTACACTAAATTATCAAAATAACTTGCCAATTAAAATCACACTTTGGTCCTGCAAATACGTAGATTTAAAAATTAACAATTAAAAATCATACCCAATTATACAAATACTAGACAATATCTTAAATCGGTCAATATTATTTCTACAAAAATATCCAAAATACTTACTCCTAATTAAAAATGTTCAAACAAGTTGATTATAATTGATTTAATCTTTTTTTCTTTTATTGACACGAGTCGCAATGGTTAAATCAATGACCCCTGACCTTTAGCGTTAAATAGGTGCAAAATACATAAATGTATCTTTATTAGAATTTAACATTATGTATAATGATTAAAGATATTAATCTAATGTCCGATTGTATCAATGTCTTCATGTGTTTATAGCATAAAATAATCAAAAGAAATATAAATGATGTTTATGTGCACTGAATGAGTATTTTAAAATATAATCTAATTAAAATTTTTAATAAGTTAAATTAAAAAAGACAAAGGTATGCTAAAACATTTGACGAGGGTACAAATTTTTTTAAAGTAGGTTTTTTAAGCTAACCCTTAACCATGCATCACATAAGTCTTTTAGGTAGAAACTTAAAGTTCTAGTATAGTGTTGACTCTGTTGAGGTATTTTCAATATTAACATTATCTTATTATTTCAGTTAATTTTAAAAAAACCAGTGGAATTCTTGTTAATGGTAAAGTTTGGGTTAATTACACAGCCACTTTACTTTTATTTATAATTATATATATATATAAAACTAAATGTTCATTAGGCAATTGTTGTAGTACAATTTAGAGTAAGTCTACTATATCAGTGAAAAGTTAGCCAATTAAACCTCAAATCAGTATAACAAAGATTTGAAAAAATATAAGCTTCACCCCACTGGCATAACAACACACCTGAAAATTTCCCCATGCAAATACAATAAATGTATATTAAGGATGGTCTTCCTCAAAATTATGAAATTCTAAATATAAATAGGAAAATTTAGCAACCAACTAGCATTTATGACGGAATTACTAAAAACTACAAAATTTGTGAACCAGGCTTGATTTTTAAGATTTAAAGGCCACCAGTAATCCAAGTATACATAGGAAATATTTATGTTTCATATGTATTTTAACTTTATTGTTTATTAATACAATACATTCTTTGTTAAAAATTGTCATAATAAATAACATCTATCTTTATAACTACAGAACAGTATCATAAAATGTTTTCACAGACATTTGTGTTTTTCATCATTGGTCACATTAGAAACCAAACCATCAATCCTGGTAAATGCATTTACCACCGGACAATTATATTGCAGAAACATTGAATGTCAATAAAACAATTCCTAGATGACAGATTCAAAATGATTTTGTTAAGAATGATGTATATGGATGGAGTAGTTCTACAGTGTATTTATACTTGTGTAGTTTACCAAAGCTCTGTTAAAAAAGAAAAAACAACAAGAGGCCCATGGGCCTTAACGCTCACCGAAGATATGTCCAATATTGTGCAATAGACAATATTTTGAACACAGAAACTTGATAAGTTTTCTCAAGTTAAGAACTCCCATAAAACTTAATCAGAAATATATCCACTCACATTTCATTTATAAGTAGCTTATATAATATGCATGAAGTAACTGTAATGCAATGAATAATTTCCAAATTAATAAATTTCAGTATACTTATGCAGCTATGTCCTTGACCTTTGAACATAAATGACCTCGAACCATACATGATTATGATGTCAATACCTACAATTTTCTAATATACATGCCTATGCATGAAATTAATAGCTTTCAAGATAATTAATAATTTTAGTATTGCTATGTTGATATGACCTTGACCTTTCAACATATAACCTTGAACCATAAATCAAAATGATTGCCATGTTAATACATACAATATTACATGCCTATACAAAAAGTTAATAGTTTTCAAGATAATTAGCAATTTAAGTCATCTTCTGCAGCTGTGACCTTGACCTTTCAACCAGGGGTCTAGAAACGGTCATATTTGCCGGACATGTCCGACAAAAAATATTTTTGTCCGATGTGAAATGTAGCTTGTCGGACATTTTTAGTTTAAAATAGAATTCAGTTAATCGGACACGTAAATAAATATGTTTATCGGTCATTATTTTACTCGAGTATTCTTTGCTATCACCTGTCAATCATTTTCAATAAACACTACAGATCTAATAATTAGGCTTTTGTTTATTAATCAGTTAAAATCCATGGTCTCAATCTGTTCCTTTTGTTACATCATCCGAATCATCATTACTTTTGTTGATAAGTTGTTTATTAAGTAATCACATTGCTTGACAGACGGAAGCCATAAACACCTGTTAACTGAAGGTCATGGTCGTCGGACTATTTCAAAGAGGTTCCACGCGGGATGTTAAATAATATTAATTATACAACGCGCATAGTACGGTCTTGGCAAACTGTTTAGTTATAAACAAATAATTTTTAAATAGTCTAAATAAAATCAAAGAGGTCTCAAAATGAGGTTCAGTAAAGTTCGTGTAACTTCGGGAAAATGGAAATGCGCGATTGTCAATAAACAAAGATGGCCGTCAAACCATGTGTTGTCAACGCCGACAGTTCAAAATCAACACATAAGTCTGACCATATATATTTAAATAACGTGGTTAGTTAAACCCTTTTTAAAATATACTACTGTGAATACATTTAAATTCGTGGGCTCCAATTTTCGTTGATGTCAGAAAAAATACCATTTCGTGGGATGATGAATTCGTGGGTTAAGCACCTGTAAAAAAGCCGATTAAAAAATATCCGAATCGGCTTTTTCCCCATAAAAGAAAGACAAAATCTGATTAAAAATTCTTTAATGTCGGCTTGTTAACAATTAAAAGTACTCAGGACAGTGTCACGATTCACTGAACTTCCCTATTCACAGGTAATTATCTAATACCTAACAAGTTAATTGATTACTGGTGGCTTCACCTGTTCACATCGTTTCTGCTATTAGTAGAGTATACAAACACATACAGGTGCCGGATCGATCCAGTTTATAGATAGTTAATAACCTCCCCTGAATTCTATATACAAGAACTGGCTAGATTGATAACGACCGTTTTTCGGGTTACCAACAACAGCATGATAACGGCATTACACGTGTTTTTTGTATCTGTTATATGCGATGGGATTTTTATAAGATATTAATAAGCGGTATTTATGAACATTTATCTATATATACGACATTGTCACACATCGACTTATAGTTTTATTAAAAAGACAGATATCCCGATGTACCAAACAGAATAAAGTTTACTGTTTTTGACGTTTTGTTGCATTGCCAACGACTGGACAGTTATGAAAAGATAAAAAGCAGTATGTTAACACCATATTTTCAAATAAAAATTTAAATGTTTATTTCTTTACCTATCTGATGTGTGTTTATTACAAACATACAAACAAACAAAAACAGAAAAATGTTTGGGGTGGGGGGGGCGGCGGTGATGTACCCTTTGTCTACCGCCGATTGACCTTACTGGCGTTTGTGGAATTTACATGTCAATGAATATATTTGCAAATATCTGAATTTCAGATATTTACAAATATATTCGTTGACATGTAAATTCGTGGGTCATGATGTCCACGAAAACAACGAAAATTGGAACACCACGAAAATTAATGATTTCACAGTATATTGATATCAGAAATCTTCTTAAAATATTAAAATACACAGTCAGTAATAAGTAAGGTTTTTTTTTTTTTTTTTTTTTTTTTTTTTTTGTTTGCTTTTCGCTGCATTGGCATCGGTGGTGAGTTGCTTTGAAAAAATGTCCAACACCTCAGTCAAAGTTTTCCTGAGCCCTGCTTTCAACATATGACCTTGACATATGTATCAAAATGATTGTCATGTCAATATCTAAAATATTCCAATATACATGCCTATACAAAAAGTAAATAGTTTTCAAGATAATTAGCAATTTAAGTCTTCTTCTGCAGCTGTGACCTTAACCTTTCAACATATGACATTGTACCATATAACAAAATGATCATTGTTGCAATATCTGCAATATTCTAATATACTTGCCTATACAAAAAGTTAACACTTTACAAGATAATTAGCAATTTAAGTCTTCTTTTGCAGCTGTGACCTTGACCTTTCAACATATGACCTTGAACCATATATCAAAATAATTGTTGTCGCAATACCTACAATATTCTAATATGCATGCCTATACAAAAAGTTAATAGTTTTCAAGATAATTAGCAATTTAAGTCTTCTTTTGCAGCTTTGACCTTGACCTTTCAACATATGACCTTGAACCATATATCAAAATGATTGTCATATCAATACCTACAATATTCTAATTTGCATGCCTATACAAAAAGTTAATAGTTTTCAAGATAATTAGCAATTTAAGTCTTCTTTTGTAGCTGTGACCTTGACCTTTTAACATATGACCTTGAACCGTAAATCAAAATAATCACCATGTCAATACCTACAATATTCAAATATACATGCCTATACAAAAAGTTGATAGTTTTCAAGATACAGTGACAAATATATAATTTTTAGCAATTTTCCCACTCAGTGCCTTACAATTTCCCCATTTTGAGCCCCATTGCTACCATTTGTGCAAATCTGAAAATAGATGACCTAAAGATGTTATAAATGAAATAACTAAGTATATCTCTTGAAGATTCAGAGGAGAAGTTTTTAAAAATTTTTCACTATTTCCCCCTTTATGGGGCCCCAAGGGGACATAACTCCTTTATTTGTGCAAATCTGAAAGGGCTTCATCCAGGCTTGATGGTTACCAAGTTTCATTAAATTTGGCCCAGTGGTTTTGGAGAAGATTAAAATGTAAAAAAATTACACACGACGGACGACGGACAGAGATGGATAGCAATGGCTTATCTGAGCTTTCAGCTAAAAATGTGCATAATATGAAGCATACACAATTTTAGGATGGACAAACTGACAGACAGACAGAAAGAGGGTTATTCTTAAAGAACCATTAAATGTAATTTACAGCGTTGTTTAATAATTTATCCTTAATAATCCAAAGTTTTTTATGTTAATTATTAATAATTATTAACATTTAGATGCATTTTTTATCAGTAAAACACTATTATTGTGTCTTTAAAATATACAGAAAAACATATATATAAAGACCACTCATGGAACTTCATATGGACTTCATAGGCAGGTGGACAAGAGACTTTTTCCACAGAAATATAAGGTAGATACCTTAAAATAATGGTCTTAAACGATAGATGGTCTTCATATAGAGGTGGTTGCTAAAGCAGGTTTCACTGCATTGCACTACAAAATTTATGCAATTGTTTTTTTTTTATATTATCATTTACAAAGACCTCTACAATTCTAGTAATACTTTAAACCAACCAATGAAACTACACTTCAACCTATGGAACAGGTTTTAGTATCTTAGTTTGTAGAGCACTGACCAATAATGTGGTAGAGTCCAGGTTCTGAACTACAGTTTGACCCTGCATTTTTTATCTATTCTGTTAAAGTTTGGTGGTTGATGTTATGGGACTTTGGGTATGGGATTTCCCATTTTCCTACTAAAATCATTGTTATGTAAAACTCTGGGTAGCTTATCTTGTAGAGCACTTGCCTACAGTGAAGGAAGTCCTGGTTTCAAGCACATATCTGACATTTTTTCCCATCCTGTAACTCCTAGAGAAAACATTCTACAAGACGAGAGAATGGATCCCCGATTTGACAATAAGTCTTAGGAAAATGTTTATAAAAAATTTTGCACAGTTTTAGAGACAGAAAGACAAACAATGTGCGATGCTGGAGTGAGAGTAATAACTCTCCAAACATTTGTTCAGACAGTGCATGATGCTAGGGTGACAGTTACATCTCTCCATATATTTGTCTAGAGAGTGCATGATGCTAACTCTCCATACATTTGTCTAGAGAGTGCATGATGCTAGGGTGACAGTAACATCTCTCCATATATTTGTCTAGAGATTGCATGATGCTAACTCTCCATACATTTGTCTAGAGAGTGACAGTAATAACTCTCCATATATTTGTTCAGACACTGCATGAGTGGAGTGACAATAAAAACTCTACAGACATTTGTCCAGGCAATGCATGATGCTGCAGTGACAGTCATAACTCTACAGACATTTGTCCAGGCAATGCATGATGCTGCAGTGACAGTCATAACTCTCCATACATTTGTCTAGAGAGTGATAGTAATAACACTCCATATATTTGTTCAGACATTGCATGAGTGGAGTGACAATAATAACTCTACAGACATTTGTCCAGGCAATGCATGATGCTGCAGTGACAGTCATAACTCTACAGACATTTGTCCAGGCAATGCATGATGCTGCAGTGACAATAATAACTCTACAGACATTTGTCCAGGCAATGCATGATGCTACAGTGACAATAATAACTCTACAGACATTTGTTCAGGCAATGCATGATGCTGCAGTGACAATAAAAACTCTACAGACATTTGTCCAGGCAATACATGATGCTGCAGTGACAATAATAACTCTCCAGACATTTGTCCAGGCAATGCATGATGCTGCAGTGACAATAATAACCCTACAGACATTTGTTCAGGCAATGCATGATGCTGCAGTGGCAATAATAACTCTCCAGACATTTGTCCAGGCAATGCATGATGCTGCAGTGACAATAATAACTCTACAGACATTTGTCCAGGCAATGCATGATGCTGCAAAGACAATAATAACTCTACAGACATTTGTCCAGGCAATGCATGATGTAGCAGTGACAGTCATAACTCTCCAGACATTTGTCCAGGCAATGCACGATGCTTCAGTGACAATAATAACTCTACAGACATTTGTTCAGGCAATGCATGAGTGGAGTGACAATAATAACTCTCCAGACATTTGTCCAGGCAATGCATGATGCTGCAGTGACAATAATAACTCTCCAGACATTTGTCCAGGCAATGCATGATGCTGCAGTGACAATAATAACTCTCCATACATTTGTTCAGGCAATGCATGAGTGGAGTGACAATAATAGCTCTACAGACATTTGTCCAGGCAATGCATGATGCTGCAAAGACAATAATAACTCTACAGACATTTGTCCAGGCAATGCATGATGCTGCAGTGACAATAATAACTCTCCAGACATTTGTTCAGGCAATGCATGAGTGGAGTGACAATAATAACTCTACAGACATTTGTCCAGGCAATGCATGATGCTGCAAAGACAATAATAACTCTACAGACATTTGTTCAGGCAATGCATGATGCTGCAGTGACACTAATAACTCTCCAGACATTTGTCCAGACAATGCATGATGCTGCAAAGACAATAATAACTCTACAGACATTTGTCCAGGCAATGCATGGTGCTGCAGTTACAATAATAACTCTACAGACATTTGTCCAGGCAATGCATGATGCTACAGTGACAATAATAACTCTACAGACATTTGTCCAGGCAATGCATGAGTGGAGTGACAATAATAACTCTACAGACATTTGTTCAGGCAATGCATGATGCTGCAGTGACAATAATAACTCTACATACATTTGTCCAGGCAATGCATGAGTGGAGTGACAATAATAACTCTACAGACATTTGTTCAGGCAATGCATGGTGCTGCAGTGACAATAATAACTCTCCAGACATTTGTCCAGGCAATGCATGAGTGGAGTGACAATAATAACTCTACAGACATTTGTCTAGGCAATGCATGATGCTGCAAAGACAATAATTACTCTCCAAACAGTGCATGATGCTGAAGTGAAAGTAATAACACTCCAGACATTTGTTCAGACAGTGCATGATGCTGGAGTGACAGATATAACTCTCCATATACTTGTCCAGTGATTAAAAAATACTTTTTTGTTTCAATATGGCAATATTGACAAGTAGAGAAAACTATACACAGTGTAAAAAATGTAAAACAAACTAAGAGCTTACCAAACATGGCTCTGAAATCCAATAAGTATATCCCCTCTACAGTTAGCAAAACACATTCCATACACAGGTTCATTAAACATCATTTCTCTGACCAGCTGGTTATGATGATTCCATATCTGGAACAAAATATACATAATGTAATTTTATTATTTGTATAATATGGTGCTTAGACATTTAAAAATAATGCACAAAGGTCTCAACATGTCAAAGAAGGTTTAAAATGTCAAGATATGTTCCCAATCCCCACCCAATGATCTGTCATCAACACAAATGGAAGGTCAAATTTCTTTACAGTTTGCAAATATAAAAATAACTTTTTTAATCCACAAGTGCAACATTATTATCTTTTAATACACAAACTTATTAAATAACAACTAATGAAAATTAATTTTATTTCTGAAATCAAATGGTGCCCATAGTGTTTCTACAGTCATTATGAAAAAGGTAGATGATTCTTACATTACCAGTTGAGAGTGATGTAGAGTAACCATGATTTATGCCCCAGTAAAGATTCTTTCACAAATATTGTGGTGGTCAGGTCTGTGATAGTAAAGTAAAATGAAGCACTGGAGAAAACCATAGACCTTCAGGAAGCAGAGTGACAAACTGCCTCACATTGGGATCTGTCCAAGTGGAATTATCTCATAAAATGTTTAGGTAAAATATTACTTAAATTGTTCAATGAAGTGTCTGTTAGAATTGCCTTACAAAATGAGTATCGAGATATATCTCTAATATTTCAACATGACCATATTAAACAAGAACAATGTTAAGCATGACAAATAACCTGCTAGGCGTTTTCATTTCAAGTCAACATACCTTGATGTAGCCATCTGTACTTGATGAAGCAAACAGACCAAGTAGTGGACATTTGTCTATGGAGGTTACCTGTAAGAAAATAAGAAATGATGTTTAAACTGCAGAAACAATAAAGGTAAATCATCTCTAGGTTCAGACACTAAGGATCTTTTTAGAAATGAAACCATTAATTTTTATAAATTTGTATTACTGATATTTTCCATATGTTATATTATGATCCAGTTGTTTATCTTAAAAAGAATATAAATCTAAACTACTGTTTAAAAGCACTTTCCTCATAGCATAAATGTCTATTTGACTTTTTCATATTTTTAAGTACATGTAATAGAAAGCTCTTACATATCCAGTCCATCATTTAACCAAAAATTAAATTTTGATGATCATACCATCACTAGTGGTCACTCTGGGGTATGGCATGTTCACCTGATAATCTAATTGATTTACTGACCTCTTTGACATTGTTTACTGACATGACTTACTGACCTCTTTGACATGAATTACTGACCTCTTTGACATGTTTTACTGACCTCTTTGACATGAATTACTGACCTCTTTGACATGGTTTACTGACCTCTTTGACATGATTTACTGACCTCTTTGAAATGGTTTACTGATCTCTTTGACATGATTTACTCACCTCTTTGAAATGGTTTACTGATCTCTTTGACATGATTTACAAACCTTTGACATGATTAACTGGCCTCTTTACAGATTTACTGACCTCTTTGAAATGGTTTACTGATCTCTTTGACATGATTTACTGACCTCTTTGACATAATTTACTGACCTCTTTGACATGGTTTACTGACCTCTTTCACATGATTGACTCGCCTCTTTGACATGATTTACCGACTGCTTTGAAATGGTTTACTGACCTCTTTGACATGGTTTACTGACCTCTGACATGGTTTACTGAGCTCTTTGACATGGTTTACTGATCTCTCTGACACTGTTTACTGACCTCTTTGACATGATTTTCATCAGCTATATTATTCAGTTCAGTATATTTTACATTGTCATCACACTCATCAAGTAAGCCTTCAATCCTGTACATCTGTAAAAACCTAAAAATGGTAAAACTTGAAAATTGTAGTTGGAAGCAAAGGATCCTCAAGCTGGTGTTCTTTTTTTTTTTACCTTGGTAGCAACTCTAGAGTCCCTCTTTAATCAGATGCAAATGCTCCATTTCAAGGGTACCCCAATCTTTACATTTGGTTTCCTTGATTATCACTCAAAATGAAACATATCAAAAATATCTGACTGCAATCATTGTTTTAACCTCTTTCTGATACTGGTAAACATAGTTATTTCAATAGTGGGGATTTTTTTCCCAAACAACCACAATGTTTCATATTTGGGGTTATTTTAGTAGATTTACAAAATCTAATATTTCGCTAAAATTTGCATGGGAGAAATTTTAATGTATTATGAAATCACTGAATAAGTTACAATTTCCTCTAACACAATATAATTCAAAACTCACTTTTTTCCAATTTCTAATAAGTTGAACTGTTTCCATGGAGAAAATGTATTCAGTAGAGTAGGTAAACCCTATTTTAAGTTGCATATTTGACTCTCAATATATAAAACAGAGTTATCTGCTCTTTAAATGTTAATGTTTTCAAACTATACACACAAAATGTTTTTATACATACTGAGTTTACAAGGAAAAAAGAAATTATATAATTAACATTTGTGTGTATTTTTTTTAACTTTTAACAAATGGTATCATTAGAAAATTTTCTAATTTCATTGTAATTATCAATGAAATAAAGCTTTAAAAACTTCTTGAAAAGAATTAAAATTTTGCATGAATCCCAATATAAAATACAGAGTTATTTACCCTTTACTGTTGCTGTTCTTTTCAAAGGCCACACATAAAGTATTTTCATACATGCTGATTTGACTGGGAATATATCTACATTTCACCTAAAATAGTTATAAAAAAAAATTTTTGTTAGGAAAATTGTCAGAATTTATAGGTCCCAAATTTCCTGCTTTTCTTAATTTAAGAAGACAATTACCTGTCGATTATTTTCAACACAATATTTTAATTATATAACTCAGTGAATGTTTCAATATGGGGGTTTTTGAATGTAAAACCCCTGTTTGTAAGATATCTATACTTACCTGCATCAACTATTTGCAATGTTCCCGGGCCCCTACGCTCACTGCTTGAACAAAAAAGATTTACCTCCCCTTGAGCACACTCTTCAACATCCGGGTCAGTTTATGAGAGGGTACCCAAAACCTCCAATGTGTCATATAAAGAGGCAAACCTCAGACCAGTGGGGGGGTGGGAAGGGTATGCAGGTAAGTATAGATATCTTACAAACAGGGGTTTTACATTAAAAAACCCCCAGTTTATTTCAATATCTATACTTACCTGCATCAACTATTTGCAAAACACAGAATTTGTAGATGAGGAGCAGGAGGAGGATGAGGTTTGCCTTTAAATTAATTACAAATATAGCTCACCCTAGTGCTTGTCTTCAGAACAAGTCTGTTTCTTCCTTTCTCCAGCCCAATTTGTAGTCTTCAAAACTGAAGCCTTGGCAAATCTGTCTTCAAGACCAACATCTTTCAAGTAAAATGAAGTGAATGTTGTCTCTGTTGCCCAATAAGCAACTTGAAGAATGCTCTGAACAGATGCACCATAAAACAAGGCCCAAGATGTAGCTAATCTTCTTGTATTATGGGCACTAACCTCACCAAGAATTTGTAGATAAGGAGTAGGAGGGTGAAGTTTGCTTTTAAATTAATTACAAATGTAGCTCACCCTAGTGCTTGTCTTCAGAACAAGTCTGATTCTTCCTCCTTCTATCCCAACTTGTAGTCTTCAAAACTGAAGCCTTGGCAAAACTGTCTTCAACACCAACATCTTTCAAGTAAAATGAAGTGAATATTGTCTCTGTTGCCCAATGAGAAGCTTGAAGAATGCTCTGAACAGATGCACCATTAAACAAGGCCCATGATGTAGCCAATCTTCTTGTATCATGGGCTCTAACCTCACCTAAATTGAGGTCTGGTAATTTATCATAAACATATCTAATTAAAGATACAATCCATCTAGACAAAGTTGTCTTGGCCGCTGCTTTACAAAAGCCTTTCTGATATGTTAAAAACAAATTTTCAATTTGACCTCTTATACTTTTTGTACGTTTAACATACTCCTTTAGAGATCTACATGGGCATAACAACAAGTCTCTCTCATCAGTAGCAAATCTATCAAATTGGGGAATAAACAATGGATTCCATACCTTTCCCAATCTTTGAGATTTAGCCAAAAATTTTAAATTTAGTAACAATCTAACTCCTCTTTTTTCAAATCTTAAACTGTCAGAGTTAACTGATAAAGCATGTAACTCGCTGACCCTAGAAGCAGTAGCAACTGCCAGAAGGAAAACAGTTTTCCATGTTAAAAATTTTAGCTCACAAGTATAAATTGGCTCAAATGGAAAATCACATAGAGCTAGTAATACTGATGGCAAATCCCAGTTTGGCAATAATGTTTGGATTGCTATTAAAAATCCCCTTGATTAAATTTGTCAAATCTTTATTTAGGCTAACTGATGAACCATTCCACCCTTTGTGTAAAGTTGCTATTGATGATCTATACCCAGAAATCGTAACAGCTTTCAGTTTTCGTTTTTCGTGTAAATATATGAAGAAATCAGCCATTTGTTCTACAGTGGCAGAATCTGGCAACACATTTTGCTGATCACACCAGCTGTGGTAGATTGACAATCTACTATGGTACAATTGCTGTGTTGAAAGTCGACGTGACTTACTGATGTATTCTCTAGCTTTTTTTGAAAACTTTTTAGAAGGTGACTTATGTTTGAAATTTTCCAAATTACCAGATTTAGGCTTTCTGGATTTGGATGAACTACCTGACCTCTCATTTGTGTCAACATATGAGCTTGAATTGGTAACTTTCTTGGTATGTCTATCAACAGATTTAGAAGCTGTGGATACCATGACTGCCTTGGTGCAAATTGAGCTACTAGTAGCAGTATGCACCTGTCTATGCGAACTTTTTTCAGTACATGAGGAATTAAAATTGGTGGTGGGAATGCATAAGCAAACATCCCTGACCATGAAACACTTAGAGCATCTACTGCCCAAGCTAGCGGATCTGGATAAGGAGAGCAAAATACTGGCAGCTTCTTGTTCTCCCTTGTTGCAAACAGATCTACATTCGGAGTCGAGAACTTGTGGAATATCTGGTTCACAATATA
This sequence comes from Tegillarca granosa, assembly GCA_029721355.1. Lineage (NCBI taxonomy): Eukaryota > Metazoa > Mollusca > Bivalvia > Arcoida > Arcidae > Tegillarca > Tegillarca granosa. The sequence continues at coordinate 7,049,527 of CM056597.1, read as the reverse complement.
CTGAGATAGGCTCCATTCCATCATTCTCACTCCTGTCCATCCTCTGGACAGACTGTCTGCAATTATATTCTTTTTGCCAGGAATATGTGCAACCCTCATTGTTATATTCCGGTCTATTGTCCATTGAAATATTTCCCACACTAAACTGCAAAGGGCCAATGATTTTGTCCCCCCTTGTTTGTTGATGTAGGACACTACTGTTGAATTGTCGCATCTCAGCAGTAGATAACGGTCTTTCAGAATTTTCTGAAAATGAAAAAGAGCCAACTGGATTGCTTTCAGCTCTAACCAGTTTATATGTTGTGTCATTTCTTGAGCATTCCACTTGCCTGCAATCTGAAGATTGTCCAAATGTGCCCCCCATCCCAGTAATGAGGCATCTGTCCATATTGTTACTGGTTGAGGTAAAGACTGAATGGGTATTCCCTTGAATACATTGGTTCGAATCTGCCACCATTTTAGGTGATGAACTAGAGTATCCCTCACAGGAATGTATTGTATGAGACTGTCTCTGTGTGGACGCCAAAAGGACAGGAGATAAAACTGAATTGGGCGCATGTGTAACCGACCAAAGGGTACTAGGTCTATACAAGAAGTCATTAGGCCTAGTAGACGGAGTAGTGTCTGTGCCCAGACTTGAGACTGACTTGTTATATATATTATAATCTCCTGAAGTTTCTGAAATCTCTCTTCTGAGGGGTAAACTAGGCCCTTCTGAAAATTGAAGATTGATCCCAGATATTGAATTACTTGTGTTGGTTCCAGGCAAGATTTCTCTTGGTTTACCAACAATCCCAGGTCTCTGACCAAATTCAGAATCATTGTCACCTGTTGTTGTAAAACTATTTTGTTTTGATTCTTGACTAACCAGTCATCTAGATACATAAATATTTGAATCTGACATGACCTCAGGTGACTGCCAATTATTGCCATGAGCTTTGTAAACACCCTTGGTGCCATGGCTATCCCAAATGGCATAGAACGAAACTGGTAATGCTGACCCTGAAAGCAGAATCTTAGGAATTTCCTGTGAGGAGGGTAAACCATGATGTGTAAGTAGGCATCTTTGAGATCTAAAGAAATTGCCCAATCCTTCTTTTCTAGTGCACAAATCACTGACCTTACAGTTTCCATCTTGAAATGCTGAGCAACAAGAAAAGTGTTTAACTGTCTTAGGTTTAGGATCGGTCGATGACCGCCTTCCTTCTTGGGAACTACGAAAAAAGTGCTGTAAAAACCTTGACCTACCTGGTCTAAAGGCACAGGTTCTATTGCATTTTTTCTTAATAAGCTTTGAACCTCTTCTAATATACATAACTGACTCTGAATATTTACAAATTTTGTTTCTTTTATTCCGCTGTCTGCCGAAATTCTTAGAAACTCTAGTTTTAGTCCTTCTTGGACCAGATTTAAAGCCCAGGGGCTGTTCGTCAGGATTTCCCAGGTCTTTACAAATTTGCTCAGTCGACCCCCTACCTGGGGATACTGAGTGTCTTGCCACTTTGTTTGTGGACTTTTTATTTGTGGGGTCGAAACCCCGATTGAGGTCGACGAAACCCTGCCCTATAGTCAGACTTTAAAGAAGAACCTGAAGGTTTCTTAAAGTTTGAAAAGTTTTTCTGTTTCCATGGCCTTGCATCTTCTGATTTGTCAGATTTATGATGCTTAGAGCTTGGTTTTAAACCCTTTGGTGATTGTTCACGTGACCTTTTCTTACTATAAGTTTCAGAAGAGTTTGAAGAAATTTGAGATCTCAGATGCTGTGTTTCTCTAGCATCCCTTATATTCTCTGCACTTGTGTGCAACATGTCAAAATAACGACCCAGGAAAATATTTGGACCAACAGTTGACATTGTTAATAATTTTGCCTCTGTTGCATGATTTACAAAAGACAAGTCTTTCAAATATAACTTGCATCTGGCACCTACAGCTCCTACTATTATCCTAGACGTTGTATCTGCCATAGTTAAACAACTCAACCAGTGCTTGCAAAGCCTCTGTCTTATCTTCATCAGAAACCACCTTATCTAAATAAGATGTAATCAAAGACCCATAGGAAATTTCACGAAGCAACAGTCTAGCACTAAGATCAATCTTTTTCAATTCTGCATTACGAGGGACATCATCTTTATTTTTAAATTTAAACTTCCCCCTATGGACAGTAGAGTTTACAACTTTAGAGGTACCCCTAGTGTTATTTATTTGGGTAATGCCCTCTTCTATATTGTCATCCAGTTTAGGAGTTTTGCAGAATTTATCAAAATGATCTGACATAACTGCATATTTGCTATCATCTCTGGCTTTAAAGGCTCTGATCTTGGCTTTTGTTTGCCATTCTTTATCTACATCCAAAAGTGCTTGTATAGTAGAACCATCCATTGGAAGCCTAAGCTTAACCACTTCCTTAGATGATTTTAGTCTATCTGAAATGTAAGAAGCAAATTCATTATTTGCCTTTTCATTTTCTAAAGAGATTCCCAGTTCCTGAGCCATTTTATGAATGAAGGATTTCCATTCAACCATATTCTCTGTAGATGAGGCTCGAGATGTGATATCACTATCTTCTTCCTCCGATACAGATTCATGATCTTCCCTAAATTGATTATTATCAGAATCTGTTAGGGTTACATCTAAAATATCAGATGCTTTTGAGGATTCATTTAAAAATCGATTAAATCTTGAACTAGAATCTTCATCCTGTTCATTCAATTCAGTCATCCTCGATCTTACTCTCGAGTCACTACGAGATGGCAGACTTTCAAAATATTTTCTGATTCTGTTATCAATAAATTCACTGAACAATTGGTCAGAAAAATTCTGATCTGCGCTAGCAAAATTTTGCCTTACAGATTGAGACATTACTGGCACTGTAGAGCTTCTCAATGAAGCCGGTTGCTGGTTAGAAAGCGTATTTCCCCTAGAGGAAACTTGGCTTAATGTCGACGTTGTTGGTCTATGAGTAACTTCCATCTCGGAGGACGGTACAAGACCCGTCTTGCTTAGGACTTTGTCTACCATCTTGCGATATGATGACCACCTGCTCGGTGTCCAATTCTTACAAATCTCGCAAGAAAATTCTTCTGTGCACACTCGATGCCTAAAACATTCAGCATGATCGTCTATGACATTCATGTCACGATTGCACTTATCACATTTCTTGTAGTTGTCTTCCGACAGCATGTTGTGAACGTAGGTAGAAAAAACGCATGTGGAAAAAATGGCTGCCCGAACATAAACTGACCCGGATGTTGAAGAGTGTGCTCAAGGGGAGGTAAATCTTTTTTGTTCGAGCAGTGAGCGTAGGGGCCCGGGAACATTGCAAATAGTTGATGCAGGTAAGTATAGATATTGAAATAAACAAAGAGTTATGAAATATAAATTAATATCCATGGATTATGAACTGGGGCTTAAGCATTTAAAAAGTCAAATATGTGCACTTATTCTAGTTTACCATCATGTAATCATGCGTAAACTAATTGCATGGTGTTGAATACCATCTGAACCGTCACAGTTCAAATCAATTTTGCAGGTCCTACAATTATGAAGTTTGACTGTTCTCTTGCTGAAGATGGAGATTTTCTCTAGTTAATCTGATTTCCTCTACCATCCCTGAACTGAACATTTACATATGCTGATAAGTGAAAGAATCTTAACTTGAGCCTAAAACACTATTACTCCACTACACTCAAATTTTGCCATATGTTACCTTCAATTTTTGATGGAGTTTCACAACATTACTTGACCTTTCAGCTATCACTTCAACTTTCCACAATCGGATAGTCTGATCATTGCCTCCTGTAATGAGTATCTGACTCGTGTCATCTATCTGGAATCCCGAGTGGTCTATCTGGGAACAGATCTCCATACAGGTAATCATACCTTCATGTGCTTGTACGTTCTTAACCATCTCACAATTAGAGGCATCTAACAATGAAACCTAAAATTAAAAATTACTAAAACTGTAAACAACTAGGGATGAACAATAGTTATTTTAGTCAGATTTTAGCATAATTAAGCCTCAATATCATAAAACTATGGAGACGTGTAATAAAAAAGATAACAGAAATGAACTTAAGTTTTAACAAGAGCTCCGCATGGCAGAGCATGATACGCCCGTCAAATCTGCAAGTCATTTATGTGGATATTTTGTTTATTATGAACTATAAAGGGACTTTTACAGTTCGTATGAGCTGTTCATAATCAATAAGTCAATTCAATTATTCATCACAATGATACAAAATGCAGTGCACAAGTCAACAAGTACAATAAAAAACAATAGTAATTATTGAGACAATAACAATTGTTGTTTACATATTACTTATAAGCCTATGTCCACATTGTAATCAGGACAAACATGCTAACTATATGCCTGCTAAAGGTGATATCATTATAAGCTCAGTTGTATTTCTGATAATTACTGAAATATGCCCTGGACATAATTATATAAGTACCAAAAATTATGATAAAAACAATTATGTTTCTTAAGAACTGCAATTCTCTACATTGAGATCAAAGAGAATAACTAAAAATTATGGAAACTGGAGTTACAGTTCTTGTGCAATGTACTTTGTATCACCGTGTTAAGAAAATTTCAAGTTTCAAATCATTCAAACCATAGGTGTCAAAGTTATGATCCAGACAAACATGCGGGTAGTATTCAGAGGGAGATAACTCAAAAGTTAAGGAAGCTTGAGTTACTGTTCTTGTGCACTGCACTTCTCATCATTGTGATAAGTAAACAAACCAAGTTTCAAAACATTCCAATCATGGTGTCAAAGTTATAATGCAGACAAACACTCTGGCAGCACACAAAGGGGAATAACTCAAAAATTAAGGAAGCTAGAGTTACGGTTCCTGTGCACTGCACTTGGCATCATCGTGGTAAGTAAGCATGCCAAGTTTCAAGTCATTCTGACCATAGATGTCAAAGTTATGATCCGGCCAAACATGATAACAGCATTCAAAGGGGAATAACTCAAAAATTAAGGAAGCTAGAGTTACGGTTCCTGTGCACTGCACTTCGCATCATCGTGCTAAGTAAGCATACCAAGTTTCAAGTCATTCTGACCATAGATGTCAAAGTTATGATCCCGCCAAACATGATAACAGCATTCAAAGGGGAATAACTCAAAAATTAAGGAAGCTAGAGTTACGGTTCCTGTGCACTGCACTTCGCATTATCGTGCTAAGTAAGCATACCAAGTTTCAAGTCATTCTGACCATTGATGTCAAAGTTATGATCCGGCCAAACATGATAACAGCATTCAAAGGGGAATAACTCAAAAATTAAGGAAGCTAGAGTTACGGTTCCTGTGCACTGCACTTCGCATTATCGTGGTATGTAAGCATACCAAGTTTCAAGTCATTCTGACCATAGATGTCAAAGTTATGGGCCGGACAAACCCGCCGCCAGTACGCCCGCCCATCCGGACACCCGCCCGGACACCCGCCCAGACGCCCGACCGGACGCCCGCCCGCCCGCCAAGGGTGATCCCATAATACGCCCCGTCTTTGACGGGCGTATAATAAAAATGCTGTGATAAGTAAGGTGGCAAAGTTATTCAAAATTATGACACATTTTACTGAAATCAAATTTAAATGCTAAATACACAACACTTCTGTGTGTTTTAACACATACCCACAAACTAACTACAGTACCTGGCCATTCTTTAAACACATAACATAACATCTTATATGTTCTACCACAAACACAGAATCTTATTACAGTACATGATCATTCTTTTGGTCACCTAACACTACTAAGTGTTCCAGAACATACAAAAAATCAAGTAACAGTACCTGTCTATTCTTTAATCCACCTAAAACTACTTTGTGTTCCAACACTTACACACAAACTATTAGAGAATATGGCCATTCTTTAAGCCACCTAAAACTACTGTGTGTTTTAACACATACACACAATCTAATTACAGTACCTGGCCATTCTTTAGACCACATTACTCTACTATGTGTTCCAGAACATACAAAAAATCAAATAACCGTACCTGTCCATTCTTTAATCCACCTAACACTACTGTGTCATATTCTGTTTGTTTTTTTCTGTTTTTGTATTGCTGTGAGGATAAAAAGAATAAATCAGTTATATCATACATTGTAAGTCTCTGTGTTATACATACAAAGTTTCAGTTGGTAACTTAAGCAATGATTTATTGTTATTGGGAAATAACCTGAATGGAGGCTGGGCACACTTAGTAATTTGCAAAACACAGCATCCCTTCTGATTCAATGCTTATAATTAAATTTATAATAAGAGAGAACAATTCGTATAATTTTGTTTATATATATATATATATATATATATATATAAATTTTTAAAATGTTCAATAATACAGTAACAGAAAAACCAACCAAAATGAATTTGTTTCTAGTTTAAAAAATCAAGTTGATACAAGGAGATTTACTCATTTAGTTGCTAACTTTCAAACAAGTTGTAAGAATTTTTTGCTAACTAATGGTTTAGAAATTCTTAGTTAAAAACAGTGGAGTCTAATAGAATAATGGTGTTACATGTTAAAAACAGTGGAGTCTAATAGAATAATGGTGTTACATGTGCTTCCTTTCAAGATTCTTTAAAAAAAAGATTTACCATAGAAAAATATTCTGCACATCCAGTTCATCTAAAACTGTTACAAAATGCTTAAAACATTCCCTTTAAATATGTGACTCTTTCATTCACAATTGTGCTAATGGTATACATAAGCCTTTCTGTACAGGTGAGCTAAATACACTTCAGAAAAAAAGGTTTAGTCTTAAAAAGTGACAACATACCAGTGACATTAATGCCAGCTGTGTAACTGCCTCATCTGGTGTTGCTGGTCGCCAAACTTCTTCTGCCTTACATGGATTAGTTGTACAGTTAAAAGACAATACTATACCAAAAAGAAAAACAACTATCAATAAAGTATTGAAACCAAGCAATCATTGGAAAACTGATAAAATGTCAGATAATAAGTTTGAAAACGTGATAACATTTTTTTTCATGGATTTATATCAGATGAAAAAATGGCTAGATAAACATGGTCACATTTCTAAAAACTTGTCAAAAACTGTGTTTACTTAATGTTTGCCAACACACACACACACACACACACACGCACACACACACACACACACACACACACACACACACACACACACACACACACCTAAAACACAAGCTTGTATTGGCTTATGAGCTAGGAGTAACAACGAGGCTACCACATTTACCATATAAACTATATATATAGACACAGACACAAGAGTAAGGTAAGGTAGAATGAAATAATGGTGTTTTATGCCTCAGTCAAGCTTTTTTCACTCATATCAATTATCAGTACTGGGATAATTGAGGGAACTACAATAACCAGAGAAAAACACCCCCCAAACTTAAAGACAGACATATCCACACTAAGGTCTGCCATAGTTGAGGCAGAGAGTGGCATGCTGTCATAAGCCTTAGGGTGAAATGTTGAATTGTGAGTCAGACTTATTCTTACATTATTAATCTTACCATCTCCATTATCTAACAATGTCTGTAGTTTTTCCTTTTCTCTGTTATAAGCAAAACATGATAAAACCTGAAAAAAAAATTCAAGCAGGCTTATTTTTATAGTAACATCTATATATTGCACTTCAAGCTTTCAGACTGATCAGTTCATAGCATGATGTTTTACTACTTCTGGTGACTGTTACTCTAAATGTGTGTCAATATTAACATTCTTTACAATTTGGTAGAACTAATTGCATTAATGCTATTTCTATTTCCTCAGTCATTTGGTTTATGACAACATTTTACTTAAGGTCACTGTTATCTTAAATGAAGGTCAAGGTAAACCATTTTTATAAAATTTGAAAAAAAAAGCTGACTATATATATGGCAGTTTAAGCTTTGATGACTTTCAGTGATGACAAGATGTTTAAACATAATAATACCTACAGTCACTTTGACCACTGAATGTGGATTAGACTAATCAGCTTTGCCAACTTAACAGAGCTTTAGCTATTGGTGCTTTGTATGAAGTTTTAAGACTTTTGGTTCAAAACAAAAAGTAAACATTTATTACTAACTTTCAGTCACTGCAACCTTTAATAAATATCAAGGTCAACTATCTTTGAAAAAGTGGTAGGCTAGAATTTAGGTACCTTTCAGTTTATAGAAAAATATTTAAAGTTTTTATGACTTCAGGTCACTGTAATGAATGAAGTTAAAGGTCAATCATCTCAATGTTGCATCAATAAAGTATCTAAAACGAGATGATATATTCATATTTCCATCATTTTAATGTCACTCTATACAGTTTAACAATTTTTAATCAACAAGGATCATAGATTAATCTAAATGTGGAGATTAATATCAATGGCACAATCAAGATTCAAAATGATGTTTCAGACAAGAATCTACTCATAGCCTTATTCCCAGTAAGATAAACAGTAAAACATATTGTCGTTCAAGAAATAACCCATGACTACAACTTGTTTAAGGGAGACAACTCAACTTACAATGAACATACAGAAATTGGAAAATCAATGCATCAAGTAATTAAAATGGACCTAGCATGTTTCACATTAACTTCTTGCTCACATTAATTTCCGGATTTATAGTATATTTTACATACAAGGTTTTAACTTCTTGACAGTTGTAGAACTGCTTCTGTAATACATGTATGTAAGTTAAAAAAAGTTTTATGGTACAAATGTCTTGAAACATTTTTTAGACACAAACATACTAAATTTCAAATGAAGAACAACATGATTATCTAATACAGAAAACAAACCTGGAATGAAGCCATTGGATATATAATGGTGATGGCTAGTCCTGTTAATGGTGAAAAAATCCTCACAGACCCATCCTGAAAAGAAAAGAAAACAATTTGTCATGAATTTAATAATTATTCAATTCTCTAAAACCTGTATGAGAATTAAAAGTATAACCTATCACTTCAAATTAAAAAAGAAATGAGAATTTACGATAAGGGATTTATTTGGCCCCAAAAATAAAAAGAGTAGCATAATGGAAAGACATTTTATTTTTAAAGACTATGGCATGGCAGAATTAGTATTAATTGTTACTCTTTTTGTGTTTATGTGATAAATTTTACTGATTTTTTATATTTTATGCCATTTTAAGCATTTCTGACTAAGACTGCAAATTGAGAATACATTATTCATGTTCACAATTTTTTTGTCTTATCATAATCTATCATCATACAAAGTATTATAAAGTATTTTCTCAATTGTGTTACTATTTTTTGCAGGATAAAAACCATATATGGCATCTGTATAGAAGCATCATTTTATAGAGTCCCCTCAACTTGAAATCTTGATCCTGATGCCAGCTTAAAGGATATGACAAAATAAAACAGCCATTTTGCACTTCTTGGAGATTAACAAAACAGGCAATAAATTCATAAAATGCACTTAAACATCATACTTTTTGACATCATGTTTTGCCACACAAAAATTCTGTGACCAATAGTCAATCACTGACTGCACTTTGACCTTTGCAAGTTTGAAGTAACATATATTGTAAACCTTGCAAAATAAGACAAAAACCAATGATTTACTGCATTGTTAACATATTCAGATGCAACTGGGGCAATTGACAAATAAGGAAAACTTGTAATAATAATGAACAAATACAGATCAATGTTTTATCAATACCAAAAAATCTGTGTGGAATGATACAGAAAACATTAAAATTTCCTTGAACAAAGTTGTCCCTGTTGGAAAATGTCAACTAAGGTATTTCCACATTCAAATGGGTACACTAGAAAACGCTATTCTTGCTTAAATATGGCAAGAAAATGAATTAAACTGCTGATAAACAGTGAAACTAACTTGAATTTTATTGCTTTCTGGCTATTAAATATACTTACTTCAGTAGAAGCTATGATCCTGCTAGCTTTCCCCAGTCTCTTATTGGAAGGACAAAGTTGTAATCTGTAGACTGTTGATTCTACAGGTGCAAATAGGTTATAAAACTGAAATATACATATACAGAAATAAAAACAGATAACATGACAAACAATCACACAACTATGTTTTACAATATAAAATTACTTTCTGATTCTGTAAAAAAAATTATCTGGATATAACAATTTGTTTCCAGCAATGTAATGCCAGAGAAAATAAAATTGCTGATGAACTGTTTTGTGATAGCATTAAACTTAGTTTCTAGTTATACCAATTCTGTTTGTACTCAAGACACTGCTAATTAACAACAGTCACAGACTTACAGACCCTAACACTAAGATTCATAAAGATTAATTATAATGTCATGTATTTGTTACTGGGATACAAAAACACAGGACTAAATATCTGTGAAAGTTTAATCTTAATCGTTCTGATAAATTTTTTAACATTCACAGAAACTAAGTTCTAACTTTTTGATCTATTTTTAAAAACAGTCAGCATCGTTGATAAGCCACAGGTCACAAATCCCAAATAAGCATTTTTTACCTGATTTAGACTGTATATTCGTAATTCCTTCTCTGTCTGGCAATAAAATTCTTCTTCTCCAATTAACTTCATTTGATGTATTGTTTCTCCCAAATCCACCCGCATAAACTGATTATAACAAAAATTGAGAAAAAAATGTTTTTAAGTCCAAATTTTTTAGTGGCTTCTTTAAATAATTATTTTCCTAGAAGCATATTAGAATTTTGGTCAAAATACCAATAATATAATTGATGCCGTAAGTAACAGTTTAAAATCTAAGCTTATTTTTTTTCCTTGAATGTAAATTTTTTTTACTAAATACAGTGTATGCTAATTTTTTTAGAAACAACCCTTTTACTAGATTATAGAATTTGGTGAATGCTTTTCTAAAATTGAAAAAATAATAGCTGCAGAAACTGTTGGGTGGTCCAAACAATGTAGAAAATTCCAGTTAGTTGATACTAAAATTTTTATATAATGTGTGTGAAACCGACACAAATTTTCAAACTTGCCAGTATACAGATTGATCTGTGGTGGTGAGAGAATTTTTTCAAATATCTTCAGTTTTAAAAATTCAGTAAAACCTGAATTCATTGTCACTATTCGTTCATTCAGATTTTGACATCATAAAAAGATTTTGTAATAAATTGAGGAGTTTCATAAAGAAAAATAGAAGAAATGGATTCAGGAATTTTAAACAACGTGGCAATGAACAATTTGGCTGAGTTTTCATAATAAAGCTTTTACTGTATGTATTCATTGATAGAGAAAGCTTTACTGATTATGAATGCAATTCAGAGAAAAATGTTCATCAAACTTAAAAAAATTTAAACATAAAACCAATTAATTCAGCAAGAACTTGCACTGGTTTTCTGAAATATCTTTCTGGATTTTCATCATGTATAAGTAACAGAATATGACCAGGCATCAGAATAGGGCATACTAAACAAATAAAATTTTTAAGTTTGTTTTAAATATATTCTGACTTAGAATTAATAATCATAAAAAGACTAAATTACTTACCTTTGAGAAATTATCCATTCTCCAGATTTGAACACTACCATCCATTGAGCAGGAAAACAACAATGGATCAGTATGATGTACTTGTAAACCTATACAAAGATAGGAAAAAATAATATGTAATAAAACCTCAATTCACTGCAAAGTTAACAAGGGACACGATAACAAGGTTTTACTGTACAAAAACTTGGAAGACTATTGAATATATTGCTCATAAATTAATAAACAAACTCCAATCTGTAATTTTGGTTTTGCGAAAATCTAATTTTCACAAGAAAATATCTTTTGAATTATTATGTCAATGTGTCCTATTTTTTATATAAAAATTATTGAATAATATGCTTTTTCCTAGAGCAAAAATTCACTGTGACCTACTTACAACACAGAGATTCTCAAAAAACCTAAAAAATACTATTACTTCATTCCACTTTTCATGAAACAAATTCAAACAAAGTTCCCTTCAAGTCAATAATTCTTTTGTCACATTTTTGTCATTTGAGCCAAAAAGATGACATAAATCATCATATCATCATACCTGTGATAGCATTGTGATGACCATAGAAAACATGGACTTGTGTAAACACAACAGCATTCCAGACCTAAAAAAAACAAAAAAGGAATTCATTCATAAATGATTAAAGTGATTAGATGAAGTCAAACTTGTTTATACAGACCATCTATGTGACCTTAGAAAAATGGATTTTATAGACAGGTGACCTTCATATAGAGGGTATTTTCTGGTTAAATTATGAAGAAAAGGGACCTTGGAAAACTCTTGTCTTATGGACAGATGATCATTGTAGTAGGTTCGAGATACATATATATCTAGGTCACTGATTTCTCACAAATTATCTCATTCTTAGGAACTTAAATGCAGACAGTGGGAGGCACATGATCTGTAAAAAGGAGCTTAAACTATTCAGCCAGCAAAATCCCTGCTGTGCTATGTGCAGTTAAAATGTTAATAAAAATACATGTACCTTAACTTGACCATCACCTCCACCAGTTATAAAATATTCCCTTTCTTTGTAAAAGCAACAACTGAAAGTAGAAGCAACATGTCATAAACAAAGTACTGAATGTACTGAAAACAGGTTTACCAATGAATCACCAATTATAAATTTATCAAATGATCACACGAGTATCTTTTGAACATAGTACTACAATCACCATGTTTTTAATATTATATTGATGATAAATAATTAATAAGATTCATAAAGCACAAGACAGTTTTAATGGAAAACACATTTCATTCCTTATATGGAGGTAATAAATGTTGGCCTATATATTAGGGGACAACATGTACATACACAGTAAAACTCGTTTATAACGAAGCCCTGGGGACTCTTGTTTTAGCTTTGTTATAAAAAGGCTTTGTTATATTGTTATAACATATTTTTTACAATGAGCCACAAAAATTCGCTATACGTGTAAGATTAAAAAAAAACTCAACTCGGAATTATTGACTCAAGGAATTTTACTAAATTAAAGTACATGTATCGTGTGTTTAATTACAGGTCTTCGTCTGAAAATAGTCAAACTTTTGTCTGCTTAGTCTGTTTCTTTTTCACGCCAGTTATAACTTTTTTCAAACTTTCAATAACGGAAACAAAATGTCTGGCATGTCATTCTGCGTTTCCAGAAAATATTGTAAATTTTAGTGTAATCTTCAGCTTGAGTCATGGAAATTAAAGAATGATATAACTCACAGAAATAGTCATTACTGTCACTTTCCTGATCGTCACTAATGCCTAAAACCGAATTCACAATATCATCATCCAATAGTTCGCAATTTGTCACAACATTACTGTCAGTGTTAACATAACCGGAAGTAGTAATCTGATCATCAGTCTCGTTTTTACATTCAAATAATTTATTGATGAGGTCCACTAAAAGGACATCTTCATCATCGTCCTCAACATAGTCATGTTCTGAACCATTAAATCTCGCTAAGGGAATGTTGTCCTTATCATTGTCATTAGTACGCTCACATTTAAAACCTGCTTTAGCAAAGCACCTGTTCATACAAACTTCAGTTCTAATAGTTCCCCCAAATGAGCCTCTTACAAAGGCTAAATCAGAACATCTCGGCGTTTAATGTATACAATTATAACGTTCATTTTTAAAGGTAAGTCGGATGTTTTTCTTGATGAGTGTGAAATTGACTTCACACTAAACAGGCAAAAAATAGTAATAAATATTGTTCTAGGGGACAAAATTTCTATTCATAATAACCAAAAATTCCTAATAAACAACTTCGTTATACTCCGTGAATTTAATATAGACTTGTATAGTGGAGTGGTCGGGACTAATATTTGACTTCACACTATCCATGTATTTGGTGTAAGCGTGTTCTTTATATTTGTGTTTTACTGTAGCTGCTTTAAGCCTGTATATCTACAATCACAATCACAATGTTTTGTTTCAATAAAGCATAATACATCATGTCATTCAGACCGAGTCAATTACTGATGTTGCATAATAAGTACTTGTAGAATTAGGAAAGACAAATTTGTAGCATAAGAATTAGGGTACTTATCCTTTGTCTTTATCAACTTGCAAAGTAAAATGGGCTATCTCAATTTTTTAATAAATGGCATCTGACACAGCTAAGTATAATATTCAATTTCATAAAGAAAATGTTAATTTACTTTATTTCTGCATTAGAAAAGCACCATAAAGTGTCCAGTTAAGAAATCGACTTCTGAAAGAAATACTGTAAAATTATTTTTAAAAAATATTTTGCAGAATAATTATCTTACTGATTTGTGTATTGTGAAAATAAATCTTATTGGGCGCCTTAATAAATATAAATTTTCATTTACACTAATTATTTTAGGCCTTTAATAACTCATGAAAATAGAGAAATGAAATCCCTCCCCTGAAAATTTGCTCAGGTTTTTCAGTTTTACTGTTAGTGTGTTGCCGTCATGCACCCATCACATGACAGCAGGCATCGACAGTTACTTAATGTTTGAACATGGATAACTTAAAAATAGCCAATACTTACCACTTAAGTGATCCTTCATGTCTGTTTTGTAAGTGATGTGTTTGTTTCATGGTCTACAATTAACAAAAATTAAAAGGTGATCAGTTCAATGACTGTAAAAGAAACTGAAGTTCAAGGTGAAAACTATAAACTTGTGGCAAAGAAAACAGAAATACTTTCTCACACTAAGATCTACCTAGAAATACAAACTTAGACTGTGATTCCTAAGTCAAGGCTATAGAACATACTGTAACCAAGGTCTTGCAATAAAATATAAATAAAGAATAAATTGGTTCAAATGCATTTAATTCCATTTTTTTCATCAATATCATGACAATCGAAACATCAAAATTTTCAAAAGTACTATCATTTCTATTTACACTCAGCCAAAACACAAAATTCTGTATAGGCACTGGACATAAGAAAATGTGCTAAACCAATGCTTCTAAAAATCAGTTTAAAATTTTTAAAAAAAAATTATCAATTTTACAAATGTATGTATGTTTTTTCATACCTCACAATTTACAACATAAATTCCTTCATATGACAATGCCATCATCTGTTGATTCTTCTCATCTATTTTGATATCAATCACCCACTAAATAAAATAAGAAAATATGATCAAAAATTTAATAAAAAGTGAAGTAATGGTATTTATTCTGTTATTTTTACTTTGCTGTTTTAAAATATTCCCCACTGAGTAGAGTTGAGTGAAGTGGAATAATGGTGATTAACTAACAGTCAAGATACTTTAAACAAATAGAGGTAGTCGGTTTTTGGGATGGTAGAGATGCAGTATATATACATGTAAATGCATTGTTAAAAATGTTTTTAATGAAATAAATCCTTAAGATTTGATTATTTAATTTTATTTTACTGTATTCTCTCATTTCACTAATAATTAAAATTCAAGGTACTTGTGTATGAAAAACAAATGCATAGAAAAGTAGAGTTATGTTAAATAATGGTGTTATATGCCCCAGTTAAGATTCCTTGACTTTTATTGACGCAGTCAGTTCTGAGATGGTGGAGGAAATGAGAGTGGCTAAATAAAAACACTGATTTTCTGCAAGGGTACTGAAAAACTTCCTCATACTAGGAATTTCCAAAATGGGATAAGAACCTAGGGGGTAAATGATGTCAGAATCTGTGATAAGAGTGTGGGCCTCAGACCACTAAATCACTCAAGCCCTTAACACTGCTTAGAAAAGTAAGTAATGTATACACATATAATCAAAATATACCTCATGCTTCTCAAGATCTGTTTGAAACGGTTTTCCTGATTTTGCTACTGCTGAATGCTAATACAAAAGAACCAGAAAAAGTTTTAAAAAAATCTCAATAAATATACAAATCTAAATGTAAAATTTCATCAAGTTAACTTGTTATTTGAGTTATTGAAACACATTGTTTTTTTTCAGCATACCAAAAGTTACCTCCTGAACATTCATTCCTATTGGATAATTAATCACATTAGTTGGTGAACACCCATAAATAAATTTTTATTCCAGCATTATGCAGTAACCCTTTTTTTCACAACTATCCTTACCAACATTAAGGTATTATTAACAGGGTACATTGGTGAGCACATTTAGTTATGTCAGATAGACTAAGGAACCTAAATAAACTTGTTCACATAATCTCCTTATTATATTGTTCACAAAATCTCCTTATTATATTTATCAAAAATAACCAATATTTTGGGATGAAAAAGCTACATTTGTACCATTTTAGTATGAGCAAAAAGGTGTTGAGTTCTTAGGAACTATACTTCTAACTAATTTTATAAAATCCATAAAGCAAATAAGTATGATAGCTATCTATTACCTCTGAACCAGTTATCTTCCATTTCTCAAGTGCTCCTATTCCCCCCACATATACTTCATCTGTGTTTTTGTTGTAAGCTAGGCTAAACAAATCCAAAACAATTGCAAAACAAATGTTAGATGTTAAAAGTCAAATGGAGTAAATAACAGTGCATAATTTAACTTAGTCAAGGTCACTTAAAACACTTCAAACTTTTATAAACTTAAAATGTGTCAATAATGGAATGAATAGAGTGGAATAATGGTCTTTATGCCAGTTCAAGACTCTTTCACTTATATTAAGACACCCAAATGCTCAAAGAAAACCACCAACTTTTGACCGTGATCAGACTATAGAATCTTCCAATAGATTGTACTAAGACAAGCAAGTAAAAAAAAACAAAAACAAAATTTATACCTGGAACAATTTTGATAAATAATCTGTTTGGTGTTGAATTTTACAAACATTTTTAATAATTTAAAAAGTTTGATCTTTTTTGTTTTAAAAAAATTAAAAAACAAAACAAAAGTTGAATATAGGTGAAACAGTTTTTGGCATATTTTGAACATACATAATCCTTGTATCAAGTTTCTTGAAAAACCCTTTAAGATAAAGTTATTGGACTGCTTGTTAAAAGTGAAACTAGATACATATGGGTCAAACTTATATTGCATTTTGAAACCTTCATTTGTTAAGGATGACAAATAAATAATGGCATGTTTTAACCCATTTAAATACAAACAAAAATTTCTGACATCATACCTGAGCATTGTTGTTTGACATTTACTGACATCATACCTGAGCATTGTTATTTGACATCATAACTGAGCATTGTTGTTTGACATTTAATGGCAGAAATTTCCTGACATTTACTGACATCATACCTGAGCATTGTTGTTTGACATCATATCTGAGCATTTTTGTTTGACACCATACCTGAGCATTGTTGTTTGACATCATACCTGAGCATTGTTGTTTGACATTTAATGGCAGAAATCTCCTGACATTTACTGACATCATACCTGAGCATTGTTGTTTGACATCATACCTGAGCATTGTTGTTTGACACCATATCTGAGCATTGTTGTTTGACATTATACCTGAGAATTGTTGTTTGACATTTAATGGCAGAAATCTCCTGACATTTACTGACATCATACCTGAGCATTGTTGTTTGACATCATACCTGAGCATTGTTGTTTGACATCATACCTGAGCATTGTTGTTTGACATCATACCTGAGCATTGTTGTTTGACATTTAATGGCAGAAATCTCCTGACATTTACTGACATCATACCTGAGCATTGTTCTTTGACATCATACCTGAGCATTGTTGTTTGGCATCATACCTGAGCATTGTTGTTTGACATTTAATGGCAGAAATCTCCTGACATCATACCTGAGCATTGTTGTTTGACATCATACCTGAGCATTGTTGTTTGACATCCAGTGATTTTGCTATGGTTTTTAAAAACTACCTTCCACCTTTCAGACTGGGAAAATTTGGACCCTTTTTATGTCACAAATTACGCTCAGAATTTTGAAATTCATTGCAAAGATTTCATATTGTGACAGTATCTAACATTTTTTGTCTGTCAGAACAGTTTGGACAACTGGATTTAACTTAACTATTTGATTGTGTGTCACTGTTGTCTTTTGGGGAATTTTAGTTGTCAAATTGGGAAATTTAAGTCTTATTTCTCAAGGGGAAACTACCTTAAATTGGTATTAATTTTAGGCAAACAAAACCACTGACATCAAACCTGGGCATTGTTGTTTGACATCATACCTAAGCATTGTTGTTTGACATTTAATGGCAGAAATCTCCTGACATTTACTGACATCATACCTGAGCATTGTTGTCTGACATCATACTTGAGCATTGTTGTTTGACATCATACCTGAGCATTGTTGTTTTACATTTAATGGCAGAAATCTCCTGACATTTACTGACATCAAACCTGAGCATTGTTGTTTGACATTTAATGGCAGAAATCTCCTAATATTTACTGACATCATACCTGAGCATTGTTGTTTGACATCATACCTGAGCATTGTTGTTTGACATCATACCTGAGCATTGTTGTTTGACATCATACCTGAGCATTGTTGTTTGACATTTAATGGCAGAAATCTCCTGACATTTACTCTTTGCATCTGTAAACATCCTCATCTGAAGGTCTGAACAAAAGCCCATATACACCTTAAATGTAAAAATAAATTCCATCATTATATGGTAATAAGAAATTCTCTTTCTTTGATTGTTGAAGACTTCAGTGGCTGAGTGGTCTAAAATGCAGACATCTGTCATCACCGAGGCTTGAATTCAACTCATCAATTCTCACTTTTCTCACACTAGGATCTGCCAAGTCAAGTGGTAATTGAATCTTGAATTGAGTGGCATTGGATCTAAAAGACTTTTATTGGCATGGTAACAGATTTAAATCAGACATTATACACTTGTCCCATTGATTGATAGTTAAACAGGAAATGTTGATTTCATCACTTTTAAAATCTGTTTTATGACCATTATTGATATTAGTTTTGTGGTGGCATTAAGTAAGAATTATATTTTTAATTTAGATAGTAATTTTTTTTATACATACCCTGTGTTTTGGAATATAAATTAGAACTTTGATTTCACTGTTGATGTCAAACCTAAATACACAAAATAATGAATGACTCTTTTAGACATAAGAATAATGACATTTCTATTAAAAAAGTAAGTGTATTTTCTAATGGTTTTAGCACATGTATACCTGGTATTTATTTCTAACTAAATAAAAACAAGAGAAATGTGTTACTTTTATACTTCCAATTTATGATACCAGTAATATATTATACTGCAAAATACCTAACAAAAACTTTTATATCTTAAAATTTAATTGACATAGTAACAGTATTTTTAAAATAATTTCTTGGCAAATGAGCATTCCTATTCTGAAGAACCTGACTACAAATTCTATGCTTCAAAGAGATCTATGCTAGCTAGGCCCATATAACTTATATAACTACAGGCCAACTTGGCAATGGGTTTTCATTCCTGTTCCTATCTATAGTCATAATGTTTATGCAGAACAACTATTTCTACAGGAACATTGTTTCTGGAATAACATCTTTAAAAGGTTAAAAAAGGGGTCTTAAAAACAAAAAACTTGATATCCATTGGATTTTTTTTTCAACATATTTGTTAATTCTCGAACAGAAAAGCAAACTGACCTCTTCTGAGTGCAAGCTGCATCCCTGTCTCTGGACCCCAGACTCCAAACACACAGCTGGTCTAATGTTCCAACTCTGAAATGAGTGGCAAACACTTCTCCAACACTGGATTTGAAATGTGTCATACATTTTATATTACTAGGATGAAGCAAAGTGTGGTATAACTGAAATACAAAAATATTATTATTTTATCTACAATTCATGTTTATTTTTTATTCACTTATTTAATTTTAATTATTAATTTATATTGATACAACACAGGTAGTATAGTAGGGAAAAACACAAAGGTAACGAACCTTGCTTATGATCTAAACCTTCACCCCCAATTTCTGAAGCAATTAATAAATATATTATATCTAAAGAACTCTTTTTAAATACCACCAAAAATAGAATATTATGATACAATATTCAACTCACTTTACTTGAGACAGGTTGATTAAAACACTGTAAGAATTGTCAGTTAATTAGTGAAAACTTGTATCACATACTTTGACTAGTGTTTTGGAAATCAGTTACTGCCAGGGGAGGAACATTTTACATCAGGATAGTTTTAAAGGGAGATAACTTTGTCTTTGGTATCCTATGTCTAGTATAAACTACCAGTATATTTCAGAAACCATTAAACTTTTACATAAGACAGGTATAATGTAACCAGTAAAGACTAATGAAGGGAGGAAGTTGTTTTTAGTTTAACATATTACCTTACAGAGTCAGTATGCTGCAGACATGCATACAACCACCCACCCCCCCCCCCCCCCACCCCCCACCAATATTATTAAAGTCTTATACCCCAGTCAGGTTTGAAACCCATGATTTCCTACTCCTAAGACAGACTCTTCCTCTAGAAGACTGTTTTAGTTCAAATCTGAGAGTTGGTATAAAAGCCTATGTAATGATATAGAATATAACTCACCTGAGGTCCACGATAAAGACTCATACTCTGATCATACTTTTCTGGGACCTGGAGTCTGTGTGTAATGTCTTCTTGTACACTGGCCCAGCTTTTTAACTTGTCCCATCTCTTTTCATCTGCAGCCTTACTAACAACCCCCATCACTGTACAGTAAGTAAAATTTACTTACATTAACTGTAAATACATATTGTTAACTTTTATATACATGTAGTTTTTTGTGCATTTTTTCATTAAGAGTAGATTCAGAAAAATCTGTTTATGGGGACTACCTGACTAAAACAAAACTATCTGATAAACAGGAGTAACTTCATATCTAAAATAAAAATATATTTAATATTTCCTACAAAGTAAGAAGATGTTCTAATTTGTGAGTTGATAAAAGCAAAAACAGTTCAATATACAGATGTTGGACAAAAACACTGGTACAGGTACCCAAGTGTCTACAAGTTTTATGGTAATTATCTTTTTTTAATAGAAAAAATTATCCTTCTTTATTTTTGATCAAACTTTAATGAATTTTCACTGTTCTATGTGGAATTATTTGCAGATTTCACATTCATTATAATTTGCCATTTTTCTCAATTTCTTACTTCTGCTAAAATATGCCTTAAATTGTTTTTGATTGTGTATAAATTTTGATTTTTTTTAAAACAATAAAACAAATACTCCAGTAATAATAAATTCAAAGAAGAAAGTTTGGAAAAAATTATGAGTTATACAGTATAAATGTCAATGAAATTGGTCTTGAAATACATATTTATAAACAAGAAGAAATCATTTTCTGTGTGTTAACAAAATTTCTATGTGATGAAAAACTTACCATGATAAAATTTTTAAAAAAATCAAAAATCCAATACATGTACTACATTTTAAAAATTTTTGAAAACATCATAACCAAAATTACAATGATATTAACAACATAATTATACACTATAAAACTTTTAAATTTAAAGAATTAAAATATAAAAATTTAAATAAATCAGTTATAGAAGACTGTATAATCTAGGATTACAGTAATACACAGGGTGTTATTAATAAGTCTGAACATTTCTTGTTAAATAAGTTGTTAAACTCTGAACTAATTAGTGGGTTAATCTACTAACTTTAACAAATTAATATAATTAAGATATTAATCCGACCCAATTCTAATTTTAGACCAATTTAATTACTCTTAATGGCCTAATATCTCAATTTTTAAGTTAAATTTTCTTTATCCATGCTGTAAAATAACCTTCAACACTGGCTTTTGATTCTAAATGTAATTAATTATAATATTAAATGTTTAGTTATTGTGGCTAATGCCACATACTTTATCTTGTAACATAATTAGGTTTCGACAGATGGAAGTTTGGAATAAATATAAATATCAGTGAAATAAACGTACCGACTTTTCAACTAACACATCAAATCTTCCATATTTTCCCACTTGGAACGAGTATATTTCCCGTCTTTACCTCGTGGTCTACATGTTCTGTTTTAGTAGTTAGTAAGATAATACCATAACATAGCCTAAACTTTTGAGTTGACAGTTCTATCACATGGTGGCTCAATGACGTAATAATCCTAGAGTCCGGGGTTGTTCCGAACACTTCCGGTTTATTTTTATTCAATATAGTGATATAACACCACGAAGCGTTCCGATAAAGAAGTTTTGACCGCGGGAAAACAAAAAGGACAATGAAAGATACGCGTTTGAAAATTTCTAAAGGGGGCCCTTGAAACAAAAAAGTTTCAGTCTTCACTCAATTAAAAATTACAATGGATAGGAACTTTTTTTTCTTTAATTACAATCATTGTTTGATGGACAATAACTTGGTATGTCTCTTAGAACTTGAAATTTAAAGTACATGTAGTCTAGTGATATATTGCGCTGTCTCCGTCAAATTTTGTTTTATATTTGGCAGATTTTTTTTTAAATTTCTTTATTTTCTTTATTCGCATTCAATATGCATTTACTACAAAGTCATATAAAAATTACTTAACATTAAATGATTTTTCAGAGAGAGAGAGAGAGAGAGTGTGTGTGTGTGTGTGTGTGTGTGTGTGTGTGTGTGTGTGTGTGTGTGTTACATTCTACAAATTATGGTTGTTCAAAACTAATTTATAACTGTTGTATTATAATATTATCGAGATTGTTTGCAAATAGCTGTATCATTATCACATAATGGTGTCACTTCTTTAAAAAATAGAAGAGGACACGATTTTATGATAGAATATAATGGAATTGCTGCATCTCTTTTCAGATTTGTTCACATTAATTTTATTTTCGCTGTATGCATTTTTTCCCTATACGGTACAAATTTGACAAATTTTTTTTACGTCATTCTAGCAATAACTGGACATCAAGACATTTGGATTTATAAATAAAATATTTAACATGCATTATAACCAAGTTTTTAACTCTGTCAATGCATATAAATTTTCCAAAGATAAAAAAACAATGTTGTAAAATCTTAGAAGATACCATATGAATTAAGTCCTCTTTTTATTTTCTTTTGGAAGAATATGCCGTTTCGTTTCGTGAACTTTCTGACTCTATGCATCAGTCAATATTTCACTTTCTGTCATTCTTTGGTAATGCTATTTTTTACCTTCATAACACATTATTGCAAATAGCTATATTGACGGAGTTATGTCTTGATAGAAGGATTTTATGTTCGATACCTGAAATGATTACTTGAAACTTAAAAGATGATAACAAATCTTCTACCACAATTTATACATACAGTTTCAAAACTGATTTTTAAGACGGTAATTTGACCATTCGGCTTTTAAAATTAAACTCTAGGTCCTGTGTAATATATTGATATATGGATGAGAGGATATCTTAATACGTATCAGGTATCTGTAGCACAAAATGCACCATTCAATGTTACTCTACCATCATGTCATTTAACACAAGTAATAAGCTATTGTTGTTTAAATTCGTCCAACCTCCATAACAGGACAAATACAGTAGAAACAGCTAAATAATATTTAAATCTTTATTTCTAATTTGGTGTTTGTAATATTTTGGATTGGCCGGACAACTATGATCAGTTGGTAGAGAGCTCATTGTCTAGGTGACACTCATTGGGGAGGAATTGACTCCTGGCTGATACAAACCAGAGACTGGAAAATTTTATTTGACAATCACATGACATGTAGAAATGAAAGCAACGGTTGGTTGGTTGGTTGGTTTGTTGAATGTTGTTTATGTCACAACACCAATTTTTCAACAATTCATGCCAATTTTTATTAATCTCAACACAGGTTTATTTGGAGTGTAAGTGTACAAGTGTTTCTGATCTGCATTATACTAGTGCACACTCATGGAGACCCCAAAAGTGTAAGTACACTAAGTCTTGTCACAATATTGCTTATAAACACCACAGAACACTCAAGTTAATTATACCGGTCCTGTGCCAACTAGTGAAGGTCTATGACCAGAAAAAAACTTTCTCACTTGCAGTTGACATTTATTAAATACAAAGCTGACAGCCACTGTAACCACTCGCCCACTTAAAAGCAATGGAGGTCTTTCAGCTGGAACCATTAAAACTAGTATTTAGTGCAATGGTAAGTGTGATTACAAAAAAGATTACTGACTGTCCATAACTATACATGCACTGCTCAAATAATTAATAATTCTAAAGATAGCATTTCAATTTGAAGTACTAGTATAACAATTTTGACCACATGTAAACCTTTCCTCACTAACCTGCTGTCACGACATACCAATATGAAACAAGAGGGCAATGAAGGTCCTGGACGCTCACCTGAAAATGATGTACACTCAGCTTGATTTTGGCAAACTGAAGCTTCTATTCTTAAAAAAGATTTTTACTATATTTCGAGCTAGTCACCTTCTTATTGACCCAACAGGGCCCATATACGAATTTTAGCTACCTTTTGTCAAGAGAATCATTCTGACTAAGTTTGATGAAGATTGGACTAAAATTGGGGTCTCGGGAGTGTTTACATGGTTTTTCTACAATTTGACCTAGTGACCTACTTAATGACCCAGCATGACCCATATATGAACTTGAGCTAGCTTTTGTCAAGAGGATTATTCTGACTAAGTTTGATAAAGATTGGACTAAAATTGTTGGCCTCAGGAGTGTTAACAAGGTTTCCATATAATTTGACCTAGTGACCTACTTATTGACCCAACATGACCCACATATGAACTTGCACTAGCTTTTGTCAAGAGAATCATTTTGACTAAGTTTGATGAAGATTGGACTAAAATTGGGGCCTCAGGAGTGTTAGTTAACACGGTTTCCATATAATTTGACCTAGTGACCTACTTATTGACCAACCATATACAAACTTGAGCTAGCTTTTGTCAAGAGGATTATTCTGAGAAAGTTTGATTAAGATTACACTCAAATTGTGGACAGGAGTGTTAACAATCAAAAGTTGATGCACGATGCACGATGAACGATGTACAACGCATGAAGGACAATGACCCATCACAATAGCTCACTTGAGCACTTTGTGCTCAGGTGAGCTAAAAAATCCAAAACTAACAAATATTGTTCTTCAAATGATTTATTTCTAGAGATAATTATTTACATCACATTGAAAATAAAGCAATGTACAATTCAATGTAACAAAAAATATTACAGGTATTACACTTTATCTGTATATTTTACAAACTGGTTCCCTGCAACATGATAACTGACATCATATAATATCCACAAAGTCCAATTCAAATGTCTATATTCCTACCCGGAAACAACTGAACATACATTGAACAAACATAATGGCATGTGTTTTAATTTAATAAACATGTATTTAGATTATTATTTGTATGAATGAAAACACACACACACACACACACACACACACACACACTCTCTCTCTCTCTCTCTCTCTCTCTGTCTCTCTCTCTATGTTAACATGGAATAGTCACTAATTATTTAAGTACTTAAAATTAAACAATGAATAATGTCATGTCTTGACAAAAAACCATGAAATTTCATAAAAAACTTGCAAAGTACATCACTGCATTTTTAAATAAAAATCAACTTTGTACAGTAGAACACTAATTTCTTATTCAACTTGTTAACTTGAGTGAAGATGTAACTGATGCACCAATGTTTGTGTTAAAATGAATTATCAAAATCAACAAATAAAATTTAAGAATTGAGCATTAGCTAAAGGCAAGTGATTTAAAAGTTTGCTTTCAGTTGATTAAATGATGAAACTTTTAAGACCTTGCTGTCAATGACAATTTTATTTCATACTGGCCAGTTGAACATATGACAAGATTGAAGAAGTGGGTAATATGGGAATTAGCACTATGAAAGACGGAGTGAAAAGTGTTTTTAAAAGAAGGATGGGCTAATAGGATTTGTTAGTCATGTCATGTGACCATTGTGAACCACTGTAAATTATGTCATGTAACCACTTGTCTTTTGAAACAACCAATGAGATCTGTTAGTCTGGTCATGTGACCATTGTGAACCACCATAAATTATGTCATGTAACCACTTGTCTTTTGAAACGACCAATGAGATCTGTTAGTCTGGTCATGTGACCATTGTGAACCACCATAAATTATGTCATATAACCACTTGTCTTTTGATATAACCAACAGAAACATTTGTAATGCAGGTTACATTTTCACATTCAGGTAAAAAATCAAAAATTTTGGAGAGACTTAAAGACTAAAATGAACTTAATAAATGATTAAGTTTTTAATAGTGATTGTATTATTATCTTTCTTTAATTCACAAATACGCATGATACATGTTTATGCATTTACAAAAAACAATTCATACTAAATATGATTTTCACATTTACATATCTCATGTGACCTTTAAATTGCCAATAAAAAGTGAAATTCAAGTATTTTTACCTAGCCTTAGAAGACATTATAAATAACTAAGAAACATTTTAACCAAAATTACAAATTTTGGACACTCTACAGGAAAGACAAAGAACATACCAATTACAACATGTAAATTATCATTCAAACAAGAATACACGGAATTTGTGTTAACTACTTTAATAAATTAGGACATGCCAATATTATTATAGTGAACAGAATTGCAGTCTGTTCTAAGGTTTTCTTTCAACAACTTGCAGTTATAAAAGAATTTTCTATTTTAATTGTTTTGGAAACACAAATTAATGACTAACTAAATCAATTTCTCCATTAAACTCTATATA
Organism: Tegillarca granosa; assembly: GCA_029721355.1. NCBI lineage: Eukaryota > Metazoa > Mollusca > Bivalvia > Arcoida > Arcidae > Tegillarca > Tegillarca granosa. Next base: position 7,022,983 of record CM056597.1, on the reverse strand, counting down.
ATAATGAAGGAAAACTACTGAGTGACTATACTGCCAATCTATTTTTCAAACCATTCATTATGATCTAAACTTGCCATTCTATTGCTAAATCTTTGATGGTCTGCTTACAAATTTTATCAGACTACAGGGCCAGCAGCTACAAAATGCTGGTCTATAAGAAAAATCTTATGGTTACAGGCATTTTTAAAACAGACAAAACATTCGATACAGGGTAGAAAAAGGTCTCACTACATGGTTCTGAACACTTTATAAACACTAAGATGGTAAGGTTTGGATATTTCTTAGGTAATTGTACTTGCAAGTCCATTATCAAATTCAATTTACACATTACTGGCTAATAGGTAATAGGTACAGTTTAGATAAGATATGCTGTACCAGTCTAACACTTATCACAAATATTTGGCTTAACAATACTAATAACAAAATAATGAGATTTCATCCCTTAATACAAACATGTGTAAACAAATTGAAATGAAGTTATATAAATTTAATATGTTCCAACATTTAACAATAACACAAATACATTATTGTATTTTACTGTGTATATAAAATGTCATGGAGGAATGGGGTTGTTGTTGTTGTCATTGAACATTGCTCCAGCTATATCAAAAACAGACAGAGTTAGATATTGCTTCCTAGTAAGCTTTTGCTAAAAGTCCTGAAACTTTTTACAAAAAAGCGATATATTAAAATCAATTATAAGTGTTGGAAATTGGTTGAATATTGATAATGGATGATTGGATCTGTGTAAATGATCAATCATCTGCTACAACTGAATAGCATTTATCCTTAATGTTAGCAGCATCACAAGAATAATTTTTGTCAATAGTGAATTTTATGTTTTCTACAGTAAAACCATGATACTCTGCCAACATTTGTTCCATCAGATTTTACTTAAAAGTTTTGGGATATACTGAGTGACACTTATAAGGAAAAAGTTAACATACATAAAAGACCAAGTCAAAATTTAAACGGGTTTAAAAACACAATCACAATAAGAATAGTTAATACCTTGTAAAAGTTTTATAATAATTAATTTACAATGAAATGTACAAAACTTTTGTTCCTGAATTTAAAATTCAACAAAATATGGCATGATTACTATATAAACATATGTAATAAATAAAAGACTACTGAAAAATGTTTCAAATTAACATGTTACATGAAAACATGTACAAAATGAGATTACTGGTACATTAAAAACAGGATTTACAGTCAACCCTGTATACATCCGTATCACTGGTAAACCACAAAATCGCAACTCATACATAACCATATCACTATGACAAAAACAAATAAACTCTCATACACAAATATAACACTATGATATGCAACAAGTAAACTCATGTACACAACCATATCACTTTGATATGCAACAAGTAAACTCATGTACACAACCATATCACTTTGATATGTCACAAGTAAACTGAAGTACACAACCATATCACTTTGATATACCACAAGTAAACATGTACACAACCATATCACTTTGATATGCCGCAAGTAAACTCCTGTACACAACCATATCACTTGATATGCCACAAATTACCCAACCATATCACCACAATGTCACAAATAAACTTGTGTACATTTCCATATCACTACAATATGTCAAACTAAACTTGTACACAACCATATCACTTGATATGCCACAAATTACACAACCATATCACCATGATATGCCACCAAAAACTTGTGTACTTGAACATATCACTACAAAATGTCACAAATTAATATTTTACAAAACCATATCACTAATTTTTATAAATTGTAAATAACAAACATAAAAAAATCATTTAAAACTTAAATTCCCAATTAACCAAAATTTAAAAAGTTTTATACCTTAAGTTGCAGTTTAAATTTTGACTGTGAGGGAATATAACATAAAATTAAACATTTAAATAACAAAATTATCCATACTGAAAACAACAATATACATATTTATATATTTATAGAAATAGTGACAACAAAAACAATCTCTCTTGATTAAAACTTTATGTGTAGGTGTTATAACAACAGCTTTGGCAAAATATTTTTATAGTTCAAATACTTCAGGGGGTTTCTCAATATAAATAAAATACTCTTGACTTGGGAGTAAAACACAATTACGCCATTCTATGTTAATGATTTATATAAACAGTTATATCAAATCTATTTTTTAGTGTGTAAAAATACTAAAACTAGAACAGTCCTCCCCCTACACACCAAATATCACCTTCTGGGGTCAAATCTAAGATATAACACCTAATTTTGTATGCAACACATTGTTTTATGTTGGTATACATTTGTTCCAAGTTTGAACAAAATCAATCAATATATTTGGAATTAAAAGAGCCAATGATATTGGGACAGCTGGACCTATGGACAGAGTGATTTTTTATAGAGACCCTTAAAGTTCATTTACAGAGGTGTAATATTAATATAAGGATTGTTTCTAATGCAGATCACTGATAAAGGACCAAAATGCCATAATATCTACTATAAACAGATCTCATAAACTTTAGAAATTCCAGTTTAAAGCCATACTCATCTACATAATCATATAATGTTAAACACAGGTTGTTGATGCTAATGCATATGAAGCATTTTCGTGTTGTCCAGGCAAGGAAAACACTCTTTACAACATGTCTTTTTGTTCTGATTTTTCAGTACAAAGTCAAATTATAAGATTAATTAATTTGAATGTAAATGAGTAAATCTACTTGTTCCTACTGCATTAGCAGATTTATAACAGCTACATCCATTCTCTCTTCCTGATTTAGCACATTAGTCATTTAAACAAAATTTAAACAAGATAACATGTCCTCAACAAGCATTGTTACACTTTTTACATTTTTCAATTTTCTCTTTTTCAGTCAATTCCATGATTTTACTAAGTGTCTTTTTCACTCGTAACATTGTATGTCTAGCTTTTGGTTTCTGTGACCAACATTCTTGTATCAATTTGGCAGTGGAGTTTAATATCTGCAAATAAAAAGAGCATAAATGTATAATTAATTTGAAAAAATGATGGTTTTTATTATATAATGTTCTAATGTCTAGTGTTGTGCATTGCAAACTGAATAATGCAAACAAAACATTACAAAAAATTTGCTTTGTATCACACTTGTATGTTACAGAACTATAAATACATTTCCAGATATTTCACATTTTTAAAAAATCTTATTTTGCTTTTTAAAACCTTAAGGCTCAAAGCTTTATTCAAAATGCATCATTTTACAACCTGCATGTCCAATCACTGGAACAGCTAGTTTTGAGTATAATTACTTTTACAACTTGCATGTCCAGTCACTGGAACAGCTAGTTATGTGTATAATAATCATAAGCAAGTCATGGTCAGTGGCAAGCTAAACTCTATAAATACCAATGATATTGAAACAAGTTTTAAAAAACATCATTAAAAATGTAAACATTTAATTATAAATGCCAGTTAACTTATTCAAAAACTCAGCTGTATGTTTGGTTACAAAATTGCAAAAAAAGCAAAATATTATTTATAGCACTTTTGGTCACTTAGATGGTGCTTGCAACAGTAGTTGGAAAGGCTGTTAGATGAATTTTCATATTCCAGTTTATAAGAGTACAAATTTCCAAAAACATTAAGAATTAAAAAGGTACAAATGAATTGTGTAGGATAATAAGACTTATGGTTGGTTGGTTGGTCATATACTGTATTGTTATTTAACATCAATATGCAATTTTTCAGCTATTAGTAACAAAATCAAAGTTTATTTTGTAAAGACCAACTTGACCACTTACTGCATCAGATATCCATCTGTTTGGGATTGTAGGTCTTTGCTGATCGACAACTACAACTTTTTTCATATCTTCAAAAGATGGATCAGATGGTACAACATCCCAAAATGGTGGCTGATAGTCTTCTACCATACCTAAAAAAGAGAATTACAATTCCAGTAAATAACACTTCATCATCTTTTGTTTTTATTAACTTTTTGGCCTCAGTAACCCTGAAATCTGGGCTGTCCCATTAATTAGCATTCTCGTTTTTCTATACATTTCACAACTTAATGATTTGTCATATACATATCATTTTATTTTTTTTTCAGTGCTATTGAATCTTAATGACTTTTTTTTATTTAAAATTTGCAGCAAGTCATTAACAAAATATGTCTGAAACAACAATGTGGGGTTCCATCAAAGTTTGCACTAAAATTCTTAACTGCTTAATAAATGCCTCAGAAGACTTTGTAAATTTTAAACAGTTACCATAGTTAGCTGGTAAAACATTATAAAGCTTAGTCACTGCCATAGTTTTAGTTTAAGATTAAAACATTGTATTGACAATGAGCACACCACAAAATGAGTTTAAATGTTATCATCGACCATGTTAGCAAAGAAAGTGATTTTGAACAATGAACCAATAATCATACCATGCATATACATGTATAATCTTTTATATGGAAAATAAGAAAACATCTAATTTTTTTTTTTTTTATTATACTACCAGGTATAATTATTATAATTATTTTAAGAAAATAAGTTGAAAAATATACTGCAAATATGTACACATACTTCACTTAAAAGGGGTTAAAAAAAATGTTTGAACAAGTTCAATGACTCCATTGAGCAGGAGGTAATAAGGATCCATCAACTCCCTGGAGCTTTAGGAAAGGACCATTAATTTACACCTTGTGATTCTCCACTTACCTCCAGTGACACAACGTCGAGCAATTTCCCATAACACTAATCCATATGCATAAACATCCACAGCTTTATAAGAGTCAAAGAAGTAAGTATTTAGCTTATCCTCTAACACCTCTGGGGCCATGTATCTCTTTGTTCCAACTTTATTATTATTGCCAACATCAATTGTGTTTGTTTCTTGTGAATGTGTCACAGCCAATCCAAGATCTCCAATACAGCATGTACCATTCTTTTTAACCAAAATATTTTTTGATTTGATGTCTCTGTGAGCTATAGCTGGCTTTCCCTTGTTTCCAATGATTTCTGTATGAAGGTGAACAAGACCAGCTGCTGCAGAATGAGCTAACAATAACATACTGTAATGGTCTAAAACAGTTCTGTGTAAATAATCGTACAATGATCCATTTTCGTGATACTGCATGATTAACCAGAGCTGAGTACAGCTGTTCCGACTGGTCATATCTGAGGCATAATATCCCAGTATGTTGTCATGACGCAGTAAACAGGTGTTGTAAATCTCAGTTTCTCTGGCCCAACTTGCTTCATCTCTGGATAAAAATATCTTTAAAGCAACATTCTCACCATGATACCTTCCTCTCCAAACTTCTCCATATCTCCCTTTACCTGTGGAAAAAGTAAAACAAGATCTGTCAATAATTGCTGAAATAATATGATTAAACTGCGTCAAAGTTTTTGCAAAAGATTGAAAATGAAATGAAATGCAGAGAAATTTGAAAAATTTCTTACTAGAAAAAATTTCATTCAATTTCTTAATTACCACTGGATATTTCTGTAGTGAACATATTGTTATTACTTTATGAGATTTTGAAGTAGAAAAAAATATTGTTATTACTTTACGAGATTTTGCAAGTAGAAAATTATATCTATACATTTTCTCTTATTACCCGGTATTTTAGGATTTTTTAAAAATCTAATATTACATGACTTTCTCTATGTAAATTATTTACATAAATCCTTAGCTGGATTTGGATTTATATGATTTTGAAACTTTAGATTCATTATTTTCAACTGTTTGGCTTATATCATTTATGTATCAAACTTTTCAGTCTTAGTGTCACTGATGAGGAATGAATTTCCGAAATGTGCACATCTGGCACATCAAAATTCAACTGGTATTTGTGTTATATACAGTGCAACTTCCAAATACCGGCCCTTCTAAAAACCGATCACCTCCACAAACCGAACACGCCGGACCGGTCCCGAATTTATCCTTCTTTGTTTATATTAAAATAAACTTCCATAAACCGGTCCCTCTGAATTCCGAACACCGGCCTTTTTTAAGACGAAATCATGTAACATCTTAATAATTTCCTTCCGAAAACCGGCCTTTTGGAGTCGCAATGCATCAATGAACCGTAACGGACAGGTGATTTTCTATCTGCTAATCCGATTACTGAAATAACAAAGTATCCTAATGTACACATCATTGTACTGGCAGACCGGTTTACCTGTGCAGATATACTTGAATAAATAATTGAATCAATTTTAATTTGTTTCCTTTATTGTTCGGTAAACTAATTATTGCAATTATTGTCATTTTGATGGTTTTAATTTCTTTATTTCAAAGTTTTTACCCGTCAAGTACCCCTCACTTGAATTTGATCAAAACTTTTTATAAACAATTAATTTTCTATCACCCGCGCAATGCAAAAATATTAGGAAATATATTTTTATTTCAAAAATCATTATTTTCTTTCTTTCTTTCTTTTTTTTTAAATTCAGACACTTTTTAAACAATATTATTACTATTTAATATCAAAACATTCCCGTCACCACGATCCGGAAACCGGTCACTAGAGATACCGAATAGGCTTGTAATTAACGAATGGTTCCTCGTTTTAAGTGATTTAGATAATATTTTTGCTTCATATGTTGTAAATAGCGTTAAACAATTCAATTTATAAAAAAATATATTTTGAAAAATAAATTGTTTCATTTTCAACCGGAAGCAGTAACTTGTGTGCCTGCCTAACACAAACAGCACACGTGCATCCGTTTTGGATATTGTACAGTTGTTTGTAATAATCTGCCAGTTTGTAAGCTTTGGATTTATAAACAAGGTACTTGTTAACTTCAAGAATTACTTGTAAGATCAATGTTTATGAGAATGTATTGACATTTACGTTTGACAAAATTCGGAATTGGAAGAGATTTGGACCGGATCGGACTTCCGGATTTATAAGGCCCTCTAAATACCGACCCCTCTGAAAACCGGCCAAATTCCTCGGTCCCACAGGAGACCGGTATTCGGAAGTTGCACTGTATTTTGTATTTATATCATAACTCTATTTTCAATACATGTATTTGTATCTTTTTAAAATAATGTGCCAATGTATAAATATACAGTAAGTGAAATGCTAATTAAGGGACATAACTACTCTAATGATATATTTTAAGACATTACTAATTATCCCCCTTTATAAAATTTAATATGCTTGAACAAGTTTAGAATAAAGCATTCAAATTTAAAAAAGGTTTTTTTACAACTTTAAAAGAAAAAAGACACAATGCTGATATTTGCTCAAAACTACAAGATCCAATACAAGTTGACTGTGACATTGTACTTAGTGTTTACTCAGTAAAGTCCTCCGGCATTACATTTTTTGTTTACATGGTGTAAACAGCAGAATAAACTGCTTCAATTGGATACTTGGCAGATTTTACCTGTAGTTTAAATCATGTGTAAATATTTGACAAATATTTAATGTGTAAATATACACTTAAACAATATCCATGTCTTATTGTGTAAAATATCTAATTTAAGGGTAGTTCAATATGTTTTATATTCTGCCACAGAAAAGAAGAAAATCTTATTATTAATGTCACTTTTACTCTAGACAGCATTACGGGAGATCTACAAGTCAGAAACAAAATGGCTACCCTAAATAATATTTGATTTCTAACTGGATAAATAAAAAAATTCTGTAGTAATTTTAAAAAATATTTGTCAGGAGAAAATTCTGTGCTTTGGTTCCATATGTTGTGAAATAAATCTAATTTTGGAGCCTTAGTTCCAGTACTTAACTAATTTCATTGGAATTTTTAGTATTTACTAATATACAAAAAAGCAATTTAAGAAACTGAATTCCCCAAAACATATTTGATTTTGAAGAGCTAGACATTGAACTCACAACCTTACAATCTTGAATTATAAAGTCTGCAGATTTAATACCTTTACCACATGTCACTACATAATTACACATAAAGAAGATTCTTCTAACAATGTCTTGTATAAATACCAGTTAAATTTAAATAGGTTTTCAGTTTATTTAAGGTTTGGTCGTCATTTATTCAATTGCCATATCAATGTAACACAGTGAAACAAGATTGTTCTATGATTAAGTAATGAGCCAGAATTACTGCTACTCCCACTTACCTTGTATACATGGAAGAAGGAGTTCAGAGTCAAAGTCAAAGCAACATATACTTATGTATACATTCTAAGAGAAGTTCAAAGTCAGAGTCACAGTAACACATTCTTACCTATACATTCTAGGAGTCTAGAGTCACAGTTAAAATAACACATTCTTACCTATACATTCTAGGATAGTAACTTGTCTTGCTACTGTTTGCTGTACTAAGAAGGGAAGACCAGAACCACTCCCAGATGTACAAGACTGATCATATAAATCCTAAAACAGATATATCATTTTTATAACACTTGTCGTATTCAGATAAAAAAATATTTTTAAAAAATCTTTGAACAGCTGTGCTGAAAAAATGACCATACAGCCTATATTATCCATATTTATTTTGTACTCTTTAATCAATGTCAATATTTTTGTATTCCTGGAAATTTATTTGGTACAAATATTTTTAGTTTTCTTCTCTCCAATAAACAATTCTCTTAATCTTAATTTCAATTTCTGTGGTTGTGCTTGAGGAAACATTATTTGAAAGTGTTATTTTCAGGAATGACTTTAACCATTTACAACATCAAATTGTTATAATGGATAATTACCTGAAGAGTACTTTCTCCAACCTGTGTGGCTCTTATTCCATATTTCTCCGGTAGAAGTTCCTCTCGTACTCTGTAATTTTCTTGAGTGGTCTGTCTGTGTTTCCTTAAGCGATTAAATACCAAGCACACAATTGCCAGTGAAATTATCAAAGCTATTATTGGAATGGCCACTGCCAAAACAAGACCAATGTTAAATGGGCTCTTCTCTTTAACAACTGAAAGAAACAAGTTTTAAGATATAAAAGTTTTTCACTGAACTAGGTTAGTTGCTTGTTGTTTTATGCTGCATCAGCAATTTTTTCAGCTTTCTGTGAAGAGGCAGGTTTTTTTTCTCAGAACAATCTGAATGCAAGTTCATGTGGAGTGTGAGTTTGTAAATATGTTTTTTATCTGTTCTGTCCTTGTGTGCACTTAAAGCAATCTCTAGATACTAATACACTTGCACATGATGTCACAGTTAACATTGCAGACCAATAAGTCAAAAATATCAGTACCAAGCCAACCTGTAAAGGCATACAAGAAAACTCTTCTTCACTAGTGATGGTCAGGGTCAAAGCTTCAGTTGTGAGGCACTTAGATTTTGAAGGTTAGTGTCTTAACCACTTGATCACTGTTGTGATTTAAGTCATAACACCACCTCGACCCCATCCCCCCAAAATACCTTTTTTTTAAGCATATGGATACAACCCGTCCAACCATTATCAGGACATGTTCATGGTGAATATCTTGTTTCTTTCCTTTCTTGTTGTCAAATATTTTAATATGTTCAGTGTATTTACATTTACATGTACTTCTTTCTCACATTTTGTTGCAGTGTTACCAGCTGTCCTGTCTACTGCTTAGAATATAGGTCAGCTACAACTTTCTATGTTAAATCTGAAGGGCATTCAGTACAACATATCCAAGCAGAGCACTTCCAGACAAATGTCTTCGTTCCTTTAAGTTTGGTACATGTATTTGGTTTCATGGTTATTTTAACAGACAACATTAATGAAATATTCTTATCAGTTATACAACCTAGTCATTCCAGATAAGTTTGAAAAGTAGTCATTCCAGACAAGTTTGACAAGTAGTCATTCCAGATCAGTTTGACAAGTAGCCATTCCAGATCAGTTTGACAAGTAGCCATTCCAGATCAGTTTGGCAAGTAGTCATTCCAGATCAGTTTGACAAGTAGTCATTCCAGACCAGTTTGAAAAGTAGTCATTCCAGACAAGTTTGAAAAGTAGTCATTCCAGACAAGTTTGACAAGTAGCCATTCCAGATCAGTTTGACAAGTAGCCATTCCAGATCAGTTTGGCAAGTAGGCATTCCAGATCAGTTTGACAAGTAGTCATTCCAGACCAGTTTGACAAGTAGCCATTCCAGATCAGTTTGACAAGTAGCCATTCCAGATCAGTTTGGCAAGTAGTCATTCCAGACCAGTTTGACAAGTAGTCATTCCAGATCAGTTTGACAAGTAGTATTTGGTTTAAACAGGCTTACAGTTTACATATCAGAATTCAGTTTTTACAGGTTCCACTGTATCAGTACCTGTACAGTAACTGGTCTTGAACCAATAGAGAAATCTAGGGAGCTACTGAAGTGTATGTACAGATACCTACTTGGATCATTAGGGACTTTCTTCATGAAGGGTGGATCCAGAAATTTATTACAGAAGTCATGAGTACAACACCCCACAGCCACTTGTTTCATTGCCCACTGTTTGTCATTTCGACGACCTTGACAGTTCATTTTCTGAGTCTCTCTTTTCCCGGTACATCCTCGTCTGATAATCAACTCTCCATTCTCAATAGATTTGGCAATAAAACACTGTAGAAAAATAGAAGTCAGACATAATATAAAAGTACAGTAAAATGGATCTGGTGATAAACTGAGGGAGGCTGATAAAGAAAAGAAAGAAAGAAATTAGCTTTGAACTTTAAAATATTGTGGCAATGCGCAAGATAGCCAAGTTATCCAGGGCATTACAAAGAGGTTTTACTTTATAAAGAAAGGTTTAGAGGAGATAATTAGTACAGAAATGATAGTAAAAATTGATGAGAATAAATTAAGTGCTGTCAGTCTCACTATCATAACAACAACAACAAAGGTTAGCATCAAAGGAATGTGAACAAATATACAAAGAGGGTATAAATATGTTTCCACAAATAAAACAATAAATTACAATATTACAATTTTTTTCCGAATAATTTTTACTGCTAATGCAAATTTTATTGCCTAACAAATGTGAGTAAGTAGAGGCTAAATGCAATTATAGCAAATATAGGGCAATCCTATCTCAATGTGCAGGTTTTTTAAAGTTATGCCTCACGTAATAAAACGTTAAATTTTTGTAAGTTGTCTTTCTTTTATTTTTTTTAACATTTAATATCAAAATACTTACCCCTGCACCTCTGACAGTGGTACAATATTTTTCACCTTGATCACAGTTAAAAACTGGGGTACAGGAACATTTATACTTCTCTGGTTCTTCTATTTCTGTTTTATTTTTAGGAATATCAAATGGTAAACTAAAACCTACAAGTAGACAAATAGAACATACTTAAAATAAAATATTCATATACTGAAAGCAAATGTGATAAGAATCTAAAATCTAATTCATAAAAATACAAAAACAAGATCCAACAATAAACAAATTCTAAAATAAAGATAAAAGGATTAAAATAATTGGAAAATTTGGATTTTTTGCAAAAATTAATTGACAGTGATTCTGCTTTGAAGATGCTTTTTAAAGCTAGTGTACTCATTGAGCAGATGTTATATTGTCACAATGTGTAAATTTCAAATATTAAGAGCGGGGATGTAGCTCAGTGGCAGAGCGTTCGCTTTGCATGTGAAAGGCTCGGGTTCGATCCCCTGCATCTCCACTGATTTTTTAACAGTCTGCACAATGGCCGCAAGGCCCCATGTAGACTATAAACTCATTCAGTCTGTTTTGACTTACTCCTCGTTGTTGTTTTGGGATTTTAGTGGTCAACCTAAGTAATTTCTAGCCATTATTTTCTACTGAAAAAAATTCTGTATTCGATAGAAATATAAAACAAACAAAATTAATAATTGACCTGTTTTAATTCCTTTTTAAAAAATTGCCATAAAACCAGGTAACATTAATCCTGTATCATTTTGCTACCTCATTATCATTATCGTAAAACATCTGAAAGTGTGAGACACTGTAACCATGCAGCCATCATTGGTTACATGATCTACACTTTGGTGTAAAAAATTTTGGTTAAATTTCATTTTTACCACATTTCTTTATTTTTAAGGCAAGATTTGTGACCAGTAGAACTTTTGTTCTTTATGAATGAACACTACAAATATTTATCTATCTTTTTATTAAGGAACAAATTGAAATAATTAGATAATTTACCAACTGCATTCATCTGTATTGTAATTTATGTTCCATATACAAATGTCCAATTCTGTTATCTTTCCACAAGAAACAGAAAAAAATATTTTCATTTCTTTTCATTAAATTTATCATTTTCTTTTAAAATAACAAACCAGTACATTTAATACTTTTACAATTATAATAAATCCTTTAAAGATTTTGATTGGCTAGACCTTTCTTATTTCAGTACCAAAGAAATTCCACTTTCTGTTATGTTATTACAGGTGACAAACAAAAAGCATTGGTATTCCTATGCTGCAGAGATATGTCCAATCAAAATGCTTGAAACAAAAATAGATTGAATTATTAAAGTTTAACTGAAAAATTTATTACTATAAGCTGTCATCACAGTAGATAGCTTAACAATTTTAGCAACAATTCTGGTCAAAATGTAGCATTTCAATTAAGATTTTAATTTGAGAGTCCAGTAACAGTTAAGTAATGTGTTTTAACACCACAGTCAAGATTTATTTATTCATTAATTCGAAGCAATCAGTTCTGAGATAAATGCCACTTTCAAAAATGCAAATGTGTTTGTTTGTTTTTTTTGTTTGTTTTGTTTGTTGTTTTTTTTTTTTTTTCCTAAAACAAGCAATATGTTTCCATAATAACAAAGTGAAGCTAAATACATGTACCATTTACTTTGCAACAACTGAAAATATCTGGAAATTTGTATTTTGAAATATCATTCTTATATGCCATAAATAAAAAAAATTTCAAGTGTCTTTTCTGTATAAGAAAATTTTTAGTCAATGATTTTGTTGTTTTTTTTTTTATATAAATTCAAGCAATTTACTGTATATTCTTTTAATCAAAAAATTTAATTACATTAACTTGCACATGTAACAAAGTCAAGAATGTAAGGTTGGGTTTGTCAAATGATGTTGTTTTTCTATCCTTTTTGATACATGCAATAGTTCTCACTATTGATTCAATGCAGACCACACACTTTAACATAACTACAGGAAATTACAGTAGAAGTTGTTTAAAACGATCAGTTGCCAATTACAAAACCTGTGATTATTTTGGAACTAAATCCCTCAAATGATATAACTATACTCTGTAACATATATAATATGATGTGAAACAATACCAGTACACATCTGGGCTTTTCTACTTGGTAAAGAGTAAAAAATAACATGAGTCTAACAGATTTTAAAATAAACCCACACATTATACATTGTACAGCTAGCTAGACGTGTCAAAAACAAATCCCAAGAGATTTAAATATAACATGTACTTGATTTCCATGACAGATTTTTATCTAAACTAAATTGATACTTCTTAAAAAATATAAAAAATTGAATTGGTTTTATATTTAAGAGTTAACTCTTTTAGAGTTAAATACATTTACAACTCTCTCTCTCTCTCTCTCCCTCTCTCTCTCTCTCTCTCTCTCTCTCTCTCTCTCTCCATTTCTTCTGCAAAAAAAAAATATGTGTGTGTGTGTGTGTGGGGGGGGTGACATTATATCATCAACACTGTTATGAACAGCTAAAAGAACATCTTCAGATAAAATAGAAGGTAAAGACTTTCATTTTTTCAAATTTGCTCTTTTTTACTGTGTGTGGATTTTTTAAAAAAAGAATTTTAAAAAAAATTCTACTGATCTATTAAAACCTTCAAAAATATTACAAGAGAATATGTATCATGGGATTAAAATTTAAAAGATGTGTTATAAAAAGATCATGAAATAATACTTAATTTTTTATCCCAGTCCTACATAATACCGATGTAATAAGGGGGAAGTTTAAAAAAAAACAGCTGGTAGCCACATTTTACATAAATACACATCTTTACCAGATAATTTGTATGGTAATTTTCATTGGAGAAAAATTCATGAAGAAGTTTAAATTTACAGTCTTATACACTAAATCAGTATCAAGCAATAAATAGCAAGCTGGTTTGCTCAACAGGTGCAAACAAAACCGAGCTGACTTGTAATTGAAATCACCTGGACTTTGGTAGGGCTCAATTAGTAGTCTTTACAACACGATTTATACTACATAGACTTATGTTACACCTTTAAATCCCTCAACACCTGAGTTACACAGGTATAAATTTCATTAAATTTAAATAAGATCTAAAATTCATTCAAATTTAACACTTAATTTAAATTAATTCTCATCTTCCAATACTTGAGGAATAAATCTCAATGTTAATACTTGTTTAGAATCTCCGCCCCACTTTTTCAATAAGAATTAGATTTTGAGGTGTTCTTAGTTACTGTTTTGCAATATACAACACATTATTAGGTAATCAAAGGGCATTTATTAAAGAATCAAGAAGCTATCAAATAAGAACATGTCTAATTATCAACTACAGGAAATAAAACCACAATGAGACAAAACTGAACAATGCCAGGTACTAAAGAATGGCTGATTTTTCATACTCAGGTTCTAAAAACCTCAAAGTTAAAATTTGAATATCTAGAAGGGGCTTTAAATCTTTAATAAAATCAAAAACTCTAAAGAAGCCATAAGGGTTATTAAAATCTAGCCTAAAAAGAAATGTAAAAGTTCAATGAAGGACATATAAACTGTTGAACAATGAAGGGGAACCCACAAAATTGTCACATGACAATGGCCATGGTGCCAGTTGGTCGGCTTAAGTGTAGCATTTTAAACTAATATCTCCATTCACTATTGAGTAAATAAAAATCTCAAATCTTGTTTATATTGAAACACAAGTTTAATCAAATACTGAATGGCATATAAATAAAATAAAATTAAAGTAGATTTATTTGTAACTTCTTAGTTTCACATATGCAGTGTGTGTGTGTGTGTGTGTGTGTGTGTGTGTGTGTGTGTGTGTGTGTGTGTGTGTGTGTGCAAGTTTGTGTGTATTTGATTTTATGCAAGTATCTAGTCTGCTTTTTACTACTGACATTTTAGAGATATGTATTTTTTCAGTGAATACTTTGTATACTTTCTTACAAAAAACCAGATTAATTGATTTAATAGGGTTTTATGTCCAAGTCAAGAATATTTTACTTATTTTTTTTTACCTTAGCAGTGCGCTTAGAGCACTGTTCTTTAATGTGCTTAGCCTGCCGGGACACAGGGCATTGGTTTTTAAGGTCTCATCTGAAGCACCCAGTGACTTTCATTTCTAAAAGCCAGGTTCTTGACAAAAGAACAGTCACTACCAAGTTTAAAGTCTTGGTCAAACCCAGCTGTGATTCAAACCCTCAACCTCCCACATACAAAGCAAGACAAAAAACAAGAGTGTTCTCCTGAAGAAAAAATCCTGAGGTGATTATACCACCTAAATTTGGTAAACAGCACAATGTCTTATATATTTACTTATATGTCACTTTCGAGGTGGAGGGAATAAAAAGTTGACATTGAGATCAGTTAGAATACCAACTTAATCAAAAGCATACTGGATCTGACAGTGTCAGGAACTATTGCAGTAAGTTGAAACAACAAAGATAGTTAACCACTTTGCCATCCCACGCCTTTCACAAACATAATAAACATGATACAGATTAGTTACTGTTCTGCTACTTTTTAGAATAACAAGGAATTTCAGTATACACATGTATTTTAAAACTTTGTTCAAAGAATTACACTGCCACATGTAAAATGTGCATGTTTTACATAATAGCAGCAATCAAAAATATCTGTGTCCATATTATGTATGTTATAAATTGATTAATAATGACTGTTGTGGATATATGTATGGTATAAGTATCACATGCACCTGTATGTGTTAATAGGAAGTGAGGGATATTGAACATAGATTAACATGTGCACTTGGTGTATCAAAACAGATTTAGATGCAGACAAACTTGATCAGTATACTAGTATATATTATGAGAGAGAGAGAGAGAGAGAGAGAGAGAGAGAGAGAGAGAGAGAGAGAGAGAGAGAGAGAGAGAGAGAGAGAGAAAAAACACTCAGTGTTGATAATTACTTTAAAGTAACAATAAAAAATCTTATTATCTCAGGCCAGATCTTCATTCCCCAGGTGTAGAGATCTTGACCCTTTCCTACCATGTGTCATTCAATATCAATTACTAGGATCTATTGTGTATTAATCCCTTGTTAAGCTCAAATTTAAACATTAATGGTCATATATGGTCAACTTTGGACACCTGGTGCTTTGTCCAGTAATATTTGTTTTTAGAGCTGATACATGTTTCAAATAATATTTTTTCTAGCTATCTAAAGGATATTTGAAATGTGGTCTCTAGAAAGGAAACTATGAATTTTAAATCTTAATGTGTCTGACTTGAAAAGAAATTAAATCTTGTCCATTTGTTATAGGACTATGGACAAAAGTTGGTAATAACTCCAATGCTTTTGTCTCAAGTGAGCTACTGCTAACAAAACTAAAAGTCTGCTCAGAGACAAATACCACATTCCCAACCTTGCCTACTGGAGCAAGATTTGAAAAGTCACTTACTTATGTACCCTCTAATAAAACTTTAATTCCAACTGAAACAGCCTAAAAATGACGAATATAAGCAATTTTGAATGTTTCTGTGAATATTTTTTTTAAAAAGTTTCCATCAAAGTTTACTGGTTGGTAGGTACAGAAATCTTACTTAAGATTTGATTTTGTTAGCCTTTAAACAACAAACTTAAACTTGTATATATAAATATGTATATCAACAACATCTCATGTTAGTATAAGGTTGAGCCAAGTTTGATCAAAATCCACCCACAGATGCAGAAGTAATGGATAGAATGGGGTGGGGGAGATATCTATAATTGATCAAAAGGGATATTTAGAATTATGATACATGTACCAATACAAGCTGTGAAAAAATTGATATACCAGTATTGGCACTTTGAATTCCAAAATAAAAATTTCATGTCTGGTTTGACTTGAATGATTGACCAGGCAGCGGCAACATGGCCACCTTTGATTCAGTAGTTAACATAATTGTGCCTTTAAACTCGAAGTCAGATGTCTAGAAGAAATTGGACATCCTGTTATGATAATAACTGATGTAAGGACCCAAATAAGAACATTTAATGTGATTTAAAAATAATTTTTTTAAACAATTTTTTTAAGGTGCCTTATACACAGTATATGGAAACATATATCATACCGTCACATGTCTGTATTCCAGCCCTAGTAATGGAGAGGACATGATAAGGGGACAGATAAATATTCAGATGGATGGACAGAAAGACAGGCTAATTTCTGCATATTCCTTAAACTTCATTTATGGGGAGGGCTGAGGGAATAAATACAGTTTGTGATGAATTAAATCAAAAGTCAAATTTAAACTTGATTTTGTAAATTATAAGTGTGTAATTACATAATGACAGGTCCTGTGATGTGTATACATTACAACAGGTGCATCTAGAAAGATATCAATCACAAATCTCACTCAAATAATTAATACTTCGCTGCACTTTACATATATAAAACTCTAAAATGTATAATATCCATATCAGGGTAAAATTCAACCTTATACAAAAACATGACAATGAAAAAACTACTTTTTTTACACAGACAAGCGTTAGTCACATTGAATCACAACTTTTAAACTTCTCAGCCTAAGTTTTATACAAAATATCATTATCTACTGCAGGCTAGGTGCGAAAGTATGATATAAATATGTCTTGCACAATAAGCAACAGTTGTCAGAAAACACCGCTCACTAGACCACAGTGTACATAATAATAGCTCTAATGAAAATCTGTGTCAAAAAATTTAAAACACTCTAGTTCTGGGACATGATGACAGAAATATAAACGTAACTGTTTAAAATGTATGATGTATCTGACAAAATATACATTACTAAACAACATATGACATTCAATAAGGATAGTGAAAAAGTCTACCCTGAAATTAGTTACCTTACACATTCTTATCCTATTACAGAATATTATAGGTAGGAACAAATGAATAATATGCAAAATTTACATAATGAAAAATTCAAAATCATCTCAAATTGTAAATCAAACTTATATTGTGATGTTACCAGCCAGAAGAAGTAAAGAAAATCAATATCTATGCATTACACTTCAAGCAATGAGCAAAAAGAGTTCTTTTGAGTGTCATATATAGAAGGACACTCTTCAAAGCTTTCAGCTTTAAAGTAAATGAAGAAAATTTGGAAATTTTCTTCACTCAAATATGAGTCACATTTCACTTACACACACATAAAACTGTCAATGTCAGGAAAACAACTGAATATTGATTTACAGAAAAATTGTGTACATTTTCTATTTAAAGCATTTTTCTTACAATTTAAGGTAACAGAATATAATTTTATTTTTTTCTGTTACTAATTTCTTTACATGAAAATTTACTGTAATTTTTTTTCTTTCTATACAGAAATACAAATGAACAAAATTGTTTTGTTCATCCCAAATATCATGCTAAGCGGGATATGGAAAAGCATACACAAAACAAATTTGTTTATTTCTTTATTGACAGAAAATTTTTAGTCAATTTATAATAAATCCTTATACACACTTTCTAAATCAGAATATGAAATTCATCTATCCTTACATACAAGTTATTACACTACAATCTATAGCAGACTGCACCAAAACGGCTTTGTTGATTTGTTATTTAAAAATCCCACCTGGGTCCACAAAAAAATCTGCATTGAATAAATTGAAAAGCGATGAAAGGTGAGAGGAAAGTTAACTGTGAGTATCTTGTAAAAGTCAAAGTCATCAGCATGACAGCCTGTATAAAACACATCAAAATATATACAATGCATCAATGTGTAATCATTTCATATGAGGATTATCTTCACACAATTGAACTGTGACTAATCTGCACACTGCCTGATCAACACTATTTATTGCTTTTACATGTGTGTGAAATTTTTAAGAGATTTTTATTTGGCTTTCCATTAAATTTGAATTTTTTCAGTGCATTGACTAAATTCTAAAAAGGTCTTGTTGTATAAAGTATCCAAAATTTTAACCAAGACATCACAACATCAAGTATCCTTTTCTGAAATAGTATTTAGGATGTTCATACATCTGCTTATACTTCATTAATAAAAATCTTATGAATTGACATAAAAATGTTCTAATTATTCATAAATAAACACAGTAGAATATTTATAGTGTGTACAAAACAATATTTGTTCATCTGTATGAATATGGGTCCTCGGTGGCCGAGTGGTCTAAAGCGTATGCTTGTGGATCACAGAGCCTCTCACAGCCTGGGTTCAAATCCCACTCGTGACAGATCCTAGTGTAAGAAAGTTTGTCATTTCGCTTGCCAAAGGTCAGTGGTTTTCTCCAGGTACTCCGGTTTCCTCTGCTATCCCAGAACAGACCGCCTTGACATAAGTGAAAGAATCTTGACTGGGACGTAAAGCACCATTACTCCACTCCACTCCACTTCTATATGAATACAATTTTTAGTAGAAACTTCCAGCAGCAATTGAAGACATAACTGAAAGAAGTAAAACTGTATTCTATTTCCTTATGGTGAAAAGGTGGTTTAAATAACTAAATTTTAAATGATGGTTTTCTGTGAATCAAGATTATACAGTTTGATTTACTATAACATCAAATTGACAATAACTATTATGTAGGTTTTTGAAACCAGCTGAGTATAAAGGATTGTATCTATGTTTATCTGATGAAAAAACTGGATGTGTGCAAAAATGTTTATCAAATTAAACAAAGGATTTACAATAAATTAAAAATCAATTCTAACAGAACAGAATCAACTTTTAGTTAGAAAAATGGATTTTGTAAATGTTTTGAAAAATTGGTTTAATTTGTCAAGGCAAACAAAATTCTATTTTTACTGCTAGCAGTAGGATGCTGATTTGATCACAGACTGGATACCAACAAAATGACAGTGAAACTTATTATCTGATCCTTTGGCTCTTAGGAAAATGTGCAGCAAATACTTGTTTTATAGCACATACAGGATGCATTGGTAGGATGGATAGAAATGGCTTTTTAATCTTTTGTACAATCAGCTTAACAGCTAAAAATGATCATGTCATTCATTTAATGTGTGGTATTTCACAATGTTTGTGACATGCTTTTGTTACTAAACTTTAATGTGTGGTATTTCACAATGTTTGTGACATGCTTTTGTTACTAAACTTTAATGTGTGGTATTTCACAATGTTTGTGACATGCTTTTGTCACATAGGTTTAATGTGTGGTATTTCACAATGTTTGTGACATACTTTGTTACATAGGTTTAATGTGTACTATTTCACAATGTTTGTGACATACTTTTGTTACTTAAAGTTAACTTTAATGTGTGGTATTTCACAATGTTTGTGACATGCTTTTGTTACTAAACTTTAATGTTGGGTATTTCACAATGTTTGTGAAATACTTTTGTTACATAGGTGGGGTATTTCACAATGTTTGTGACATGCTTTTGTTACTAAACTTTAATGTGTGGTATTTCACAATGTTTGTGACATACTTTCTTACATAGGTTTAATGTCAGGTAATTCTCAATGTTGGTGACATACTTTTGTTTAATAGGTTTAATGTGTGGTATTTTACAATGTTTGTGACATGTTTTTGTTATTTAGGTTAAATGTGTTGAATTTCTCAATGTTTGTGATTTGCTTTTTTTTTTTTTTACTTAGTTGTAATGTTTGTGACACACTTTTGTTACTCAATTTTAATGTGGTATTTCTCAATGTTGGTGATATCCTTTTTTTACTGACAAGTTTAATGTGTGGTATTTCTCAATGTTTGTGACTTGCTTTTTTTTTTTACTCAGTTGTAATGTTTGTGACATGCTTTGTTACTCAGGTTTAATGTGTGGTATTTCTCAATGTTTGTGACTTGCTTTTTTTTTTTACTCAGTTTTAATGTTTGTGACATGCTTTGTTACTCAGGTTTAATGTGTGGTATTTCTCAATGTTTGTGACTTGCTTTTTTTTTACTCAGTTGTAATGTTTGTGACATGCTTTGTTACTCAGGTTTAATGTGTGGTATTTCTCAATGTTTGTGACATGCTTTGTTACTCAGGTTTAATGTGTGGTATTTCTCAATGTTTGTGACTTGCTTTTTTTTTTTTACTCAGTTGTAATGTTTGTGACATGCTTTGTTACTCAGGTTTAATGTGTGGTATTTCTCAATGTTTGTGACTTGCTTTTTTTTTTTTTACTCAGTTGTAATGTTTGTGACATGCTTTGTTACTCAGGTTTAATGTGTGGTATTTCTCAATGTTTGTGACTTGCTTTTTTTTTTACTCAGTTGTAATGTTTGTGACATGCTTTGTTACTCAGGTTTAATGTGTGGTATTTCTCAATGTTTGTGACATGCTTTGTTACTCAGGTTTAATGTGTGGTATTTCTCAATGTTTGTGACTTGCTTTTTTTTACTCAGTTGTAAAGTTGGTGACATGCTTCTGTTATTCAGGTTCAATGTTGGTGACATGCTTTTTTCACTGACAAGTTTTATGTGTGATATTTCTCAATGTGTGTGACATGCTTTGTTACTGACAAATTTTATGTGCAACATTTCTCAATGTGTGTGACATGCTTTGTTACTGACAAGTTTTGTGTGATATTTATCAATGTGTGTGACATGCTTTGTTACTGACAAGTTTTATGTGTGATATTTCTCAATGTGTGTGACTTGCTTTGTTACTGACAAGTTTTATGTGTGATATTTCTCAATGTGTGTGACATGCTTTGTTACTGACAAGTTTTATGTGTGATATTTCTCAATGTGTGTGACTTGCTTTGTTACTGACAAGTTTTATGTGTGATATTTCTCAATGTGTGTGACATGCTTTTTTCACTGACAAGTTTTATGTGTGATATTTCCCAATGCTTGTGTAATACATTTGTATCTACTACACTGGTTATGGAAAACATCCTGTGGATTTTTTTCAGAACAAGCATTCTGAGAGTATTGCAAAACAATACATAGTCCCCTACTGGTCGCATATTTCACTAATCCCAAAGATTTAGGTAAAATGTACCTTATTATATGGTACAAAGATTTATAGTTATAAATTTTACGTGTTGTTCAAGATGTAAAGCAAAATTTGATCATAGTAAAATCAAAAACGAGCAATGGAGTTCTCAAAAATTTTAAGTTTAATCATGAATAGGTTAATTCTCCCAAAACCTTCTTACTTTTGACAGTGTGTGGAAAGAGAATAATTACTAGGTCAATTGTAATGGAATTTAATTTTTGTTTTATAATATATCATTACACATACATTACAGGAGGCACTAGTATAACAGTTCTTGATATGGAGTATAATAGTGACCTGCATACCAAAAAAAAACAATTCAGTAACTGCAAGCGTGTAGAAAAAAGAACGGAAAACTGAAATTTCAGTGAATTTTCAAAGTTCAAAGGGCCATAACTCCCATAAAAATTAGCAGATGGTAACGAAACATAAACTTGATCTGTAACTCATCATGGTAGAATCACATACCAAACATTAGTTCCATTTCTGCAAGCATGTAGAAAAAAGCACGGAAAACTAAAATTTCAGTGAATTTTCAAAGATCAAAAGGCCATAACTCCAGTAAAAATTAGCAGATGGAAACAAAACATAAACTTGATCTGTAACTCATCATGGTAGACTCACAAATCAAAAATCAGTTTATTATCTAAAAGCATTTAGAAAAAAAGAGGGGAAAACTAAAATTTCAGTGAATTTTCAAAGTTCAAAGGGCCATAACTCAAGTAAAAATTTGGGTACCAGAATGAAATGCTAACTTGATCTGCAACTCATCATGGTAGACTCACATATTAAAAATCAGTTCATTATATAAAAGATTTTAGAAAATAAGTGTGGAAAACTGAGGCGTGACAGACGGACAGACGAACAGACGGACAGAGCGCAAACCTAAAGTCCCCTTTGGCTTTTGCTGGTAGGGGACTAATAAGCACTTATTTTTTACAATGTCAAATCATGAGACATGTTTTTGACATTGTGTGCATAGAATGTTGAATAGTATCAAACTTTACACAAGTTAATACTGGTACTATAATTACATAAACAAGCATGACATTTTGACCTGGTGAGCATTTTCAACAAAAAAACTTTGGCATATGTCTGGTATATCAAAATTCTATGTTTTATAATTTATAGAAATATCAGTCTCTATGAAGAAACTTCAAACCGATACTTATTATGCAAGGTAGATTCAGTTTCACATTATTGATCTGTGTGAATTTAAATCCTTTAATTGTTGAAATCAGAATAATCATACTGTGCTTTCATACACGAACATAACATAATTATATATAACATGTACATGATATTTTATATAATGTGATATTATGTTATAACATTAACTTCTACATATCAGATAAAAAATTGTCAACATGACCTATCAAGGCAGGTGAAGCAACATATTATTGTACTAGAATTTAAAAATGCTTCTTTATTGCATGGTAAATTTGTCAGGTATTTAAAGTATAAAAAGTTCATAATCCCCAGATGTATGTGTGTGTTCTCACATTTTCTAAATTTCTTTGAATTTATTTTTGCATACATGTACATTGTTTGCAATGAATAGATAAACATTCTATTTGTTTACTTGGAACAGTAGTCATATTTATTTCATTTTAGCCAATTTAGACACTGAAATCAAGGGAATGTATAAGAACTTACGGTAATTTGGTAATATTTTTAAATATATTACTTACCAAGTTGTTTGTCTGAAGGCTAAATTCAGGATAGTACAAAGTCTGATCCATGACCATGTAACTTCTGAATAATTATGTCAATTTTCAAGACATTCAGGAATTTTAAGACATTTATTTTTGAAAATGGTTTTAAGCTTATTTTATCTGCAAGATTGTCAAATTGAATTAAGAAAAATCTGTATATACCGGTAGTTGATTGTGAAACCAAACCCTGATTAATTTTCAACTTCCGAAATAATAATTATACATATACATGTATTTAAATCAAGAAAACCTACCTAACCACTTTGATGATTTCATTTTGGAATAATTCTTAGTTGTTTGAAAAGTGTATGGCTTTATTTGTTTAATAAATACTAATTGCAATGGGCTTTCATAATATTTTCACAAACATCTCCCTAATAATTAGCATTTCCCTTGTTCTTGGAACAATATACTGATGGCATCATGCAGAGCAAATTGGAAAGTTCAATACCTAATATCATTTTTACATAAATGTAACTTTCTGAAAATAAAATTTTAATCTGAAATTTTGTGTATCAACTTTAAAAATAAATCTATCTGTAATCCCATAGTAACAGTTTACAAATATAAATAGTTATTTTAGTTTAAAAGGTTATTATTGACTAAAATCTTAAAAATTAACAAAAAATAATATATTGTTAAATATGGTTTATAAAATAGCCGTGAATAAAAAATGAAATTTTTCAATGTTCAACTTCTGTGCAATTTCAAACTTACAACAAAAAATGCAGCTGATTCAACAGTTATCACAAAATATAGATAGGCAATCATTTCTATGGGTTTTTTTTTTTTTTTTTTTTTTTTTTTGCATGTCTGCATGCCACGAAAAAAAGCAAATCAAGCACATTTATTTACTTAATGCTATAGATGACATTTTTTACATCAATATCAACTTGTATAAAAAGGATCCTTAAGGTATAAAATCAAATGAACATAAATAGCTGTAATAGCCGAATTGTCAAAATTGAACACTTAAAAATCACAATGCATCCCACCACACTGGAAAATCAGTTTACTTATCAAATGTCAGGGATTTTCTCCCATCACTCTGGAAAATCAGTTTACTTATCAAATGTCAGTGATTTTCTCCCATCACTCTGGAAAATCAGTTTACTTATCAAATGTCAGTGATTTTCTCTCAGTACTCTAGTTTTCCCCACCATCCCAGGACTGCCATAATATAAGTGAAAGAATCTTAGACTTGGGCATAATCACTCCTTAAACCTTAACAAAACTGAAAGGACCCTATCTACAAATATATATACCTATATGTAACCAGGTGATATGTAAGTATTATGTGTAAGTGCTGCAGTTGTGTCATGTATGTAATAATGTCTTTGTTCCACGTGTATTTGTTTATATATATATTTGTTGTATATGTTTACTGGACAATACTGACGTAATGGCGACCTATGACCAAAACCTTGACCTGTCAAATCACGGTGCATGCTGGGTTATCACACCTATTCCCGCCATCATTTCACCATTGTAAAATAGTGTAAAAGGGAGTGAAAATTGGTAAAACATCGAAACATTTGAATCGCCTTGTTTAATACTGCAAAGTATAATCAGACGTCCGGTAAGCTTTCTGTTATTTTTATGTTATTTTTATTTATCTAGATTTTCAGATAATTTATGTTTTAAAATATTATATTGTTGATCGTCTTGGGATAATTCCGTCGGTAATTCGATCTTTTAATTTATATATTGTAGGTTAAATTTGTACATAGATTAGTTTGTAAGCTGTACAACATAGGTAGATGTTAATAAATTTATAAAACAAAACCATCGGAGTCATTTAGTTTTAAATATGATGGAACCCCGGGTTACATATATAAATCTCCTACATGGGAGAACTTCAAAAGTTTATCAGTAAAAGCTGCATTAAGTTTTTCAATTTTCTGAATTTTTTTTTCTTAAAATATATTGATTTAAAAATAGATATCTTCTAACCACGATCCGTGACATTCATTTTCTAAAATTTCATTTCTTTTAGCTGTAAATAAACGGAATCCTCTGACCGGTTGGTCAGTGTTTTACGATGGTAATTATGAGCTTGGAGCATGTGCACGGAAACCCTAGAATCGAAGGTGAAACATGATAAATTGCATTGTCCTTCATTAATATCAAGATGTATTTGAAATGGTGTTATGTATCCCTTACTGAGTCACAAATGACAAATTCAACGAAGTTCTGTGTTTAATTTATCGTATTTCACCGTTTTGATAGTTGTGTTTAAATGACCCTTGTTTTGATGACGTAACCATGCGCTAATATTAGATCCCAAATGCTGCATCTCGCTGGGTAAATACTGTAATTTCTGTATTTATTCGAGCTTTTATCGTTGAACCAAATGTAACACTGTTCATAAGAAACATCATTAATTAGATTAGCATCGTTTTAATTTTTTCTTTGTCTGACTAGTAATGGTTAACTTCACATCAAGTTAATCAACCAAAAAAAGGATATATAGCAAAAAAAAAATAGTTCATCATTGTAGATAATTTTATCAATTTAGGCCACCATATGCACAAAAAACCTCTAAAATCTGAAATATAGCAACCATCCACTAATCTAGTCCCCAGTATTTAGAACTTCCACAATTACTGTCTAGTATCTAGACACTCCCATTCTACCCATTATCACTGTTATTTCGCTTTAATGTGTCAATGATGTTTGGAGTACATCTGATGATCAGCAAGTCAATGGAATACTTGTTATCACAAGAAAAACGGATTTTTACAGTAAGACTGAATATTTTGTGACTCTTGAACTATCAATTTGGCATTAAATGTAAAGTTTTTTTTAAAATTTTTTTAAATAGAATTTGTGTCACAAAAGATTTAAATAATTTAATTTTAAAAAATCCTTCTCTTTACCTAAGGGGCACTGTTAGACTGTCGGAACATAACTTTGTTTTTCTCACAAAACTAGTTCACCAGATAAAATAAATTTTATTAAATCACGCATAACATACAATTTCAGGTTGGCGCGTGAGTTTAGCCTAGCCAGTGGAGTTTATAAAAAAAATTCAACAAACATAAACAGGGATGAAAGTGAATCAATTGTGTTATAAACGACAGTAGACACACCGGTGCCAGTCATGACCAACACACAAAAAAATAACTGAAAAATGTTTACAGACGGCAAAGAAAATTGTGATAATTTAAATATTTCAGTGACACACTAAATAAATTTCTTGTTGCTTGGAAATAATATAATTTAGAAGTATTGATTATATTTCTTATCAATTTGATACTTACCTAAAACAGAAGAAATCGACATTAATACGACAACAACTCGTAAGGCCTCCATCCTCATAGCGCCATGACAGTCGTATATGCTGCACTGTGAATATTCATGACAAGTTAATGACTGCCTCATAAATATTCATGAGGTGTTGCAAGGTACCCTCGACCAATCGTACCATACTTGTATTCTTTCCACTCTACCCATACACAAGCTGAGTCAAGTCGCTATGACCATAATCATGAGAGATAAATGAAATAGACAAGTCGATTTTAATCTCTGACAGTTTGATCACTTTGAAGTGACGATAACATTTGTTTCTATGTTTTTCTGACATTTCGATCAAAGCGGATTCATTGGTATTCCAAGCAACCTATATCAATTAATATTGAATGAATGTCAGTTTTTTAAAAATAAAAAATACATTTTATTATTTACTTTATTCTATTTCATTTATTTATTTATTCATTCATTTCATTTCAATTTATTCATTCAAATTAATTATTTTATTTTATTTATTTTATTTTATTTTATTTTATTTTATTTTATTTTATTTTATTTTATTTTATTTTATTTTATTTTATTTTATTTTATTTTATTTTATTTTATTTTATTTTATTTTATTTCATTTCCTTTCGTTTCATTTCATTTCATTTCATTTCATTTCATTTTGTTTTATTTTATTTTATTTTATTTTTTATTTATTTATTTTTTTTACAATAGGGTGTACAGCCACTATAGCAAGGGGCACGTTTATCATCAACACATGTTAAAGTTGTAGACTGCTTACCAAGAAGAAGTTTAATATTTTTAAATAATAAAAAGCTATTCAGATGGCATTTTATGTATGACCTAATGCAGCAGGTTTCTATTTTAGACTCTTTCATTAAAAAAAATTAAATTAAAGAGAAATTTAAAAAAAAATAAAGAAAAAAAAAAGAAGAGATGATTCGGGATTTAAGAAAGCGGAAGTGCTTTACTTTACTTTTTACCACCGATGTTATTATATTTTTTTTAAATATAAACATTTAAGATGTGAACTTCTACAATTAAAATGATATTACACAATCGTACCATTGCTTGTATCATCACCAATATACATTTCATTGTGACATCCATATCATTGTGACATCTATTGCAATGTTCATTGTCAAAGTACAGTAAAATTTATCGTGACATCATAGATTATTTTATGTGAAAACTGAGTAATATTGTAATATTAACTGTTGTGAAAACAAATTTTTGGCATCAATTTTACTGTAATCTGTGACGCACGCGAACACCCAAACTACCATTAATTATGATGTCATCGATATTGTTTACTGTGAGAGACATGCTCTTAATTTTGACATCACAAATACTCTGATACTCATAACATTGTTTGTGACATCACCGTCACATTATCTGTGACTACAATTATCTTATTAATGGTGAAACCAGCGATAACGATGAAAAAACATTATTAGCTGTGGCATAACCACTAGCCAGATTGTTAACTGTAACAGACATGTCATTGATTGTGACATCACCGTATTGTTTACTGTAACAGAAATACCCCTGATTGTGACATCACCCGTATTGTTTACTGTAACAGAAATACCACTGATTGTGACATCAACCGTATTGTTTACTGTAACAGAAATACCCCTGATTGTGACATCACCCGTATTTGTTTGCTGTAACAAACATACCACTGATTGCGACATCACCCGTATTATTTACTGTAACAGAAATATCACTGATTGTGACATCGCCTGTATTGTTAACTGTAAATCATTACACTGATTGTCACATCATCCATATTGTTAACTGTAACAGACTTATCATTGATTGTAACATCACCCGTATTGTTTACTTAACAGAAATACCAATGATTGTGACATCACCCGTATTATTTACTGTAACAGAAATATCACTGATTGTGACATCAACCGTATTGTTTACTGTAACAGAAAAACCCCTGATTGTGACATCACCCGTATTGTTACTGTAACAAAAATACCCCTGATTGTGACATCACCTGTATTGTTTACTGTAACAGAAATACCCCTGATTGTGACATCACCTGTATTGTTTACTGTAACAGAAATACCCCTGATTGTGACATCACCCATATTGTTTACTGCAACAAACATACCCCTGATTGTGACATCACCCATATTATTTACGTAACAAACATACCACTGATTGTGACATCCCCGTATTGTTTACTGTAACAGGAATACCCCTGATTGTGACATCACCCGTATTGTTTAATGTAACAGAAATACCACTGATTGTGACATCACCTGTATTGTTTACTGTAACAAACATACCACTGATTGTGACATCACCCATATTGTTTACTGTAACAGAAATACCACTGATTGTGACATCACCCGTATTGTTTACTGTAACAGAAATATCAATGATTGTGGCATCACCCGTATTGTTTTCTGTAACAGAAATACCACTGATTGTGACATCACCCATATTATTTAAGTAACAAACATACCACTGATTGTGACATCACCATATTGTTTACTGTTACAAACATACTACTGATTGTGACATCACCTGTATTGTTTACTGTAACAGAAATACCACTGATTATAATATCACCCATATTGTTTAGTGTAACAAACATACCGCTGATTGTGACATCACCCTTATTGTTTACTGTAACAAACATACCACTGATTGTAACATCACCCATATTGTTTACTGTTACAAACATACCACTGATTGTAACATCACCAATATTTGTTACAAACATACCCCTGATTGTGACATCAACCGTATTATGTTGATCTGTTTACATGTGATATAGAACATGAAAAGACTCTATACATGATCCATTTATTGGGGCCTCGGTGACTGAGTGGTCTAAATGCATGGCTATGGATCACAGTGTTTCTCACCGCCTAGGTTTGAATCCCACTTGGGCAGATCCTAGTATGAAAAAGTTTGTCAGTTTTCTTGCTGAAGGTCAGTCGGTTTTCCTCTGGGAACTTTGGTTTCCTCCACCATATAAGTTTAAGAATCTTGATTGGGGTGTTAAACACCATTAATCCAATCCAATCTAGTCTATTTGGTTTATTACCAGTATAAGTTAAAGAATCTTGACTCGGGTGTTAAACACCATTAATCCAATCCAATCTAGTCTATTTGGTTTACCATGATCATATGTTGTTTTTTTTTTGTAAATCAGATAGGCAGTGAGAGCATCAGTGTTAAGACAACCTAGTTACCTAGGTTAAAAATCCTACTTGGACATATGACTCTATTTTATGAAAGTTTCCACGTCAATGAAGGTTATAGCACAACAAACATCATTTCAAGGTTGATCAATGGTTATACAGCCTGCTTGTATGAATTACATAAAAGCTTGCCTAATACATCCAAAGTGCACATTGTAATCAAATGATATATTTCTGACATTAGTGTCCAATAATAAATTTACACAGTTCATGTGATGGCAGTTGTTGATTACGTTGATTACATATGTTGTTTATTTATCGTCCAATAATAAATTTACACAGTTCATGTGATGTCACTTGTTGATTACTTTGATTACATATGTTGTTTATTATCGTCCAATAATAAATTTACACAGTTCATGTGATGGCACTTGTTGATTAATCAAATGTTGTTTATTTATCAGATCTCAAGCTGTTATCACTGCCATCAAAGTTGATATCCAGTATATGATCTCAGTAAGAAGAAGAAACATCATTGGAGGATGTTACAACTAGTGTATGGCAGCTATTTTAGCAAGTATTGCTCAGTATTTTTACAACCCTATGGCTTTTACCCACAGTGATTAATTGTATTCTGAAGGTATATATATTGTCTAAGTGAATTTCTCGTTTTGTAACTCATCCGCAGTATTCAGTCAAACAAATAATGCATTTAAAGAAACATTTTGGTTTTTCATGGAGGGAGGTCTTAAAACTTTTATCCCTAAAAACACAGTTCTATTTGGTCCTTCATACATACATACATACATACATACATACATACATACATACAATACAATAACATACAATACAATACAATACAATACAATACAATACAATACAGTACAATACAATACAATACAATACAATAATACAATACAATACAAATACAATACAATACAATACGTCTTTAGATCAGAATTAAAGTTTGGAGAACGTTTTCTTATTTCCAACAAATGATGTCCCATTTTTTCAGGATATCATTTAGATTCTAGATAAAAATTGTTTTGCTTTTCTACATGGCTCTACAGAAGATGCCTTTACATTGTAGTTTCACAAAAGAAATCATTGTGATCAAGTCAACATTTAGAATTTGTTTTATCTAGTAAAAATAACAAAATTTGCATATATCCAGTCTTTCTTCATTGTGCAAGTGCACAGCTCATTGCAAGCATCAATTCTTTGCTATTTCACCTAAATTTGATATCAGTATGAAAGTAAAATAATGTTAACCCTCTTTTTACATGAGTATGTATACATGTAGGTTGTTAAAGGTTGATCATGTTCTGATGACAATGTATATATAACAGGACTATATCATATGAGTAAATTTGTAACAAGTTAAGTGTGAGAAAGTGTGATTATATACAATCACTGTTATTACCTGTGTAGGTGGTTTAGACTCATCACCTGTGTATATAAACAACCTGTTATCAGATCATGAATGTCTTATACTGTGGTAGTCTGAATTTCCTCTTACCCTAAAACACTTTATGCCTGACGGCTGTGTGTAGGGTCAGAACAATTTCTATGTAAAAAAAAAACCCAGGATTTTCCAACATCAATTGGAAAATTGTTCTTACCTTATACACAGCTCTCAGGCATAATATGTTTTAGACCCAGAGGAAATTTCAATTACTAATACTGAACAAAATGATCTTCTATCACCAGAAAAATTTTATTATAATTAGAGTTATTCACTTTGACAATATTCTCTTCTAGTCCAGGGTTGTTATTTTTTATATGATATATATAAAACAAAATCTGCCAAAACATTCCCATTTACACGTTAAGAAATTAATATACATTGATCATTTTGAGGGAATATTTTTTATATACATTAAGTTTATATAAATAAATATAAATTATTTTTGATTAATTATATATTATATTACAGACATCCAGTGTAGATTATTGGATGTAAAAATAAGTCAAATCAATGTTGATATGTTATTATTATGATGTTTGTGGTATTTTATTGTCCATTATACTTTAAGAAAGTATTTATGTAAAGACTACTTTGTGTTTTATTTGTAATGATGATGTTTTAGTGCTAATGTATTATGCCAAGGAAAAAGAGAGGGCTTGTAGATGTTTGTAACATTTTGAAAAAAATGACAGATTTTGACTTCAGGGAACATTTCTGATAAATCGATGAATTCTTGTTTTTAATTCACCGTAATGAAGGGGTTTATGTCATTAACTTAAAGTGTCAGCATCCATTTTTTTTTTTTAAAATATAATCTAAGACACGTTTATCATTTTGTTTCAATATTTTGACCAAACCATATCAAATAAATTGAGCATAGGTTAATTTTTAGGGGATTTTCAGTATAAGAAATGATATTTCAAAGAATTATTTTTGTTAAAATTCAGTAATGGTATATAGGATCAAGATTGCTAAACTGTTCTACTTTACTGTCTGTTTTATTTAATAATGTATTATGAAAGTCATAATTTTTTATCCTGATTTTATGAGGTTGCTACTAATAATTGGGATTAAATTACAGTTTTTGTCATCCATAAATCAGATTTCCAATTTAGTAATTTTCAGGAATTTTGATTCTTTTATTTGTATGCTATTTTTATACTTGCTTACTTAAAGTTATTTCTTACTAAATTCTAAAACTAGACAATTCTGTACTGCCTTTAAAAATGAACTAAAAAATAGTAGGTATGTTTTACTATTAAGAAAATTAAAAATAATATTTATGATGATGTGTGAAAATTTCAAAATGTCAAACATTTTACTTGACTCTTGTTTTTGTTTGGCTTAATTCAAATCATATTGTGTATAAATACAGCATTTTAAAATATGTTTATAATTTTTTTAATGATCAGTTGGTTGATAATGATGTAATAATTTGTTTTATTTAACATACTGCATTGACAGTTACTCAATAAGAACAAGAAATTAAATCCAGTACTAGGATGTACTAAGATTCAGTATCTAAAGTAAGTGGCCAGTAATTTTAAAATAGCAGTAAAACAGCAAAACAATTCCATTTATCCTTCAATCACAGTTTCATAGCTTTTGCCTAACTTAATGGCTGTGAGGCTTGTCTTAGATTCAGTGCCATGAATTAACATGGACCCTACTCCATTGCACATGATGTAAATTGTGAAATTAGATGTCTTAATCAAAGATTTATTGCTGAACCTGACTGTGGCTACAAGTCCTGGTCTTTGAATTACTATACATTATCTTCAGACTTAACCACAATATTTTTAGTTTTCATTGGTTTTGATAGAAAAAAATATATTAAAAAGTGCGAATCCAGCATTAGATTGTATATGTTGTGCTAAGTCTGAAACAGCTTTGATAATCCTGTTCACTGACACTGACAATTTAATCATAGTGTACAACTGGTTAGTCTAATTTTTTTTTAAAAAAGAAATTTATATCTCGTAGCTAAGGTGTTTAGTTGAACAATATTGACAAGAAGTATATGAAGTGTAGTACAAAATTTGTCACAGTTTTAAGTAATCATAATCATATTTAATATTAATTTTGAGACATTTTCTAGTCTGTATGTTTAAATTGAAAGCATCTGGAGTAATTGTATTTGTTTGCTCATTTAAAACTATTTCAGAATTGTTGATTTTTTAAACCAGACGAGGTTACCAGTAAAATATTCTTAGATTAGGAGTAAAACATAATTACAACCAATCAGAAAATATGTTTTTCAACCAATCAGAAATATGTTTTACAACCAATCAGAAAATTATTTTTTACCAACCAATCAGAATATATGTTTTACAACCCATCAGAAAATATGTCTTACAAACCAATCAGAAAATATGTTTCATAAAATTAGTGATCTACAATAAATTTTTTTTATTTTCAGTAAATTGGTAATTCAATTCTTTCTATCTGAAAACAGAAATTTTTATTGTATTTGTCCATTGGTCTGTTAAAAATTCATCTTATTAAGTAATTATTTCAAGTGAAGGTTTTTTTATTCTGTGTTTGTTCATCAGTAATTTGATTGGGGCAGCAATACTTTTCTATCAAATTATTTTGTACCTGACCATCATTATCATTATGATTTTGAATTTGGGATGAAAGTTGTATAATTTTGTGATGTTTTATGATGTAATGGTTGAGTTGAAATTCTCAAGGCAGCAAACCAACATACAAAAATTGACCAAGTCACTCATGTGTTAGAATTGTGAGTTTATGATGCATTTTACATTATGTAAATTACTTTTCACTTAATTGTTAGAATTGTGAGTTTGTGACGTATGTTACATTATGTAAATTACTTGTCACTCATTTGTTAGAATTGTGAGTTTGTGACGCATGTTGCACTATGTAAATTACTTGTCACTCATTTTGATGGAATTGTGAATTTGTTATATATTTACATTATGTAAATTACAATCCAGAAACATCCATGCTGTTTTACATATATCATTCATATATATGCTTCATTTTTATGGAATGCTCTTAATAATCATTGCATTATCATTACATTACAATTTTTTCAACACATTCTTGATATTATTTCTATGTTTTTTTTTAAAAAAAGCTTTATAAAACTGATACCACCTTCAAAGCAAAGCAGTTTCATGTAACAAAATCAAAACAAAATTTTTCTGCATACCATAGGATATTCCCATAATGTTTTTGTGAAACATTTATTTCTGTTGGATATGAAATCACATATTTGATATACATTTGACATGAATATGATATTATTCCAGTAAATTGTGATTAAAATGCTTTTCATATTGGTTGGCACAAACTTTATGGGATATCAAATAGTATGCTGGGATAAGACATGGGTAAGGGTCTATTGTATATTTTCTGACTGCAGTAATGGACTTTTAAAAATATTGAACAGGGTTTGTAAACTTGTATCAGGGAGAAAAGAATAATGTGGCATTATACAAAGTGTTTATTGATTTTCCAATGATTTTTGATACATGTATTATTATCCCAGAAAGCACTAAGCATCTATATTAACTAGGTCTAAATATCTCAGAGCCTTCATACTAAAATAGCAGCTTATTGAATATTATATAATGTGATTTGGTCAGATTTTTTTTTTTTTAAATTCTCTCAATATTTTACATGTTGATATTTTTAGTGCCTTTTCGTCCTAGTCTGATCATACATTTTGAATGTTCCTATTATAATTATTATTGTTGTTTTAAGATTTCATATCATAATGACTGTAAAAAGCATTGTTATATACATACGTAGTGATTTTGTTATTCAAACGTTTGTTCTCATTTATTCATTTATCAATATTAATGATACATACTCCCACTATATTTAATTTTCCTTCCATGGAAGTATTTTTTAGCTCACCTGAGCTGAAAGCTCAGATGAGCTATTGCTATGGTTCACCGTCCGTCGTGCGTCATGCGTTAACTTTTTTTACATTTAATCTTCTCCTCCAAAACCACTGGGCCAAATTTTATGAAACTTGGTAACCATCATGCCTGGGTGAAGCCCTTTTTTGATTTGCACAAATGAAGGATTTATGTCCCCTTGGGGCCCCACAAGGGGGGAAAGAGTGGAAAATTTTGAAAATCTTCTCCTCTGAATCTACAAGAGATATACCTTAGTTATTTCATTTATAACATCCTTAGGTCATCTATTTTCAGATTTGCACAAATGGTAGCCATGGGGCTCAAAATTATAAGGCACTTAGTGGGGAAATTGCTAAAAATTATATATTTGTAACTATATCTTCAAAACTATTAACTTTTAGTATAGGCATGTATATAAGAATATTGTAGGTATTGACATGATGATCATTTTGATATATGGGTCAAGATCATATGTTGAAAGGTCAAGGTCACAGCTACAAAAGAAGACTTAAATTGCTAATTACCTTAAAAACTATTAAGTTTTTGTATAGGCATGTATATTAGAATATTGTACGTATTGCGACAACGATCATTTTGATGATGGTACAAGGTCATTTGTTGAAAGGGCAAGGTCCCAGCTGCAAAAGAAGACTTAAATTGCTAATTATCTTGAAAACTATTAAGTTTTTGTATAGGCATGTATATATAGAATATTGTAGGTATTACGACAACGATCATTTTGATATTAGGTTCAAGGTTATATGTTCAAAGGTCAAGGTCATATCAACATAGGAATACACAAATTATTAATTATCTTGAAAGCTATTAATTTCATGCATAGGCATGTATATTAAAATATTATAGGTATTGACATGACAATTATATATGGTTCAAGGTCATATATGTTGAAAGGTCAAGGACATAGCTGCATTAGTATACTGAAATTGATTAATGATTTGGAAATTATTCATTGCACTACAGTTACTTCATGCATATTATATAAGCTACTTATGAATGAAATATGAGTGGATATATTTCTGATTAAGTTTTGTGGGAGTTCTTAACTTGAGAAAACTTTTAAAGTTTCTGTACGTAATATATTGTCTACTGCACTTTGCAAACAATATTAGACAAATCTTCAGGTGAGCGTTAAGGCCCATGGGCCTCTTGTTGTTATTCCAAATTTTGTATTTACCACTTTCAGACAAAATGACTTTTAATGTTTTTCAGCAAATTTTGAATTGTTTCTAAAAAAAATTGCCATGAATCAGTTAAAGAATCTATGGTCATTTAACTTTTATATAAAAGTAATTTGATATTCAATGAGGTTTACTTCTTCAAGTTTTTGATCATGTAACATTGATAAAAAAAAGAGAAACTATTTAGGGAAGTTGCTATAGAAATATTTTTTATGATTAGTGAATAAAACATGAAATTGTTAGCAGTCACTTTTAATACTTGCTTAACCCAGAATCACCAATAACATCAATATTTGAATAAACAGTATGGTCTTTAGTTAAAAGATAAAGAAAATGTTAATTGGTTTTTTTTTTTTTTTTTGTATTCTTGGTTGCATTGGCTTTAAAAAAAGTACATGCTTTTACCAGCTTTTTACCAGCTTCAAATTGCTTTCTTCTGTCTAAAAAGGAAACTGCATTTTTGACACAAATTTCAGCTTAATTCTTGAAAATGATTCATTTTAATTCCCCGATCTTAAGAATATCTTGAAATGTCACATTTTTAAAAAAAAGTTTGCATATACATATGTATTTAGCATGAATTCTTTCAGTAGTACAGGGCATTATTTACATGTGCATATATATGCTGTAGAAATTTTAATAAAATAACCAAGTGCTAAGTTAATTATTCATACTCACATGCAAAGCATTTTAATCTCACTTGCAATGACATTCTAATATCTTCATATGAATTAGCTTTATATCTGTATGTAAAATGATTGATATTACTTCCTAATATGTTTTAATTTTTTACCCATTTTGGTTAATACATGTATTAATATTGTACAGTATTGTTGCATCGGCATATTTATTTTATTTCAGAGGATAAGCACTAGGCAAAAATATTTGTATGAGTTCAGTTGTTGTATTACAGTATGTGAAGATGTCAAGTGTTTCTTTTAGATAAGAAAAACTTAGTAATATCGATGTACATGTACTTCTGTACATCATAGTTATATTGATGTACATGTACTTCTGTACATCATAGTAATATCGATGTACATGTACTTCTGTACATCATAGTAATACCCATTTACATGTACTTGTGTACATCATAGTAATATCGATGTACATGTACTTCTGTACATCATAGTTATATCAGTGTACAATGTACTTGTGTACATCATATTAATATTGATGTACATGTACTTGTGTACATCATAGTAATATCGATGTACATGTACTTCTGTACATCATAGTAATACCCATTTACATGTACTTGTGTACATCATAGTAATATCGATGTACATGTACTTCTGTACATCATAGTTATATCAGTGTACAATGTACTTGTGTACATCATATTAATATTGATGTACATGTACTTGTGTACATCATAGTAATATAGATGTACATGTACCTCTGTACATCATGAATAATGAACTGGGATATACTTATAAAACTTTCAAATGAGTAATTTGTCAAACCAATTAAGTAAATATTTAAAATATTTCAGACAGTACCATAAAATATTCAAATCACCATGATGTGACAAATTGAATTCCCCAAAGAAACACATGGTACCTCATAGGGCTTGTGCAGGACAATTAATTCTATTGACAGTGGAATCACATAAAGTGATATTATCTCGCAATAACTTTTTTGTTATCCATTTCATTCTGCACAAACATTCAGATCATGTGGTACATTGGCGAGTTTCATTAAATCATTTTAACATTTTTATTCTCGTATTTGAAAACTTTTTATTTATAATCACATTATTGAATTTGTTAAACCTTTACTAAATTATCTAAAAGAAATAGTAAAATTGTTTAAATCCTTAGACCTAATGTTACAACAAGAACAAGTATTTTAAGTTTTTCTACATTGTACCTAACTGTCAGAACTCTCTACACATTTAAATTTAAAAAAACCCTGATATTTGATCGTTTTATAAAAACCATTATCATAAATAATTGTTTGTGTGAAGCAGCCATAATCACAAAGTCAGTATTATATCTGTCATATTGTCACCGAACTGTGAAGAAATTCAGATTTCTAATTATTGTGAAGTGAATATTCTAATAATTTTGTACAAGTCAAATTTTGCCATCCATTTCATGCATGATATTGTGTCATTTCTCAATCACTAAAAGGCAGCTTTATTTTAGCTATTTTTTACAACTTGTTTGTTGTGAGTCTTACAATCATTCTCTATAATTGTCAGTTATGTTAGAATTGTTACAATGCTGTATATTTTAATTGGTGGTTTGTGTTCATTGGTTTTGAGATCAGCCACAGAAACAATCAAAAGATTTTTTAATGTAACTGTTCACACATCCATAGTTAATTTTTAGATCTTTTTCACCATTGCTCAAATTTCATACAAGAGATTTAAGATTGTAACGGCTAACAGTAGCTGGACATTTATGTTTGTCTTTCTAACAAGGAACTATGCATTTAAATCACTAGAGCTTTTATAGAAATATTTACTGTTTAATTAGAAATATTTGCTGCTATAATCTTTGTTGGTTTTGGTATCAAAATTATTTTTGTTAGAATTAACATTCTTGATTCAGTTGTTGATATGCAGTATAAATAAAAAAAAAAGGGGGGGGGGCTTGGTTGAGTTATCTTAAGTTCCACTTTACAGATCTGTGTGCCTTTCAACTCTTAGATTACAATAAAACCCTTGGTTAGATATGAGTTAGAAAGTTTGTCAGTTTGCTTGCTCAGAATCTTTGATTTGCTACTGGTTTCCTTCAACATTCCAAAAGTAACTGATTTGGTATGAGTGAATTTAGATTGACTGGTTTTTCAGAAATTCCATTCCAGTATGGATAATAAATTTCACAAAGGAATCATTTTTAAAATTTATCAGCCATATAAATATATATATATAGCAATTATTTCTACTTCAACAAATTTAAGTCATGGTATAAACATTTATTATTTTTTTAATTTTCACTTTTT
The DNA here is from genome assembly GCA_029721355.1 of Tegillarca granosa. Lineage (NCBI taxonomy): Eukaryota > Metazoa > Mollusca > Bivalvia > Arcoida > Arcidae > Tegillarca > Tegillarca granosa. The sequence continues at coordinate 6,983,387 of CM056597.1, read as the reverse complement.
TCTTATTACCTTAACATGCAATAGACTAATTTCAACCAGAGATGTATTTCTGGTTAATTGACAACAGAAATATAATTATTTATTCTCTTAGAATATTTCTATGTCTTAATTAGTTATGTAGTAAATAAGTTTATTTGTTATGGCCATTAATTGGTGCTTTTTGCTTTTGTCTATGCAATATTTACACAGCAAGTTAGTGCTAATATTAAATGTCTTATCCACTTTTATTTTACTTCTGTGTTTGTGCGTTATTATTACCATTGGAGGGAGAAAATCAAGCCATTTTGAACCTTTCTGTAAAAAATATTTTCTCAATAATTTTACATAGAATTTAATGGGGGTGGGTACAAAAAGGAAGTCTCACCTTACTGTTTATTTACCATATCTATATGAACATATGTCATCTTGCAGGAGTAATTTGGCAGATCCCTTATTAACATGCAAGAGTTGGAGGTTGGGGTTTGAAACATGGCCAGTTCATACATAAGACTTTAAAAAATTTGAGATAATGCTTCCTTGCTTGGCAATCAAGCATTAAAGGAACAGAGTATTGACTGGTTCACCTATTGCCAGGATAATGTGACTAGGGGAGTGATATGGTTGTTTACAGCATACTGACTTGGTAAGCTAGCACCTTAAGGAAAAGTCAGCCTCGGTGCATATAAGTACAAGGCAGACCATAATACATCCTCGCATATCTCTAACATACACGAACTTGTTCTTAAATTAATCATTAGAGATGAAAAACTTGGCTCTCTTTGCAAATAGCTGAAAAATTGTTGAAGCTATATTATACAACAGTTGCAACCAATTTGCAAACCATTTTCACATGGAACTGTCTATGTTAGGTACATACAGTGTAGAGGAGAAATGGCTAATTACTCCCAGTCAGGATTCCTTTTCAAATTTATATTTAATACTGGAGGAAACCAGAGTTCAAATAAGTACTTAACTTAGTCAAGGAGGAAACCAGAGTTCAAATAAGTACTAAACTTAGTCAATGAGGAAATCAGAGTTCCAATAAGTACTAAACTTAGTCAAGGAGGAAACCAGAGTTCAAATAAGTACTAAACTTAGTCAAGGAGGAAAACCAGAGTTCCAATACTTAACTCAGTCAAGGAGGAAATCAGAGTTCCAATAAGTACTTTAGTCAAGGAGAAAACCAGAGTTCCAATAAGTTCTAAACTTAGTCAAGGAGGAAACCAGAGTTCCAATAAGTACTAAACTTAGTCAAGGAGGAAAACCAGAGTTCCAATAAGTACTAAACTTAGTCAAGGAGGAAACCAGAGTTCCAATAGGTACTAAACTTGATCAAGGAGGAAACCAGAGTTCCAATAAGTACTAACTTAATCAAGGAGGAATCAGAGTTCCAATAAGTACTAAACTTAGTCAAGGAGGAAACCAGAGTTCCAATAAGTACTAAACTTAGTCGAGGAGGAAACCAGAGTTCCAATAAGTACTAAACTTAGTCGAGGAGGAAACCAGAGTTCCAATAAGTACTAAACTTAGTCAAGGAGGAACCCAGAGTTCCAATAAGTACTAAACTTAGTCAAGGAGGAAACCAGAGTTCCAATAAGCACTAAACTTAGTCAAGGAGAAATCCAGGTATAAAAGATGGGATATTTTACTTGGTGATAGATTTTTTTACAACTAATTTACTTTATAAGAAAGTAGAATCTGCCAAATGCTGTTCCTCTTGTTACAAGTTCTTTCACATAGGCAGCCCTTGTTACAAGAGCAAGACCATACATACAAATGTATCTTTTGTTGCAAGACCTTTCCATGTTGGTATTTGTGTTATTTGTTGCAAGACTTTTCATGTCTGAGACAGGTATGCACTGTTGTGAGACATTTGATTTCATAAAGCCATAGTTGCATGACACAATTTGAATACTCCCAAGATTACTGACTTTAAAATCCCGACTTTGGACAAGCACTGGATATAATGTTGTATGATAAATGTTTGTTTTATGACCCCAAACAAATTATTTTACATACAATATACAAGTGATTATCCTTTAAAAATAGATTTGAAAAATCTAAACAAGAACAGTTATCAAAAATAATTTATTATAACATTACTTTATAATAATTGTAACAAATCAAAATCATATTTCTAACTTGTGTTTTATTAACAATCTGATAAAAATTAACTAATAACTTCAAATATAAAAAATATAAACATATTCCTTAACAACTTTTGACGAATGAAAACAAAAGATTATTTGATACCAAACATTTTAATATACATGTTTAAGTTCATAGCAGATTAAATATTCAATCACACGTTTTATTCCACCAGCAAGAAATGATTCAGGAATGTAGTTTTCCTTGTCCAATAATACTATTTCAGTAGTTTTTAGATGTTTACCGTTTCTATTCAAGTCATTTACCAGGACCCAGTTCAAAACTGTAAGCTTACCAAGTATCTTGAGTATTAAATAATTTTTTTCTGTTTAAAAAGTCTTTTTTTCAAGAAAAAGCTGTATAAAGGTAAACGTTATAATTAAATTAATTTTATTCTTTTAATTTTCAACAAATTTTTATTTTTTACTCCCTATAATGAGTTTTGACCAAAACAGCCAAGTCAATATTTGTAACATAGCTTTGTTATGTTAAACAGAAAATTTTACTTTCATCACAGGTCGCAGCCATTTTAGCTAAATAATAATTAATTTTGTTTTTAACAAAAATTCAACATGGAGGCCAATGCTCATAAAAGGCTATGCCTTAAGCTCAGATGTGGTAAGTATGGACACTTCTCTTTATCTGGATAAAACTTATCTCACTCTGTGTGTGTGTGTGTCTGTGTGTGTATTAATACATCATTGTTAAATGAACTGCAGTAAAACAATAATTATATACAATATCTTTTTCTATGCACTGAAAGTATTCCACTAAAAAATCTAAATTAATAAAATCCCTGCTATACAAAAACTGGTCGTTAAGGTTCATAAAAAATAGATTTAAAAAATTTTCTCCTTAAAATTAGTAAATAATGATTTTAAAAAGCAAAAGGTAAATAAAAGGGACATGGAAAAATATCACAAATGCTACTAAATTTTTAGACAAAAATAGGACAGTTTAGTCTACTTTGAAAGGAATAACCGGTACTCCAAGTTAAAATGAGCTACAGAGTTAATTGTTTAATTACCTAAATCTGCTAAAACTAATATACAACTTAAAGTGAACAAAACCTTTAACTATACAAATAACCAACATTTAATATTCCGGTATTCTTATTTACAAATACAGTATAGAAATCATCTACTGTTTCAACAAGAATTTGTCAAAATGGACCAATTAATGTTAACAAAATCCCACAGAGTTTTGAAACATTCTGCATCCATTACCTTGACCTTTAGAATATTACCTTGGTTCTCGGCATCTTGATCATGACATATCTCTGTGCCATAGAGATCAATAGTGTAAAGTTGATTAAAATGCCTATGAAGTAACAAAAACATAACATAACATATGACCCAGAAAAAAATCTACATAGACAGAAAGAAAGACATGGCAGTTCCTATATACCCCTCTTTAACTCAGTTTTGGGGATTATAAATACATTTGTAGCACCTGTTAAAATAAATTCATCTCAAACATTTTTTTAAAATTGATATTAAATATAAGTAAACAGAAATGTATAAACACAAGACATAGGTCTATATCTTTGATATGGATTTCACATTGTAAAAAAATCAAAATGAGAGGCAATATTTAAAATGCAAATTTACCTCCAATATCAATTTTAAAACGTAAAATAAAAATCACCCTGACAACATTAAAGTCCAATATTTGACATCATTTTATCAAAAATATTGTGAAACGCTCAGATTTTTTAAACTGCCACTTACCATTATCACAATTTCATAAGAGTATAAAAACTATCCCTAAATTTTTACTTAAATAAAATCATGTACATGTAACACCTTCTGGAATAGGTGCAGAGTTTGCTAATTTTTGATGCAAGCTCTTTTCTAAAATAACTTTTTGTGGTTAAGTTCTGATTTTATTTTACCTGGAGTGGTACTTACTAAACAATTAATGGAAGCATGTATTTACAAACAAAATAAAAATCTGTTTAAAATCTGATTTGAATGAGTTCAACATTTTGATCAAGAAAGTTTCAAACTTTTAGCAGATCACATAAGCTTACTTAACTATGGACTCTTAGATTACAATGACTTTGTGTCCTCTGTTTATTAGCTAAATTGCTGCCAAACAAAACAAAATAATTGATACTCTAAGCATTTTAACATCTACACTAAAAAATATTTGAGACTTATTGTAAAAGCTGATTATAACTTTCATGAAAAATACTATTACAGATATACATGTATTAGTTTAGTTAAAATCTGTTCCAAGGCATCACTATTAGAGTTATGTTAGTTTTGTTAAAAGCTGTTCAAGGAATCAGATTTTTTTTAGTATCAATGAAATTAAGCATACGATACACACTCAGCACAGAATAAGTCCCTAGTTTATTGCCCCTAACATTGCTCCTGATGTCTGTATATTTATCTATGACGGAGCAATGTTAATTAAAATGTCTTACTTAACCTCTGACCCTTGACTTATGATTCAGCAACCTTCACCACTTACAACCATGTGTCTGACTACATGGTAAAAATGTTAGATTGATAAAAATGATGGATTTCTGAATAAAATAGTGTTAGTAGAAAACAAACATCCTGGATTTCATAATACAAAAAAATTCAGCAGGGAAGACATATTCTGGATTTCTTGATTTAAAAAAAAATTATAAAAATAACAAAATAGTAACAAACAAATGTGGATTTCAAAATGCATGCACAGTAAAACCTATGTTTGAGATACAAACACCACTTCATAAAGACCACCCGTCTATTTAGGTTCATCAAAGGTCCCATGGATGGTCTTTATATACAGGTTTTACTGTAGTCACTCTAAATATGAGACAACCTGTCTATAAAATTCATCAAAGGCTCCATGGATGGTCTTTATGTACAGGTTTTACTGTAGCAACTCCAAATATGAGACCACCTGTCTATAAAGTTCATCAAAGGTCCCATGGATGGTCTTTATATACAGGTTTTACTGTAGTAACTCTAAATATGAGACCACCTGTCTATTTACGTTCATCAAAGGTCCCATGGATGGTCTTTATATACAGGTTTTAATGTAGTAGCTCTAAATATGAGACCACCTGTCTATTTAGGTCATCAAAGGTCCCATGGATGGTCTTTATATACAGGTTTTACTGTAGTAACTCTAAATATGAGACCACCTGTCTATAAAGTTCATCAAAGGTCCCATGGATGATCTTTATATACAGGTTTTACTATAGTAATTTATGAAAAAATGTTTTTTTACCTTTAAAAAAAAAAAAAAAAAAAAAAAAAAAAAATTACATTAGCACATTTTTATGAGAAGTATCATCTCAATGTATTTGCATAATTGTACTTTGCGTCTTAAGTACCGGAAGTCAGTGTAAAATGCATCAAAATACATCAATTTAAATATCATTGGCAGTTTAACTGTAATTTGTTAATATGAAAATAGACAGTGTCTATAACAGACAATGTCTTTTGATTCAGTAAAATAATGTAGATTATACTGTCACAATTTTAGCAAATCTGCTTATATTTCTGGGTTTAACAACAAATGACAGTGTCAATAAAAAGTCTGTTACATGTGGTAGGTCAACGTCTGTATTTAAATACAGAACATCAAAAATCAGTTCTGTCAACTTATCAATACATTATATAACACTTTAACATTGAGGTCATGTATTTTTTTTTTACAACACTGACCGGTCCCCTTTCAATGACATCACAAGGGAAAACCTAAACAGTCACTGATGGAAAAAGAACAAGTCTATTTCTTCCAGGGTTTGCAAATGACATTGGAAAAATAATATAACATTATTATTTCTGAAGTTTACATCAGGTACTAACTAAATGGAACTCGCAAGCTTACCACGTGATCAATACCTCTCAACATTCATGCAGAATGAAATGGATAATGTCTACATCAACAACTGAAAAAATGTTGTTCATACAGAAAACGTCACTTTATGTGATTTAATTGCCAATAAAAATAATTGGCCCGCACAAATGCTATGAGGTATCACATGGAGCTCTGGGGAATTCCATTACCCGTTATGCTGCAGTAACAGCTACCTTTATGAGACTGAAAACATGATGTCCACAAGATTTTCTTTTTCTTACACAACTAAAAGTTATCAATAAAATCACATTGATAATTTGACAAGGCTTTCAGAGATGAAATCATCTTTATAAATCTTCTTCATCAGTGTACTGAATTCTGGAATGTTTTCCAAGGTACTTGAACAGGAATCCAGGTGACTTCTCACAGTACCTAGATGGCTCTCATCTGTAATAAACATTAGAAAAATTACTACATGTATTTGTAAAGACAACATGACAATCAGTTTACAATTGCCCTTCAAAACAGGAACAAGGTCAAAAGTCAACAACACATCAAAGTTTTGGCCTTTGTGCTCTAGATAATATATCTAAAAAGAAAAAATAAATAAAATTTTGATGTTGTCTACATGAAGCCAAGGTCAAAGGTCAAAGTCATGCCTTCATTTTGCAAATAAACGTTAAGTTTCTACATTTTGACTGTTTAAAAAGACATAAAAATTTTTTAATAAGTTTTGATGTTTTCTAAAAAAATGCCTTCAAAATGGACATAAGTTTTTCAAAATCGGAATTTTAGTTTTAAAGTATTCTAGGAATGCCTTCAAAATGGTACTAAAGTTATGACATAGTTTTTAATACCTTTGTGCTTTTAATACTTTTTAAGCTTTATTAAGAATACTAAATTTTAATTTTTCATGTTTTGTACCTTTTTTTTTTTTTGCTACATGAAGCCAAGGTCAACTGTTGGGGTCATGACCTCATAATCATATATGAGCATTAAGTTACCTGTTTGAAATGATAATCATATAGGTTTCCCATTATAATGTTTTCTGGAAATTGCTTTCAAATGGTTCAAGGTCATGCAGTTTTTAAACAATTTTTGCCATTTTTGCATTTGCTATTATTAAAACTATTTTGAAGATATATCAATGCATTGTAAAATTATTTTTGTACACTAGTTATTGCATCAGTACTGGTATCTTCCACCAATTCATTAAAGAAAGAACCCTCCTTTGATAAAATGTGCCAAATCAGCATCAAAGTTGTCATTAAATGGAAATGAATCATTTAAAACCAACTACGGTACATATTGTTTACCAGGTAAGCATTTCAGACCCATTTGGTTCTTGTAGAAACATGATAAGTTAGCATTGTTGTTTTTTCCAATTTCCTCATAAAAATGCATTTGTATTCTCTATTTTATTTACTTAAGATTTACTTACCCATTACCAATATTTGTAGATTTTCCTGAGTATATATTGAGGCAATACATGATACTGCTATAGATAACACCTGATGATTCTTAATTTCACACAGGCTACTGATCACATTTAGTAGCATGGACTGTAATAATTCCTGAAGGACAGATCTATGAAAAAATAATATAACAAAAATTACTAATAATTATATGCTTCAGAAATCCTGCTTTGTGCCCGAAAGTTCCACAGATCACAGTTCATAACAACACTTACAGGTCCAAATCAGACTCTCATGAATCATAGTAAGTCAGTGTGTCAGATTGCTTTCTTAAGGTTGATTGTTGTCTAAAGGACACTATGGTTTGCTCTACCATTCCAAAACTAACTTCCTTAATAAAAATCTATCAATGACTACTGGGCTGTAGCAGACCACTGCAACTTAAAATCAAATCGATCCATCAGTATAATACTTGTATGTATGATCAACAACTATGTCTGAACAAAACCAAAATAATACATTTTACTAACTGTAACACTGTGTTAACAACAATAATTATTGAACATCTATCTGTATAGAGAAAACTTGATCACTTTAAGGATTTTACATGTTGAAGTACATCTGACAAAAAAAAATATTTTTGCAAACACTAAATGTAATGCAACATCAAAAAGTACTATTTATTGTAAAAACACAGCCCTTTTTATAAATCCAATCTTAGTGGTGCAATGTCCTTTTCAGTGATATTTCAAGGTCATTGGGAATGTACATATTAATTCTTAGTTACCAGTCAGTTCAAGAAATGAAATAATACAAAACAATATTCAAAATTATTGGAATTTTGGAAAAAAAAATGTGACACAAAAGTAATTTTCATCATAAAATTTTGCAATTGTTCTTGCCATGGGCCTTTACTTGTTGGTTCAATTAATGTATAACATTTGAAGTTTTGCTGATAGAAAACTTTCATGCTTTTGGACACCTTAGAATTTATTTTGAGTAAAACACTGCCACAGGGATTTTTTGAAAAAAAAAATAGTAAAAGATTATTGTACCTGTAATGCACTGCATCAATTACTTTTATAACTAAGGAAGGCTCTAGATCCATCAATGTTGTTTTTTGTCTTAATTCACGTTTTACAAAGTCCAACAAACCCTCAGGAGCCTCAGAGGATTGTAAGAGAATTATGATTGGTTTATCTATTTCTGTTAATGCTTTTTTGCTTTCTTCATTTACAACAAGATCACTAATATAACCAACAACCTGTAATGACAGAGTTAAATGTTAGATGTGTCAAAAGATCTGGCCCCAGTTTCCCAATCATTCCCTCAATTGAGTGTACACTCAACTCAAATATTTCAATTTTTAACTCATCAATATTTTTTTTAAAAATCTAAGTTTTATGAAACAATGTTTTGTTAGGACAATGTGACTAGGAATGACATGCTAGTCTTTGCTAGTCTAGTATGTGGCACCTTAACAAAAAGTCCGAGTGTGGAGCTAGTACAAAACCTACCGTATTACACCAGCACTTCACTTACACATAC